>OU343222.1:116747549-116895375 GCA_910596185.1 Chrysanthemum makinoi | reverse complement strand
CATATGACGTACCCTCATTGTGATCATAGGATATTTCGAGGAGTGCCTTAGAGGCTTAGAATTTCTGGCACCTGATTAAGATTGTCTGAGTTTAGCAAGACCTTTGGATCATTCTGCCTATACGTTTAATCTACCTTCATCATTATGCGATTTGTTATGTTGGAATTCTCGACACGCGTTCATCTGTCAAGAAATCTTAGGATTCTTTGTAAAGCTTCCTACCGTTTGATCTTTGTTACCCTCATTTCTTTTGTAGTCTGGTATGTCTCCGCTTGTTTTCATTCGTGTTCAACTTCAATTTTCGAGGACGGAAAATTTTCTTTTAGAGGGGAAGAGTTGTAAAACCCTAAAAATCTAAAACGCGTGAAAAGACTATTTTGACCCTCTATTTGATATTTAAAAAATACGTAAAATCCGTCAAACTCATTAAATGTAAAATTTTAACCTAAATAGTAAATGTTTACCAAACTTAATGTACGATATCATTAAAATACTTAACGCTTGCGTCTAGTATTAACTACATGTTTTAATATTTGTACATGGGCCGAAAATTTTCTAAATAACATTAACTAAACTCAAGCCCACCTATAGATTGGATTTGGCCCATTGTTTCCCCCTTCTTTGCTCGTCTAAACCGAACCCCTATTCTTCTCCTTACCGTTTTTTTTTTCTTTTTACCTACATATCACACAAAACGCTCATCCAAAAACCGTAAACCTAAAAAAAATGACGGCACCTAGTTTCTTTTCCCTTTTTCCATTCGACAACAAGGAATGACAAGAAGAACTGTGTGATCGTGTGTGTTGAATCGAAGGGGCTGTGATCGTGGGTTTTAAGGATGGCTGGTCGTGGATTTCTAGGTCAAGTGGAGGCTTTTGCTCGTGAGTTCTAGGTCGCGAGGTGGCTGTTTAGTTTCGAATTCATGTGGTGGCTCTTGTTTTCCTTCCATTCGACACACCTAGGGTTTGTATCATAATCCCATTTAAATTATTTCTCGTTTTATTTTGTTAGTCGTGTGTGATTATGTCTCCAATCCGAATACGTGTTAATGATACGTAAACCATTCACATAAAATGATAACGTTGTCGTATAAAATTTTTACCTAAAAGATTAGAAAAGAAAAGAGCTAAAACCTTGAATGGGGCTGTTGGTTTCGAAATAATTAAGATGGGGACTGTTTTGAATCGACTTGGGTGAGTAAGGGTGTGTTTGGTTCGGTTGCGTGTGGGTTTGTCTCGTGTATGGTGTCTTTGGAATAGGGGTTTCGTGTAGTGTGCGTCATATTTTACGAATAGTATTAGTTTGTTGATTTATGATTTTATGTGAATGAAATTATGTTGTAAATGATTATGGGTATGAATATGTAATGATCCTTATATGTTATTAAATTAATATAGGTGATGTGTTGGGAATTATACGTTTGAGTTGATAAAGACAAAAAGAATGAAACAAGAGGGACTTAATATGACAAGAAGGAAACCTACTAAAAGATGGAAGGGCTTGCTTGCAATGTAAGTTTTATTATTTAGTCCTTATCCTCTAGTATATAAAGAGGACATAGGTGTAGGTTTTAATTAAGTCTTCCAATATGTAGTCGACTAGAGGTGTGTGTGTCCTAGGCGTATAGTCTTGTAAACGCCTAGGTTATTAGTTTAGTTAGTAGACGTGTTCCTATAAACGTCTAAGATTAGTTAGTGTTAGTGAATGAAAACCTTGTTCAATAACAAAGTATTGTTTTGATTATTCCGCTGCGTACCATGTTATTAATCTTTGTTATTGATCCCTAGCTGAGCTTATAAACGATCTTATCAATTGGTATCAGAGCGGGGAGCTCTTGATATAGGGTTTATTCAAGGTTTTATTGAAGCAGTAAAAGATGTCGAAGAAAGCAGATTAAAAATAAAAGTCGAACAGAAGCAGTTTTCAAGCAGTTTGATGAAGATATTACGATCGTTTTTTAAGGGTTATTAAAAAAATTATAAGGTTTCATGATCGAAGAAAGTGGCTGGAGAAGGTACGGTTCGGTTTTTAACGTGTACTGTTGTATCAATGTTTCTTGGCTTCGTTCTATAGATAACCTCGTACTGCATTTATTTGGTTATATTTAATTGGTCGGTCGGTTGATTTGTGAACATTGAGGTTTGTCGTATCTCACATGGGTCAGATAGTTCGTTGTCTGGTATGATGCATCACGTGAATTTACAAGTTTTAATTAATACTGTTTGAGTATTGTTGGGACCCACGATGGTTACTGCTACTTCACGTGGATATTGATACAAGTTTTATTGGTGGCTGCGTGTGTACAAGTGGGCATGGGACCATGTGTTTTCTATTCAAAGATTGAATGTATGTCATAGTGATCGGATGGTAGAACTTTGGTTTTGGGTTTTAATCCTCTACAATGCACTCCGACTTCAATCTTGTGATCACATAGGGTGATCAATTGTTTATTCGAATATTATACTGGTTCTTTATGGTTTACGTATGACCCTCTATTTATTGAATATTATTTGGTCAAGGTATTGGGAAGATCACGTGGGATTACACGCATGGGACTGCAGTTTGTGATTTTAATTGGTGCTCATCATACACGACAGTGTTATTGTTCTAAAGTACTGCAAATTTTTCAAAGTACTGCTACTGCATATTTAGTGTTGAAAGTACTGCTCGCTGGTTTAGATGAAAGTACTGTTTGAACATTCAAAGTACTGCTGCAAAGTACTGTGTCAAAGTACTGCAGATTTGAAAGTACTGTTTGCCCAAGTTTCTTATAATTTTATTAAGGTACCGCTTCGACGAGATGAAAGTACTGCTGTTTGGATGAAAGTACTGCTCCTTCTCAAAAGTACTGCTCATGGTTATTACGAGGCGATTTCGATTTAAGGGGAAGTAGAGCATGATATTTGTTATGGATTTTTGGATGACACACACACAGGTTATTGTTCACACACACAAGGAGTTTGGTGATTTGTTCTTAAAAAGATTTAAAAAGCTCTTTTTGAAGATTTATTGAAGAATTGATTACGAAGAGGATTATTTATCACTTATTTGAAGGTGAAGTGGAATTGATTGGTTTGTGTTCTTATCATCTAGCTTGTTGAATCTAGCAATGTGTGATTTTTCTTATAATGCTCTATGCACACATTGGCTATCACTTGAAGGAGTTACATTGTAGTGCTCAGTGTCTCATACTAGTTGAGGATTCTTTTCAAGGGATTGCGGTCTACTTATATTTGTGGGTATAAATATGGAGTTCTGTGGATAGTAAAAGATTTAAGACACAAGTTTGGGAAATTCTACTTCTTCATCAAATTCGTTATACTCGGTTTTCTTCACAAGTAATCATTACATCAAGCCTACAGATTTTGAAGAATCAAGAAGATGGTTAACATATAGTTTTTAGGGGAAGCTTATTGTTAAAAGTTTAACCATCTACATGCATCACTCAAGGGGAAGTGTTTGATTTTTACTATTGTTGATCATTATTACTACTGCTAGTTGGAGTTTTCTACTGTTTTGGATCCATTTTTCCTATGGTGCGTAATGGTGGGCGATTTGAAGCATTAGAAGTCTTAAATTGGAAGTATGATATTGGTTCGTGGTGGTCAAGATCATTATTTGCATACGTTCCCTATTTGGATAATAACAAAAAGGGGAAGAGATGTTTGAGTGGCGTGGCATGGATTAAGGGGAAGACAAAGGAAGACATACTTGTTTCATTCATGGTGAGATCCCTGATCTCAATTTCTCTACTTCATCTAGGGAAGTTCGTTCAAGAATGGTTTTGTCATTATCAACTAGGGGAAGATTGTTGGGAATTATACGTTTGAGTTGATAAAGACAAAAAGAATGAAACAAGAGGGACTTAATATGACAAGAATGAAACCTACTAAAAGATGGAAGGGCTTGCTTGCAATGTAAGTTTTATTATTTAGTCCTTATCCTCTAGTATATAAAGAGGACATAGGTGTAGGTTTTAATTAAGTCTTCCAATATGTAGTCGACTAGAGGTGTGTGTGTCCTAGGCGTATAGTCTTGTAAACGCCTAGGTTATTAGTTTAGTTAGTAGACGTGTTCCTATAAACGTCTAAGATTAGTTAGTGTTAGTGAATGAAAACCTTGTTCAATAACAAAGTATTGTTTTGATTATTCCGCTGCGTACCATGTTATTAATCTTTGTTATTGATCCCTAGCTGAGCTTATAAACGATCTTATCATGATGTATGCTTGCTTATGGAATCATTGTGAAGTTTTATAAACCGTTTTCATGTTAAACTCTAATTATGAATTCTTGATTTAATGTGGACATGTTAGCTTTAAAAATGGTACTTAGGATATGAGAATTTAGAAATGGCTTTCATAACATGTTTATATGTCATATAGAATGAGTACATGAACTTTCAATGATGGAAGATAACATGCTTATTGATAAATTTGATAGCTTAGAAGTTCATGATTTTATGTGAAGGTTATGGTGATTTTTACTTATCTAAAACTTGTAATCTTGTGAGATAGGATGGGGAATTGTATGAGATGGGTGGTTAGATTTTTATTTCTGTGATTTATTGATATTTGATGATGGTTTCCTTGTGGATATGATTTGGCGGATGATGGACAGGTTTACAACATGTTTAGGACTTGTTATTAGCTTTCTACATGAAATTATGGACTTATAATATGTTAAATGCTTGCTATTATGCTTCATTGGTTAAAATGATGAAACCTCTGTAAACTTCATGCTATTAGACCCTAAACATGATGTATGATGATTTTTGTGATGTTTGGCATGTTTAAGAGATGATTGGTGACTTGTTTGTTGCTTAGTTATGATTGCTTGTTAAGCTTTCCAGAATTTAGGTTGGATTCATCTAGGTGTTAACTGATGATACTTGCATGTTTTTGAGTGATTCTTGAGCCTAAATTGTAGTACTTTGAAATAGCTTTCTGAAAATATAAGCCTTGTATCATTTGCATACCTGTAAGTATGATTTTTACATTTTTGGAGTTAAAGTGTTTGAATATGATTTTCTGAGTTTAAATTTGTGATGAAGTATTTGATTTTTAGTATTAAATCCATGAGGTTATGGAACTTTTCCTTTGGTGGTTATGATGTCTATATATTTTGTGACACCTGTAATTTTTGGTTTGATGTGTGGAGTAGGGTGAGTGTGTTTGTTTGGGCTATACTTTGGGTGTGTGTAAATCTGGGAGAGTTCTGGACAGGTCTGGACTTATGATTTTCCATAGGCCATTTGAACTGGAAATAAAATCCTCCAATTTTTGGAGAGCCTCTTAACTCATATGGGAACCCCTGGAAATTTCTTTGATTTTATTTGAGCTAAGTAAGTATTTTGTAAAAATCGCTAAAATCTGATCCAGATTCGAAATACTAAAAGACAGAAACTTATGAACTTGAAACTAAGTATAAATAGGAGATAAGTTAAACATGATTTATAAATAGAACACATATGTGATTTATGATATGTCCTGATATAGATTATATTAGATTAACATGATGAAAATGATGATTATTATAGTTTAGGGGTCATTTATGACAAGTTACAATAGTTTAGGGTCTAAAGTGTAAATATCACAAGTTTACTCTTTTTACAAGTTTATTCCATGCATTTACTTAATTAACGAGCCAACCTTCTAGTTTCATTATTTACAAGACCAACCCTACATCTTTTATTAATTACAATCCAACCTTTAACCTTTATTAATTCCAAAACCTTTTTACACTCTAAACCAAGTCGACCCCTTTTAAAATCCATACGACACAAACAAGGCAACACGAGACTTTTTCGAAAATCATTATCGACACAACTAAACCAACGAAGCTCTTATAAAAATTATATGCAACCCAAGGTTAAACCAACGTATTCTCATGCATTAACCTCTTTTAATTTGACACAAGAAAATAACATAGATGTATGTCGAGACCTCTATTACTCATCTTAGCTCATTGTTTAAATAAAACTTGCATGCTGGTGATTTTTATATATTCTATCTATTCAATGAGATGATAAAACATACAAATATTGCATGCCTTCTACTTTGGTACCCACGACAGAAAAATTAAGGAAACAGTAGCCAAGCATCTAAGTTGTCGTGTACATGCATGTCTAAGATGGTTTCACAACAGATTTAATAAAGAAAGAAACTAATAGTTACATTAATCAGATGCGATTGCAAACTGAAAACGTATGAAAAATCCCTAATAGCTAGTTGAGCCTAAACTATAAAACATATTGTTAAGTCAACAATAGTCCACTTGAGTCTAACAGAAAAATGTATTTTGCTTAATACAAATCTAGTTGTATGTACTTATTTTCAGTTTACGTTGTGCTACTTTACATTAAGATATAGACCCCTTTATCAAATGCTCATTACAAGACCGACATGTTGTAATGCAACCCAGTAAACTCGTTGAAAGACTAAATTGTCGCTACTTATGTTCAAGACAGAATTTTTCATGGGTCTATTAGTCGACCATGACTCATTGGTGATAAGCTCACATTTACTGTATTGATTTAGATTAGCTGTAGATGATCATGTAATTAAAGGGTAATTGTAATTTACCTTATATAGTGCATGTAGACTGGATATAAATATATTACTATGTATGCATGGGATAATCGAACAACACAATTCATTCTATACATTCTTTACATTCTAATATGGTATCACGAGTCTCCTAAACGATCCTATCCTATTTTCTCTACCTTCAACCTCTGCCTATCCTTCTTCTCATAAAACCTTACCTTTAACTCTTCCTTTTCTACCTCCATGGCTGGTGATGATGTCGTGGTCACAAACACCAATAAAACCACTGAAAAAATCGTCCCATTCACTATCCCAAATACAATACCTATCAAGTTAAGCCTCGAAAAACACAACTACAACTCGTGGAGTTCCTTCCTCAAAATCAATCTTGGAAGCCTCGGCTTAAAAGCACATATCGAGGGGACCTCTACAAGCAATACCTACAGCGCCCCTTCTGGCTATTATAACTTACGTATGGGCCAAACTTCTTCCCCACCCATCCTTCTGAAAGGTTTTATGGATATTTAAATATATGTATGTCCGGATTCGAACTCGAGACTTCGGGATTGCACACATTACGTATGAGAATTGATGTAAATAATTAATATAAATAAAACGTTATTATTATTAATTATTAGTCACGAAATAAAACATAACAATAGTTAAATAATTAACGAAGTTTGGTTAACGGTCGTTAAATATTAACTAAAAGGACTAGAGATGAAATTACAAAGTCGGGAAAGTTATAGAATCCCTTTGGGATTATGTTTGGCCGATCGGTTGGGTTCCAAACCCAATCACACATAAACTTGGTCACCAAGTTAAGTTACCTATAAATACAAACCCTTGTATTCATTCATAACTTAATCTTGGATCACCAATATACCTAATTTCTCTCCTCCTCTCTCCCTCTTTGTGTGGCCGGTCGAAACACCCAAACCCCAAGGGTTTTCGATTTTGCTTAACTCAAAGACACAAGTGTTTGGTTTTATTTGTAATTCAAGGAACTAGCTTTTCCACATCAAATCGCTATTAGTACGTGTGTACAAGAACGAAGGACAAGCACACTTGAGCTTGTAATCTTGGTGGTCGATTCTTTGTTTGGGTCGAATTACATAAACCCTATAATTAGGGTTTTGGGTTTTGTTCTTGTTCAATTATCGTTTGATTCTTGAATTGCTAAAAGGTACGCACTTTCTTGTTCGGTTAATTATTTACATATATTATTCCTATTTACTTCCGCTGCATGCTTTGATGATGTTATTTGATTTATATAATTGTTATGAGTATTAAATCCCAACAGTGGCATCACGAGCCGTTAATATGATGTAATTAATTACCGAAACACATAAAAATTGAATCTTTATGATTATATGCATGCTTTTTATGGTTTCTAGGGTTTTGAATTTGAAACCCTAATTTTTTATATATAGGGTCGATTACCCTCTATTTATTTAATTAGGTTTTAATTTTGTAAAACTTGTAGAAACCCTAGGATTGCATGTTAATTTTATGTGGTTAATTAATGAATAATTGTTATGTGCCATGTAATATGCGTATCTTGGGTGATAATTGTTATGCGGAATCCATGGTGGAACATGCATGTTTTGCCATGGAGTATTGTTATGCTATAAATTGTTTAGTTGATACACACATGTTTTTATTTATTTGATAATTATTGAATTGGGGAAGACCTCAATTATAACTAATAAAAATTCGTTACGTGCTAATTGGTATATTATTAACTTTGGCTTACGCAATCGACTTGTCGATGTATGTGGCTCATCTACCTTGTAGTTGAAAGCCCTAGTTAATGTATGCATTTATTTACGCCTAGAATTGTTTATTAGAGTTTATCGAAATAATTATGCATGTGGCTAATTGTTTTTTCATATGTTAAATTGTTTAGTTATATGTTTATATTATTTGAGTGTGTTTAATTTTTATTAAAATGCTTTTTGTTTATATATTGTTTTGACATGTTAGTAAGCAAAAATGGTTTTTATGAATAGAAAATTAAATGGACTAAATAATGGCGAAACTGATTTGTTATCTAAGAATTATTCTTGAACTTTTAATCGATTGATGCGACTGTACTAAATGGTTAGAACGGCTCACCCACTAGAACAAACTATAAAGGGGTTAATTAAGAAGTGCGGACAGTCGCACTGAATGGATGTCTAAGGTTATGCTTTGCGCTTACCTGGTCCTCTGCCCCTGTGAGTTCGATTGGAGCTACCTAGTATAACCATTCTATGTACGAAGCATCTTAGTGCAAAGTTGTAAGTTTCTCAACGCATCGATTAAAACTTTGTAGAATTTAATCTTAGCAATTAAAATCTTATGTAAGGTTTTCGAAAATATTATGTTATAAAGTTGTATGCATGCTTCTTTATACATAAGTTTTGATTACACGTCAAAAATTGTACCCTTTAAATTTAAGTTTATGCCATCTAATGATATGAAACACTTGAAGTTGTAATTTAGTTATGTGAGACCTTGATCTAGATTACAATAACAAGGTAAATTATTTTGTTGTGTGAGACCTCAGCTTAATTATTTGCAGTTTCTAAATTAGACAACTTAATTAAGTTAGTTAGTGAGACCTATAACTTAAGGCATAAGATGGGATAAAACATGCTTACATTTTGCATAATTGTTTGGCAAAATTGTAAATCCCATATTTTCTAGGAATTGCAAACTTGTTTGTCAATTATTGTTCTTCGACAATTACCTATTCTATACTTTCATCACTAGCAGATCAACTGATGTGGTGAAACTATGATAATGAGGGTCCTAGATTCAAGGAAAATTCTATGGTTAATATGAATATTGACCAAGGGTATTTTATTTTCTTGAAAGATTTAATTATCGAAAATACTAAAAATTGAATTTTGTTAATTCTTTTGATTGTATTAATGCAACATTAAACCGTAAACGTGGTTTGTGCTTTGGTAAATTGATTTAGTTCTGTTTTCAAACAAATGGTTGATCAAGAACAATTCACTAAAAGACAAACATAAACTCTTTTCCATGGAAGAAGAGTGAGACTCAATCCTATTCCTTTTCATGATTGAGAAAGGTATGTTAGGAACATTAGAATTGTCTAAATTCTAATATAACTCATAGCAACTTTAATAGTTAAGAAAATTGCACACCATGTTTTCCTTAAGAGATTTCATTACCCTCTGTTGGTGATTGAATTCTTATATGACATTTTGGTCAACTAGAAAACATGTTTGATATTATATGAGTTATTACATTAGAATCTAGACTAATTACCGCAAAATTGGTAAAAGACAAACTAGTATATTTTATCTAGTTGTTTTGATTTGACCAATTAAAGGTGCTACACACCATTGTGGGGATAGTAGACCTATTAAGGAAGAAATTGCATGCTCAATTTTTCAAGTTAATAGCATGATGGATGATTCATCATCTACAAAGTAGAATACACTCTTTTATTACCTAAGTAATTGTTACGAATGATCTTACAAAGGGGTAGCAACGTAATAGCACGCTATTTTCACTGGTTAATGAAACACTTACAATGTTGTCAAATCCAGTGGGAGTATGGTGTATTACGGAATAAGACATTATTGTAACGTTGTCTAATTCAGTGGGAGTTACAAGTTATTATCTTGGTAATAACTCAGATTATTTCTAGATTTTCTTGAAATAATATATTACGTTAAAAAATGTAGACATTCATATTCTCAAGGATAGTCATGAACATTTCCTTGATAATTAGGTGCTCCTACATCTACTTGTAATGCTTATATCTCTACGACACTATCATATTGCTCACATAAAAAAATGACTGTCATGGTGTTTATCTATTATATGATATTGTTCTATGCACAAGTGGGAGAAGTATTTATTGTGTGCATAGGAACAACACATACCAATATGATTAATGGATTCTCTTGATCGTAAGGTAAGAGATTAACGTTCTAATAAGATTGTCTTGCTTAAAGAACATGTGTCAAGATTATAACATAGACTACTTTTATGTCTTATGTCATTCAAATTATAGAAACACTTGAAGTTACATTTTAGGTTAAGTGTGATCTTGGCTAGATTGTAATCTCAAGGTAAATCTCCACTTGTCGTGGGATCGGACGTGGATGCTTTTACAGTTTCTTAAGTTGGACACTTCATGGAATGACATAATTAAATAAAGTAATACTATCTTAAATATTTATGTATTTTTAGAATGACATAAATAGATAGAGTAGTATATTAACTTGAAAATAAATTAATTGAAACCATGATATGGTGTTCATAATTACTTTAAATTATAAATGTTTATGTGTTTCTTTGTAAAGTCACAAACATGAAGTCTTTTCATTATTACAAGACATATAATATAAAGTAATACGTTAACTTGTTATGTCTTCTTATTAAGACATAAAGTCATTGGTAAATGACTTATAACGTATAATGAGATTATAACTGTTTATGTTTTCTAGTTGAGACATGGACATGAAGTGACTTAATCAAAAGTACTTGAGTTATAAAGCATGCAATTGGCTTGGAATTTTATTTTACCATTAAGATGATTTAATTGGTAAATAGGTAAGCCAAAAGAAATATGTTTATCTTACATATTGTTAGATTGTCTTACAATATTAATTCTAATGAAATATTGTATGTATATGGAATGTTCAGTTAAAAGAATCAAAAATTTGTTACATTGTTTGATTCAAGATAACTATATCTTCTTTTCTTCCAAAAATTTATCAAGGTTAGAAAATTGAGTATTGATTGGATATACTTAATAAACTCAAACCTAGAAGATTAATAAGACACCATTTTAGTATGGAATGTGATGAATCACATTGAGTCTTATATTGAAGTTTTGAATTGTTAAAACTACTTATGGAGTAGGTTATTAACGAACAAGATTTACGAACTGTCAATGTGTTTTGTAATATCCCAAAAGAAAAAAATTTGGTGTTGTTCTACTTGCTGAAGTATTTGTAGATAGTCTTTAAATTACAAAAGCAAGTGGGTGTTTTGTTTAGATCTTGAAGAGATTAAATTACAATTACAAAACACTTAATCTTCTAAAATACACTAGTGAATATCATGATGAGGTCAAATATGATATACCTCAAAATGATGGAATTCTCATTCATAGATCCGCAAGGATATCTCAGATATTTGATATGACGAGAAATATGAATTACAGGATTATGATAAACCTGTTAATCATAATGATATATTACCTAATATTGAATTGTGGTAAATTATTCATACTATGAATGACAAGATGCTGTTCAAAGAGATAATCAACTTTGTAAACTTGGTTTATCTTAATAAAGATGAGTTTCTTCAAAGGAAGGAAAACCCTAGTGGTTTAAATTCTTTGTGTAGAAATCATATGGACAAAATTGTACATGTGTTTAATGCATGACTTGTGACAAGATTATTAATCACACTTAAGCGATTAACTGTGATTGAATATTCTTTCCTTGGCACATTAAATATATAATGATTATGATTGTCATACTTAATTTCATTTATATGAAATCTGACAATGAATATCAAAAACTCTTTGTTGTGTGATTACTTTTGCGAGGACGATAAGTAATACAAAGGAGTTTTATGAATTCACATAATCTTTGGAAATGTACAAAAGGCAAGAATCCATTAATGGATATATGCATGCATCTAGGAGAGGATTCTTATGTTTAACTTTTAAATCCAATTTTTGGTTTAAAAAATTAAAATAAGATAATTTCTAAATATTCCTGAAAGCTAGTGGGAGTATTATGGTTATTTTCTTTAAAATCTTATATGATGTGGGTAGTAACATTCCATCTAAGATAAAATGTTAAGTTCTGGTTTGGAATGGAACTTCCCTTGAAAGATTTAGAAAATAAGACATACAACCTTGAAGTATATGTTTATTGTTAGTAAACATGGCGGTATTAAATAATGAGTCTAATAGAACATGATATATCATTTGGAAAATGGATATGTAGAACATGAATGAAATCTTAGTTTGACACAAGGATTTTTCATGTACATCATGTTACTGTTGTATCATGCTTGAATGCAAGATGATTTGACAACATTGATATCTAATGAAGTTATTATATAACTGGTGTAATGAATATTCTAATGGAATATGTTTGAATTTAGAATTACATTCCTCAACCTGGATTTGCTCTCAAAATTCTATGGATGAGCAATACAACAATTGTTGTGAAATTGTCATAGCTGACAAACTTGAAAGTTTGAAGGCATCAAACATTACATTGTAGATATTGAAGTTTACGAAATTTTTAAAGAGCATATTGTTGTTTGAATACAATGATGCTGGTATAATTGAGATGACACTCAATACTAGTCATGGGAGGATTTCATCCTTGTAAATGGCCATGTGAACTAGTTGTGCTCAACTAAGAGCATAGTTGCATTATACAATAAAGAATAAGAATACTTTAAACTTTAAAAATGTTTGAAAGTTTGATTGTCATAAATTTGTGTTTGAGGATGTCACACACTTTATGAAATATTATGTGGCAATATCAAGATATTTTGAATGCACACATACAAGAACTTCACTAGTTGAATTCTTAAGATAAGTATTCTCAAAATTCCGATAGATCAAAGTTAGTTGAAATTATGCCTTGTCAACAAGTATGATTGTCATTACTTGAGACATAATTCATTAACCAATATTATCATGCATTGATCTATTTAGTATTTGGATAAGGGATGTTTTGAACAAATATTATTTAAATGAAATAAAATATTGGTTATGTTTATTTTCATTTTCTTAATATTATATCCTATATTTGCATGTTTAATCCGTGAATAACTTATGTTATTCTAAATAGTCCGTTGTCGATCAATGATGTGGGAATGTCATTGAATAAGACAAATCTGAGTTTTGGTAGAATATACTTTTAAAGTATATTGATGCGTGGGACATACCAGATTCACATGATATTCAATGAATTGAATATAGGACTTATCCCAACTTTACATGATGATACTTTATGGATCTCTGTCATTAAGTATATCATAAAGTGTTTATCCTCAGACTTGAGATACCAGATAACTGATATGAATGTAGTGCATTTGTGTAAGATAGTCTAACGCTATCCGTAACTGGTAGTTATAAGGGCTATTTTCGGAAGTGTTGCAAAGTTCATGAGTTATGTTTGTAGTCAAGAGAATTTGTTCCTTTGAATTTCTTTCAAAGCATAATACTATATTTGGGCCCCTCGTAGGGTTGACAAGATGTTTGTATGGCCATACCCAAGATCTATCTGGAATACGTTCAGATGATTTGGTAATCTTGTTCAATTGAATACAACGAGAAACAGAATGTTAACTTATGAAATGACTTGATCCATATTCATAGTTAATGTAGTATTAGTAACAAAAGGATAAGTAAAAATGATGAATCATTAAATGGTTTTTCCAGGAGACCATACTCGATTTGATCTGGGGGCATTGGCGTGTGAAAGCTAGACTAACTGATGTCATTACTATATTTAGTAATATCCAAGTGGGAGCTGAAAGGTTTTATGGATATTTAAATATATGTATGTCCGGATTCGAACTCGAGACTTCGGGATTGCACACATTACGTATGAGAATTGATGTAAATAATTAATATAAATAAAACGTTAGTATTATTAATTATCAGTCACGAAATAAAACATAACAATAGTTAAATAATTAACGAAGTTTGGTTAACGGTCGTTAAATATTAACTAAAAGGACTAGAGATGAAATTACAAAGTCGGGAAAGTTCTAGAATCCCTTTGGGATTATGTTTGGCCGATCGGTTGGGTTCCAAACCCAATCACACTCAAACTTGGTCACCAAGTTAAGTTACCTATAAATACAAACCCTTGTATTCATTCATAACTTAATCTTGGATCACCAATATACCTAATTTCTCTCCTCCTCTCTCCCTCTTTGTGTGGCCGGTCGAAACACCCAAACCCCAAGGGTTTTCGATTTTGCTTAACTCAAAGACACAAGTGTTTGGTTTTATTTGTGATTCAAGGAACTAGCTTTTCCACATCAAATCGCTATTAGTACGTGTGTACAAGAACGAAGGACAAGCACACTTGAGCTTGTAATCTTGGTGGTCGATTCTTTGTTTGGGTCGAATTACATAAACCCTATAATTAGGGTTTTGGGTTTTGTTCTTGTTCAATTATCGTTTGATTCTTGAATTGCTAAAAGGTACGCACTTTCTTGTTCGGTTAATTATTTACATATATTATTCCTATTTACTTCCGCTGCGTGCTTTGATGATGTTATTTGATTTATATAATTGTTATGAGTATTAAATCCCAACACCTTCACCAACGCCAAGCCCAACCTCAGCCTACCCCTCAAGCCTACTTTACACCACAATACAACCAGGCCCAACAGTCTATGTTTCCAGCCCAACATCACATGACAAATATGTCAAATGGCATTTTAGGACCTGCTCCAACCCCAACAGTGTACGCGTCGCAAGCTACTACACTCCCCAGCGCGTTTAGCACTATGACCATGCAAGACCCGACCTGGAACATGGATACAGGTGCTTCTTCTCATTTAAATTCTAAAGCAAGTAATTTAAGTACAAGTTTTAACAAACGTTTATTCCCATCTGTGCACGTTGGTGACGGAAATACCATTCCTATTACTAACACCGGACATAGCATTATTCCATCCACTCATCGTCCACTTCATCTTCATAATGTTCCTGTCACCCCCAATATTATCAAAAATCTTATTTCCGTGCGTCAATTTACTAGAGATAATAACTGTACGGTCGAATTTGATGCTTTTGGTTTTTCTGTGAAAGACTTCTGGACTCCCCATATCCTCCTTCGATGTGATAGTTCGGGAGATCTCTATCCCGTTACCAAGCCCTCAATCACACCTTCCGCTCTTCTCACAACAAGCTCCTCCACATGACACCAACGCTTCGGTCATCCCGGTGACGAAGTGCTCCGGTCTCTTGTTTCTCGTCAGTTTATTTCTTGTAATAAAGAAAAGTCTCCACATTTATGTCATGCATGCCAACTTGGCAAACATGTGAAGCTTCCTTTTCACAATTCAAATTCTATCGTTGAAAACTGTTTTGATATTATTCATTCTGATTTATGGACATCTCCCATTACTAGTAAAAGTGGTTTTAAATACTACGTCTTATTTCTTGATCATTTCTCTCATTATTTGTGGATTTACCCTCTTCGTAATAAATCTGACATGCTTGATAAATTTTTACATTTTCGTAATTATGTTAAGAACCAATTTAAATGCGAAATAAAAAATTTCCAATGTGATCATGGTGGTGAGTTCGACAATAACCGCTTACATACCCTTTTTGCTAACCACGGTATACAATTAAGATTTTCTTGCCCAAAAACGTCTCAACAAAATGGCAAGGCAGAACGCATGATTAGAACCATTAACAATGTCATTCGTACACTCTTATTTCAGGCTCACTTACCCTCTACATTTTGGGTCGAAGCCCTACATATGGCAACTTATCTCCTGAATCTTTTACCCTCTACCTCCATCAACAATGAAATCCCCTACACCAGACTTTTCCACAAAACACCCGACTACTCTAACTTACGTATATTTGGGTGTCTCTGCTACCCTCACCTTCACTCCCCTCACAAACTTGCCCCACGCGCAACACCATGCATATTCTTGGGCTATCCCGCCTATCATCGTGGCTTTCGATGCCTAGACCTTGAAACAAACAAAATTTTACTCTCCCGACACGTCACCTTTGATGAAACTCAATTTCCTTACCGTTCAATGACACCCAATTCTCCACCCTCCTACACCTTTTTAGTCTCCACACCATCCCCTCTTCTAACTCAAATACTTACTCACCCCCCCAACACCAAATCTACTACAAGAAGTCCCTGATACCCATCATGAACCCAATACACCCAACACTCACACGAGCTTACCCAATAGCTCACTGTCCTCATCCCCACAACAACCCAAAAACCCACCAACAACAGCCCCAACTCAATCATCACCTGCCCAGCAACCTCTTACGCACACAACCAACCTCGACGCCTCGACCCAACCTACACAACATCCCACCGAACCACCCCGTACTCACCGCATGGTCACTCGGTCTCAATCAGGCATCGTCAAACCAATTGAACGTCTCTCACTTCATACTTCTTCCATCTCACCCTTACCTAAATCTCCCTTCCTCGCTCTTCAAAACCCTTATTGGAATAGTGCTATGTATGATGAGTATAATGCGTTAGTTAAAAATGGTACTTGGATTCTGGTACCACGACCCTCTGGTGTTAATTTGGTGAGATCTATGTGGCTGTTTAAGCATAAATTTCATGCTGACGGGACTTTAAGTCGTTATAAGGCTCGTTTGGTTGCAAATGGCAGCAGTCAGCAACTTGGTATTGATTGTGATGAGACCTTTAGTCCGGTTGTCAAACCGGCTACCATTCGCACCGTTTTTAGTCTTGCAGTATCCCGCAAGTGGCCTATTCATCAACTTGACGTTAAGAATGCCTTTCTTAACGGGGATTTATCCGAGACCGTATATATGCACCAACCGCCAGGATTTGTAGGCTCTCGGTATCCTCACCATGTCTGCCTTCTAAAGAAATCCTTATATGGTCTAAAGCAGGCACCTCGTGCTTGGTTTAAGAGATTTGCAGGTTATGCTACTAGAGTTGGATTTTATCATAGTCGCTGTGACTCTTCATTATTTATTCTTCAACAGGGTTCTCAGGTGGCTTATTTACTTATCTATGTGGATGACATTATACTTACAACCTCCTCTACTGCCCTCCTACAACAGATCATTGCTTCCTTGCATAGAGAGTTTGACATGACAGATCTTGGGTCACTTAACTATTTTCTGGGCATTACTGCTACGCGACATTCTACATGTCTCTTTCTCTCTCAGCAGAAGTATGCTACTGAGCTTCTTGAGCGTGCTCATATGACCAACTCTAACCCTTCTCGAACACCAGTTGATACAGAATCCAAACTGGGTCCCGAAGGTGTTCCAGTTCAGGATCCTACTTTATATCGCAGTCTTGCAGGTGGCCTTCAGTATCTCACATTTACCAGACCCGATCTCTCCTATGCAGTTCAACAGATCTGTCTCTACATGCATGATCCTCGCGAGCCACATTTAGCTGCCCTCAAACGTATTTTACGATACGTTCAAGGGACTTTGGATTTTGGTCTACACCTATATTCATCATCTACTACTTCCCTTGTTGGATATACAGATGCAGATTGGGCGGGTTGCCCATCTACACGCCGGTCTACTTCAGGATACTGTGTTTTTCTGGGCGATAATCTACTTTCGTGGTCCTCAAAGCGGCAACACACCATCTCCCGTTCTAGTGCCGAAGCTGAGTATCGGGGTGTTGCTAAGACTGCATGGCTTCGCAACCTTCTTCGTGAGCTACATTCTCCTCTCACTACTGCCACTCTTGTATACTGTGATAATGTCAGTGCCATCTATTTGTCTGCCAATCCTGTTCAACATCAACGGACCAAACATATTGAGATTGATATTCATTTTGTCCGTGACATGGTTACTGCTGGTCAGGTTCGTGTTCTGCATGTACCCTCTTGTTACCAGTACGCAGATATCTTTACCAAAGGTCTTCCTTCAGCCTTATTTGAAGATTTTCGATCCAGTTTGAGCGTCCAAGCTCCTCCGCTCCAACTGCGGGGGAGTATTAGTCGACCATGACTCATTGGTGATAAGCTCACATTTACTGTATTGATTTAGATTAGCTGTAGATGATCATGTAATTTAAGGGTAATTGTAATTTACCTTATATAGTACATGTAGACTGGATATAAATATATTACTATGTATGCATGGGATAATCGAACAACACAATTCATTCTATACATTCTTTACATTCTAATAGGGTCAATTAACATGATCTTTCCTTCGATATTTACGTGATTCACTACATGATTTTATGTGATCCTACTCATGATATTACGGCTATGTTTGGCAAAAGTAGCAGTAGCTGTGAGAAGTAGCCGTGAGCAGTAGCCGTGAGCAGTAGCCGTTTTTTGAAATAAAAACGTTTGGTAACATAGATGTAGCTGTTTTTATATAAATGTAAAATTATATAAAAGGACATATACATATTTCCATAGAAATTCACTAAATAAATAACAAAGTTACTTTTACATGTTGGACATTTCATACTATTGTTATACACTAGTAATGTATTACCGACGACGTGCATTCCATATTGAAGTAGCAATATCATTGCGAATCTGTTTCATCTCACTAGATGTTGCACTAGAAATATCAGCATTATTTGTATCCGAGCCATGTACGTCATGAAGTTCATCACCTCCCATGTAATTTGGATGTTGTTCAAATGTTGTGAACACCATGTCTTCTTTGTCATTATTACGAATGTAATTGTGCAAGGCGAATGCAGCCGTAATTATATTGAGTTGAGTTTTCACACTGTATTTAGGCATTTTACCGAGTATCTTCCATCGTTTTTTCAATATTCCAAATGATCTCTCAATTGCACTTAGTAGAGACGAATGGGAACGATTAAAACTTTCTTGCATGTTATTAGGCAGCTCATTCTCAAATTGTGACTTATGGTATCTGGTCTTTGGATATGGAACCAAATATCCTTTTTTATCCGGATATCCTTTATCCACTAAATAATACTTACATGCTTATAACATAAAAATTAGTGCATTTGAAAATGTTTAATACAATATAATAGCCAATTAAATTTACCTTCGGGTGGTTTTGGAAAGTTCATTGATGGATTATTAATGGCACTGAGAAATACACGTGTGTCGTGTGCAGAACCCTCCCATCCAACTGATATAAAGGTAAAGCATAAATCAAAGTCACACGATGCCATCACATTGAAAGTAGGTACCCCTTTTCTACCTATGTAAGGCATTTGTTCGCTTTCTGGGATGCACGCCCCTATGTGCGTGCCATCAATACAACCGATGCAATCCTACAAAAATATAAGATGATCATGACATGGGATGAAAATCGTATAAACTAGAAAGCAAAAAAAAAGGAAAAAAAGAAAAAAAAAATCCGAATACCTTAAAGTATGGCATATATCTGTTATCATTCATTATTTTAAGAGGTGTTTCTTGAAAGGTTGGATCCTTTGGCTTAATCATCTCACGGGCTAGACCATGATAACCTTTGGATCTAGCAGTTATCGCCTCTAGAACTTCATGAAACGCTCTACTAATAGTCTCTCTAGAGCGTTGAAAACGCTCACTAACATCCCTGTTTGACACCCCTAACGCAAATGTGTATACAAATATTCCCACCTTCTCAACAACCGTCATTCTATCACTCGACTTTAATCCGTAACTTGATTCTAGTTTCCCACATAGTTTTAAAAACACATTTGAATGCATTCTAAAAGCATTCACAGAACGGATAGGATTACCATTTAATACCTCATTAATCCAAGCTTCTCCTGTTTGAGATGACGTCATGCATGGTTCCTTGAACATATACTTATAGTAGTATGCAGCCGTAATATTAGACGAGGACCATGACTTCATAAGTGAGCGTACACAATCATATTTTCTTTTTTTCTCTATTCTCTCGGTATCCATATTGATTGTGTTCACCTATACAAGACAAAGAATATGTAAAATACAAAATTAACAAATAACATCTCATGGTTTGTTCATATATCAAATCATAAAATAACATAAAAAAGATAAAATCAACAAATTCAATTACATTGAAAATTAACAATAAAACAATTTTATTTATTCAAATACTTCATTAACCATGCAAAATAACATAAACTATCCGAATAAAACAAAACATAACAAAATAAAAACCGACGGTCCATATCATGAATCATTGGCCACATAGAAAAGAAAAGTTTATTCGCATCGATCTTGCTGATGTTGCAACCATTTTAGCCTAGAATCATCACTTCGCATAGTCAAAAATAATTCCCGTATGACCGCATCTTTAAACAAATTCATTGCAAGATAACAAAGAGGACTATCATCTGACATCATTCCACCATCTATCATGCCATTTAGGACACTCATACACCTACTAGCACTATACGGATCTTCTTTAGTAACAGCAGAAGCATCAGACTCTAAAATTTCTATAAGACGATCTTGTTTCTCATTTTGTTTAACCATGAACTCTTTAAACATTCTTGATCCTGTCGATTCCCTCCCTTTCCGCTTCATTTCAACATTTTTTGGTTTCATTGTTAATTTAGTAGACTTGTTTACTTGTTTAGAAACTCCAATTTGGCTTGATGTTGGGACATCTTGACCCACATCTTTCATTAAATCTGTATAAAATCCTTCTTCTTGAGCATCTAGAGAATTAGAGTATTGATTCCATACTTCATATGTGTCTGCATTATCATCAAATTCTACACCCAAGTGTGCAAGGTTAGCAATAGGTGCCTTACTTGATGTACCTATATCCATATCGTGCGCCATTTCGTTCACCCCACTAGCAACGACATCCCCAAAGAGTTGATACCATGCCTCTTGCAATTCTTTAGATGGGGGTTTTGTTCTAAATGGTTTAAAATTTTCATTTTCCTACACAATAAATAATACACGGTTACAATTTAAAATAATTAGAATGTGATGCTGAAATCTTCCAATTTAAATGAATAAAAGAAATTTTACCTCAATTTTTTGGTCCCACCAAGCATCGGAACAACTGAGTTTCCCGGTACTTTCATCCCAACCTAGACCAGTTTCTCCATTTTTCAAGGTCTTCCAAAGGGTATATTGTCTTTTCATCCCATCAAACTTGCTCTTTAATGATTTTTTGCTATTGAATTTGATGTTATGCATTTTCTCAAACTCAGGCTGAAGTTGTATCCATTTAAAATCACAATTTCGGCCCTTCTTATTTTGATATGCGATTAAGAAATCACACAAGTTCAAGACAGATTTTTCCGTCCAATTATAAGATTTTGCGGTTTCATTAGTTGGGGCCATCTAGAAAGAAGAAACACACGTAGCTCTTTATTACGTTACCTCTTTGCGACTAATATTTTGTGTTTTCATCCTATAAACTATTCATACGATGCAAACTAATGCGTCTAAGTATAAGCACTAATGTATTACAAAACCAATCGGTAACCAACATAGCAACATCATCTTATAAACTATAAGTACAAAGATAAGACGTTAACCTACTGAATTAACAAGTCATTCTAGAATGAGTACAAAGACAACACATTAAAACAATGATTATTGATAACAAGTCATTCTAGAATGAATACAAAGACAAGACATTAACATGATGAATTAACATATTAACCTACTGAATCACTTGTTCAAAAAAAAAAACAAAAACAAAAAAAACTACTGAATCACATGCATGTCATATTTGCATTAAACAAAACAAGTTATTGGATCATACACGTACTAACATGTGATCACAATATTGTGTTGGAAAAAGGAATAAAAAGGGTTGGTGAACTTACGGCAAAACTTGTTACAACAACTGAGATAGAAAAATTTGACAGAAGATTAATAACGTGGTATTTAGGGTTTTTATTAGGGATGGGGAAGGGGTATTTTAGTCATTGAATATATCCACAGCTCTTGTAAAATAGCCACAGCTTCTCATAGAAGCATTGGGAAAATAGCATTCCTAAAAAATTGCTACAACTCATTGCTCTTTTGCCAAATAGCTGCGTGACCAGTTTAACTCGATACAAAAATAACCAACATGAATATGACGTGCATGAAAGGGGGTCGAAAACAGGTTATCGGTCGCTACTTAGGTTCCAAAACAGAACTATTACACGGGTCGAATTAACATGTTCATTCCGTTAGATATATAGGTGATATAGTACATGATTTCACATGACAACTATAGCTCGATACGAAAATAAATAAACGTGAATTATAGCATGTATGAGAGGGTCGACACCTTAACAGATTCATAGGTCGATGCATGGTTCAAAACAAAGTTCAAGCAGAATTTATGCATGGTTCGAATTATGTGGTGACTTAGTTATAATTCCATGCAACAACCTTATTATTTATATGATGAATGTTGCTGCTTTAGGTGAAGCTTAAGTTGATAGCATGCATTCTTATGGAGACCATATTACACGACAAAAATCAAGAAAGCAAAAGAAGGAATCGAAAAGAGTTTAGACGATGCAAACCCGAGACGTCGAGTGGAAGAAAACGAAACCAAGAGTATCCACAACACATGACAGCGCCAGCAACCTTGGAACCTTTCGTGCTTGCCTTGCTTGATCGAATGGAGAAGAAGAATCACTACTACACAAACTGGTTTTTCCCACAAAAATTTTCCCACAGAAACGAAACTGTGTGAAATTTCACACGGGATACCAACAAATTACACACCAAATTGTTGACTAAATTTCGGTGGGAAATATGTCGTAAATTTCCCATGGATTTCCCTCTCTTTACACACTAAATTGTTGACCAAATTTTTGTGGGAAATCCGTCGCAAATTTCCCACAGATTTGCGACCATATTCACACTATTTGTGTTTATTAGACGTTCGTGAGAAACTTGTGGCACATTTCACACATATTAGCCACGGCCAAAAGTATGTGGCAAATTTTAGCTCCATTACTCACGAATTTCACACAGTATTTTTTTATAAAGTAACTATTTAACCGGTCTGTGGGAAATCAGTGGGTTACTAGCTACATATTTCCCACAAAATTCTGTTTTTTTGTTTGTCGTGGGAAATATCTACATGATAAACCGTTGTATATGTGTAGACATCTACACGTATATGTTTATATCTGTTTATGACCTTCCTTGTATCTATAGATGTTTTGTATCTATGTATATCGATGTGTATATGCGTGAATATGTAACAATATATCAAAAAATTATGGGAGAACGATTATGTCCGTGGGAAATATGTGTGTGCTTTCCCACAGGTTACCCACCAATTTAATACATCCGTGAGAAATATGTGTGTAATTACACCCACGAATTTCCCACACAAAATATCGTTTTTGTATTTTGTCTACTTACACATTCTCACATTATTTAATATGTTTTCATATGCGTTTGTAGTTTCATATTATATGTGTTTGTCAATTAATGTAACTATTTATGTTAGTATCACAAGTGTATGTGTAGGAAGTGGCGGAACTTGACCATTTATTTTGGGGGGGGGGGGGGCGACTCAGAGATTTTTTGTAACCTCAACTAAATTACCCCAAAAACCTATAATAATTACACTAGGTGCCATAAAAAAATTTGGGGGGGGGGGGGGGGGGGGGGGGGGGGGGGGGGGCGCACGACCCTCCCCTGCCCTCAAAGAGGTCCGCCCCTGTGTGTAGGTTTAGGAATAACCTTTTTGTGTAACAAACCATTATATGTGTGTGGATATCTACACGTATATGTTCTGTATGCTTGTTTTAGGCATTCATTGTATCTATAAATGTTTTGTATCTAGGTATATCGACGTGGATATGCGTGAACGTGTAACTATATCAAAAAAGTAAAAGAAACGATTATGTCCCACGGATTTCTCACAGATAATATCATTTTTGTGTTTTATCTACTTATACATTCTCACATTACTTAGTATGTCTTCATACGTGTTTGTAGTTTCATATTATATGTGTTTTTCTATTAATGGAACTATTTATGTCAATATCACAAGTGTATGTGTTGGTTCAAGTATAACCTTTTTCTGTAACAAGCCGTTGTATATGTGTGGATATCTACACGTATATGTTACATATCTCTGTTTATAGCCTTTATTATATCTATAGATGTTTTTGTGGAAAACTAGAAGGGGGTTGAATAGTTTTGCCAATTAAAACTTCCTTTTAATCTATTTAGATTGACTTATGATAATCTATTTGGATGTGTGTGTTGGATGTTGATAAACAAGCATATAAAGGTAAGTAATGAAAAGATAAGAGTAAGAAGCACAAAACCACAACACGAGTATTTATAGTGGTTTGGCTACAAGGACACCTTCCTTGCCCTACTCCACTCCCCGAGTCACCTACTCGAGAGTTCGTAATCACTACACCAATCTCCTTATGGCGGAGAAGCCTTCACAATGTCGCCTACCCATTTTCCGGTGCTAGGCTAACCACCGGGTTCTTTCACTCCAAGCTGAACCACACCTACACAACGTCACCTTTATAAGGTACTAGGCTAAGTACCTAGTTCTTTCACTCCAAGGTGGACTACACCTTCACAACGTCGCCTACCCTTTATTAGGTACTAGGCTAAGCACCTTGATTATTGCACGAAACGTCAAGTTTACTCACACAAGCTAGCCACTTGTGAATGACTAACCGTAAGAAACTTAAAACGATTCGGACACTGATCAATAATAAAGAAGTGTAGTATATGGGTAACTCAAACGTGTTAGGTTTGAGCACCGAGATCGTTCCGAACGAGGGTTGAATGGAATTTCCAACTCACGTCTCAATTATCGGGATTTGAATAACAGAAGGGGATAATATGATATATTATAAACTACGGGAAAAGGAAAGTAAATGGAACATCTAATCTACGGGAAATCCTAAGAACTATGGCAAACTACGCAAATCTACACTAAAACGCAAAAACGGAAATTAAACGAAACGCGAATAAAAAGCAAGGACGTCTAATCTAGATCCTAAAAATAACCTAAAATTACTTTTATGCTAAAAATGATATTAGAAAACTAATTATGAATTAAAACTAATTTTTAGGAATTTTCTTGATTTTATTTAAATTAAAAACTAATAATTAACTTTAACAATAAAACTAATTATCTAAAAATTATCAAAACAAATGGGAAAATTATGAAATCACTTTTCAAAAATCTAAAATATCACTAAAGACTTTTCAAAACTATTTTTGTAATTTTCTGATTAATTTCCTATTTTCTATGAATTTAATACTATTTAAATCTAATTTAAATTGTAAAAAATACCAAATAAAAGGAGAAAAATAAGGAAAAATATTTTTTATGCTTTTTGTATTTATCTTAAACTGTTAAAATTGAAAAATTAATTTTTGGAACTTTTTCTCAATTAATTGCAATTAAAGCTATTTAAAAAGGCTTAAAAACTATATTAAAATGAGAAAAGTAGCTAACAATGACCAAAAAAATATGAAATTCTCAGGAAAATTCTAAAATTAATATCTTAATCTATGAAAAATAAGAAATCAACAGCTTATGTGTAAAATATGAAAGATGTAGTGCAACTGATTATCAAATAAGCTAGGAAAATAAGCTAAACAATGAATTAAGCTAACAAACAGTGACAGAAGCTAATGTATACTAAAATAAGCTAATAGCAGCTAACTAAACCTACTCCTAACAATCTATAAGCTCAGATCAATGAATTAAGCAAACTGCTTATTCTAGCCAAACAATGATTCAGGCCTACTATTTAAGCCTATGCACAAGCTTAACCAATAAGCTAGACCAAAAACCAACAGTGCAATCTTAAAAACCACCTGGCAAGCTACAAATGTGCCAAGTCTCAAGTTCTAACTCCTAGAAATAAGACCAACACAAGCTCTGCAATTCTGCCTGATTCACACTCAGTTTAGCTGAGTGTGAACAGGGCAGATTAAGCTAAGTTGAACAGCTAATTTGAAGCTTAAAAGGATTGAACCAGTTTTGACAAAAAGCAGTTTCATAAACTAGACCAATTGAAGTTTTAAATCCCAAAATTTCACACACTCAAGCTTAGAAATGAATCAATGATTGACTCACAAAGTTTGGTGAAAAAAAAAACACTTTTGACAGTTTGACTTTTGAAGAACAGATATAACACTTTGACTAAACTCAACTTTGATCCAAATTAATGAACTGATTTCAATGATATTAGACTACTGATGATTACTAAGTGCTAGATCTACTAGTTTTAAGCTAATTAGCAAATTGTTACCTACTGATTTTAACATGATCTGATTCTAGATTAGTTCCAAATTGATTTTGACTTTTTGAGTATAACTGCTAACACAAAGACCTAGAATGATTATCAAATACCTACATAAACTTGTATCAAACACTTAAAACTGAATAGCTAACTCTAACCACAGATTTATCACCAATTCCAAACACTAGATTACTACTGATATGAGAACTAATAACAGAATATAGACTAGATTATACTAAACAAACATCAAACACAGATCAAACAATTCTAAATATCACTAAATACAGATTTAATAAGCAGATGTAATGATCAAAGCAGAAATGAGACTTACAACTTTCTTAGCCACTATGGCTTGCAACAATGAAATATAGAACCTCTAACCTAACAAACCCCTATCCTACTCCAATCCAGCTCGGATTCAACCCAATAACATCATCTGCATCATTCCAAATCCAGATCTAACACTAGCGGTCGAACACAAGCTGTAGCAACTGATATTGAATGAATTTTTTTTGTGATTTGAGATTGAAACAAGTATAAGCTCACAATAAGCTACTAAAAGCTTATATGAACTATATGAAACAGTAGATCAGTGATGGATCAACCCAAAAAACAGATCTAAAGTGATTTTTTATTTTTCAATGATTTTATTTGATTTTTTTTTTTGTATTTTTGAGATTGAAACAAGTATAAGCTCACAATAAGCTAACTTAAGCTTACATGAACCTATAAAAACAATAGATCAATGATGGATCAATCCATAAATCAGATCTAAAGTGATTTTTATTTTTCAATGATTTTATTTGATTTTTTTGCATTTTTGAGATTTTGGAGAAATAAGCTAACAACAGATTTATAAAACTAGAATAAGCACTATTCAGAGATAATAAGCAGATTTAGATCATAACAACTTAAACAAACACTTTAAAATGAAATTCTAAATTCTATTAATATGATAAATTTGAGTACAAATTCGAATTACAAAAGACTTAAAACCTTTAAAATGGAAATTACAATAAGCTACACTACTGAAAAACTTTTAGAGAGAAGAAAAATAAAAGATAAGAGATGATATCTAATTGTGACGAAATGAGTCCTATAAATAGCTGAGCTTGAGGCTAAGAAGCTTCTGGAAATCCCCAAGTGTGCTTCTTCTGAGCTCGTTTACACCCTTAGATCAAATCCCACGCTTCTCCCTTTGATATCAACCCTTGGATTATGATTGATGACTTGTTTCCACCAATGGGAGAGCAAAACGTGGCCTATAGCACACGGATCGGTGACTTGTCACTGCCATTGTGTCATATGTGTCAGATAAAAGTACGAGAGTACCCTTAATCACAGTTAATTTGACCAATTGACTCTGAGGTAAATCTAGGGTTTATCTTTTCTGGGTAATTGGGGGAAAAGTAGAGCGGGGTTGGGTTTTGGTTTTTTTTAATATAATTCAAACATTTAGACCGGGTTTGGGTTTGTTTTGACTCGGGTTAAAATAGGTATTCGGGTAATATAACCGGGTAATGGCTTTGGGTTTTGATTGGGCTTGAACCGGGTGTTTTGCATTTTGGGCCGAATATTTAGATTTTGGACTTGTAATAATAAGTGATCCAAATAATTATTTAAGGGACCAAACTTGTGCAAACTAAAACTTCAAGGACCAATTCTGTAAATCTGAAAATGCTCATTAAGGACCATTGTTGTCATTCTTCAGATAATCCAAGGGTTGATATCTGTAAATTCTGAAACTTGGAGGATCATTTTTGACAAAAGCTCAAAGCTCAGGGACTAATCTTGACATTTCTCCAAACTTGACTGTAACTTCTAAAAATCATCTTCAGAGAATAAAATCTTCAAAAATGCACAATCCCGACCTTCCAGCTCAGCTCAAACTCTCTTGATCTCTCGTGCTCGGATTTCCGTCTGATTTGGTTCCTTATTGCGTGTTTTTACATATCCGTACCTGCACAAGCACAAACTCAAGAAAACCACAAATATTAGCAATAAACGGCTTTTCCTTGGTTGTTATGGGTCTATATTGATAAAGAAAAGGTATGTGTTTTAGCACATACCAAAATACCCCAGACGAGACCATTGTCGTGTCCTCACACAATGCAATCAACTCACGCTTCTAAAACCAAGGATTTCAATCTCTTTCTACTAAACCTATGAAGAAGTAGCAAAGATTCCTCAAAAGAGATTAAGAAAGCCTTAATTCTAAAAACGCCCCGTTTACCTTTCATTTCTCATATAGATATTACGGTTAAGCACATTTCGGTTATGAATGACGGTTTGTTGAACTTTCATGTCGATCAATAACTCCAACATTTTTCAAACGATACGTTAGGATCACGGAGTAAGAAACACAACACAGCGTGAAGTGACCATACGGATAGAATACATCGTCCCTGATTTTTCACAAGTCCCAAACTAAGTGTAAAACCGAAATCATTGTTACATACGACTCTAGATGCTAACACTACCCATGGAAGTTACTTGTGTAATTACCTTTTGTTCCCATTTTCCTATTTCCTCTAGACTTTTTTATTTTTTTTGTGAGAATTGAATTTCTTCAAATTCTCGTTTCGATAACTTTTATTCCGATAAAGATACAAAGCTAAGTCGATAATTAGTTATCCGCCTTCTCTCAAGAACCATTGTCGTAAAAATGAGGTCCACATCAAGGAATTTTTATTCACTTTGATTTTTAATTTTTCATTTTTCAACATTTTTTTTTTTTTTTTATATTGCACTTATACCTTTACTTATATGATGAACCAACGGAGCTTCACGGGGGTAATTCCAAGACTATAGGCTTCATGAAATGAGGATCCCGGGTGGCTAGGCTAAGACCTCACTCAATCCCGGCTAAAGATCCAAGGGTCCGATCTCGACACGCAGCACTCACAACTTTACTTATTACATTTCACATATCACTTATTACCGATTACTCATTTATTTATTACGGATCCTTGATGTGTACCCAATTTTTAAAACAAAGATTCTTTTAAGAAGAAAAAGAACTAACTATCGCCAAAAACTCGACATCTCTAATTATTTAGACAGATATGGGGTGAAACAATTTTGTGGGAACAAAAAGCCATAAGTACCTTCGATGGGCTCTAAAGAGAACCAACTACTCCACGCTTAGCATCTAAACTCATAAGTAACTCTATCATTTCTCGATCTCCGCAAATTTAAAATCCCAAATAATGAGATCCGCAGATGCTTAGCCGATAATTTTTAGATTATCTATGGTTAAGGGAACAAGCTAGGGCTCAACATGCCCGGTCAAGTCAGAATTCTATTCCTACTCTCACCAGCGGAAAGTCAATCAAGGTGTCAAAACATATATTAACTTAGCAAATGCTTCGTCTAATGAAATAAAGTTATGCATATTTAAAATCACTCAGGGAAACTTGCAAAATCTTGGCCTTGTGAGCTAGAATTCGCATTTTATAGCTTCTAATCTAAGAGACTAGCAAAACCTTTCAATCAAAAAGACTAACAAAAGCTTACAAAAATTTTTAAATTTTGATCATTTTTGCACAATTTTTCATTTTCTAAGGAAAAACGGGGTTGCGAGAGAAACACAACAGAAATAAGCAAGTGCGGTCAAATCAAATCGAAGATTACCCTACCCCAGACTAGAACGAAACATTGTCCTCAATGTTTAAAAGCAAGGGTATCAACGAAAATCTAAAAGCCGTTTATTAAGTATGCTCAAAGATAAACGTTAGTCGATAAGATTAGGATATCGGATTTCCATCAGCATCGATCATGAAACTCGAGTAGAGAAAAGACAAACTTCGAGCACGAGAGTCTTCATATCGGGAAAATCCTACACAACATCACAAACAACCAAACACGAGAAATCGAAGAGGCAGACCCTTCGCGTCACTTATTAGAAAATAGAAAGAAGATAGATGGATAAGCATGGGGTGACTCCCACGAAGCGCTCTTTTTTTCTTAAAGCAGTCGCTAGCTGACTCGTCCCAATTCATTTGTCCTTGGGGAAGAAAATGGTAGAGATACCAGGGTCAAAAACGGTGTCCTCATTCCCGAAAGAATGAGACTGGGTGGGTTGGGTGGAGAATAAAATGGGTGGATAAAGCATATAATGTAAGAAGGATCCATCATCCGGTGGTTTTGCGGGTGGACGAAAGGATGATGGATAGAAATGAGAAAACTCCAAGAAAGACGGGAGCTCATGGTAAAAGATAAGAGGTTTAGGCTCACAAATGAAGGCATCCATCCGAGGATCCTTATCTCCAGAAATGATTTTAACAAAAGGTTCATCAATGCATATCCCGGGTTTAAAGATTTTGTCTTCACATAAAGGCTCAACAGGAATAGTGATAGTGGACTCATCAAAAGAAGTGGAGTCAAGAGAACCATCAAGAACAACCATATCCTCATCAGGATCATTCACAGCACCCTCAATACCCGGTGGTATCAAGTCATCAAGAGCAAAAAATGAGTCGGCTTCCTCAATGATTGGGTCATTTGTCGGAGTATCGGAAATCTCGTTCAAAACATTACTCATATCAACCTCGAAGTTGAATCGCTCAAGAATCGGAGGATAAACATCTGCCATAGTGGGATTGCCACTAATCTCTTCATCAAATCGGAAAGTCTCAAGCTCGGGATAGAAATCACTATCTTTAACGGAGATAGGAGGCGAACTTGAATTATCGTTCAAGGCTTCAATCTTAGAAATGAGAAGATAAACATTTGACAATGTTTCACGTAATGCTTCATCCTCGATCTGAATATTATCTAGCTCAATCTCTTCTTCTCGGCTCAAAATCGTTTTCTTCTTCTATATCGATGGGCTCAGAAGGTAAATCGTCGACGAAGTCGATGTCTCCATAAGAATCATCATCGGAATCGGAGAACATCTCATCATGATCGTTAGAAATATCAAGAGAAGGCTCATCACAAACGTCAACAACAACCCCAGACTCTCTTGGGATTGGGATAAGGATCTCAACACTAGTTACTTCCGTTTCCGGAATGATACTAAGATGCTCATCCCCCATTATGAAAGAATCAACGGGTTCAATAATGTCTGTAGAAATATGATCATCGACCTCTTCCAAAACGACGTCACTTCTCTCAACCGGTGTGAGAGAAGGGGAAGGATCGGAAATTAAAGGCTCAGAAACGGGAGTGGGATTGCCACTCGGAGGAGTATAATCGTCATCAGAATCAGAATCGTAATAATAGGTAGTTGGACGATGTTGGATTACTTTTGCGGCTTCTTCAGCTAATAATTCACGATAGGTCAGTGAGGTGGATCTTTTTTCGTGGGAAAGTTTTTCAAGAAGACTCTTAAGATCAATCATGATCTCTTGAACTTTTTGATTAAATTCTGCAGAACATGGTGAAGGTGGTGGTTGAACTTCTTGGTATTGTGGAGGTGGGTTATAAGGATAATCATAATTGTTACAAGGAACTTGCTCGTAAACAATCGGATTCTGCATCTGACAATCGGAATTAACGTGCGGACCTCCACAATACTCACAACAGTACGATTGTTGTAACGAATACGGGTAAGGTTCAGAACCAAAGGTTGAGTTGTTAATTTGAACTTGACATTGAAAACCTTGGTGAGGACCACCACAGTACTCGCAAGAGTATGATTCCGGCTCATGGTACAAAGGTTGGTTAGGAAAATCGGTTATCTCATAGTTAGGATTGTGGTGAAACTCGGTTCCTGATTTTCCATTGCTACAACCGGGACAATTCCAACCATATTCGGGTCCGCTACACCATATGCACAAGAGCTGATAAATCGAAGAATTATCTGGATAAGAGTTAGCTATTTCCACCGTTTCCGTGATAGGCTCTGATTCTTGAACGGGATTCATCTCGGGCTCAGAAACATGTTCCATCTCCCTCACCGGAGAGGGAGTAGGAATCGAGGGTTCTTTAATTAGAGCACTCTTTTGTTCTAGCCGTGCATAAAGACGAGCGAGATCTGGATTTGGATTGATAAAATTCTGGCATACATCACAAAATCCATTCCGACAATTATTTCCGCGCCAATCACATATACATTTCAAACATCGAAATTGTGTCTCTTCCATACAGCTTTGGCAATGAAGGCAACGACGATAATTGATCGTATCCATGAGAATTAAACATATAGAAGGTAAAAGACAAGAATTATCGGGTTAAGAGAATAAAAGAAGAATATTTTTGGGTTTTTAAGAAAATTTTGAAAACACAATCTTTTGGTAACCTTCACGTCAATCGGTGCTCGGTAGCTCTCAAAAGTGCAGCGCTGAGCGAGGAACGAAGAGTGGATCGTTCTTCAGTCTGCAATTTAATGTCAAGACTTTCCTTATACCCCGTGTATAGGTTGTACTTTCAAGGTTAGCCGACGTAACAATTAACGTTCGGGTTTGTTTTGTTGGTTTTTTAATTTTTATGGTTTTGGAAACACTCTAGGAAGAATGTTTTGGTTTTTAAATGTTTTGGGTTTTGAAAAAGATATATATACAAAAATGACGGTAACTTCACTCGGGGAAGGATCTTCAAATGCACACGATTCGAGACGGAATACGAAAACTCGCTACAAGCCCTCCCCGGCAGCGGCGCCAAAAATTGATTATTGCACGAAACGTCAAGTTTACTCACACAAGCTAGCCACTTGTGAATGACTAACCGTAAGAAACTTAAAACGATTCGGACACTGATCAATAATAAAGAAGTGTAGTATATGGGTAACTCAAACGTGTTAGGTTTGAGCACCGAGATCGTTCCGAACGAGGGTTGAATGGAATTTCCAACTCACGTCTCAATTATCGGGATTTGAATAACAGAAGGGGATAATATGATATATTCTAAACTACGGGATAAGGAAAGTAAATGGAACATCTAATCTACGGGAAATCCTAAGAACTATGGCAAACTACGCAAATCTACACTAAAACGCAAAAACGGAAATTAAACGAAACGCGAATAAAAAGCAAGGACGTCTAATCTAGATCCTAAAAATAACCTAAAATTACTTTTATGCTAAAAATGATATTAGAAAACTAATTATGAATTAAAACTAATTTTTAGGAATTTTCTTGATTTTATTTAAATTAAAAACTAATAATTAACTTTAACAATAAATCTAATTATCTAAAAATTATCAAAACAAATGGGAAAATTATGAAATCACTTTTCAAAAATCTAAAATATCACTAAAGACTTTTCAAAACTATTTTTGTAATTTTCTGATTAATTTCCTATTTTCTATGAATTTAATACTATTTAAATCTAATTTAAATTGTAAAAAATACCAAATAAAAGGAGAAAAATAAGGAAAAATATTTTTTATGCTTTTTGTATTTATCTTAAACTGTTAAAATTGAAAAATTAATTTTTGGAACTTTTTCTCAATTAATTGCAATTAAAGCTATTTAAAAAGGCTTAAAAACTATATTAAAATGAGAAAAGTAGCTAACAATGACCAAAAAAAATATGAAATTCTCAGGAAAATTCTAAAATTAATATCTTAATCTATGAAAAATAAGAAATCAACAGCTTATGTGTAAAATATGAAAGATGTAGTGCAACTGATTATCAAATAAGCTAGGAAAATAAGCTAAACAATAAATTAAGCTAACAAACAGTGACAGAAGCTAATGTATACTAAAATAAGCTAATAGCAGCTAACTAAACCTACTCCTAACAATCTATAAGCTCAGATCAATGAATTAAGCAAACTGCTTATTCTAGCCAAACAATGATTCAGGCCTACTATTTAAGACTGTGCACAAGCTTAACCAATAAGCTAGACCAAAAACCAACAGTGCAATCTTAAAAACCACCTGGCAAGCTACAATTGTGCCAAGTCTCAAGTTCTAACTCCTAGAAATAAGACCAACACAAGCTCTGCAATTCTGCCTGATTCACACTCAGTTTAGCTAGTGTGAGCAGGCAGAATTAACTAAGTTGAACGACTAATTTGAAGCTTAAAAGGATTGAACCGATTTTGACAAAAGCGGTTTCATAAACTAGACCAATTGAAGTTTTAAATCCCAAAATTTCACACACTCAAGCTTAGAAATGAATCAATGATTGACTCACAAAGTTTGGTGAAAAAAAAAACACTTTTGACAGTTTGACTTTTGAAGAACAGATATAACACTTTGACTAAACTCAACTTTGATCCAAATTAATGAACTGATTTCAATGATATTAGACTACTGATGATTACTAAGTGCTAGATCTACTAGTTTTAAGCTAATTAGCAAATTGTTACCTACTGATTTTAACAGATGCAGATTCTAGATTAGTTCCAAATTGATTTTGACTTTTTGAGTATAACTGCTAACACAAAGACCTAGAATGATTATCAAATACCTACATAAACTTGTATCAAACACTTAAAACTGAATAGCTAACTCTAACCACAGATTTATCACCAATTCCAAACACTAGATTACTACTGATATGAGAACTAATAACAGAATATAGACTAGATTATACTAAACAAACATCAAACACAGATCAAACAATTCTAAATATCACTAAATAACAGATTTAATAACAGATGTAATGATCAAAGCAGAAATGAGACTTACAACTTTCTTAGCCACTATGGCTTGCAACAATGAAATATAGAACCTCTAACCTAACAAACCCCTATCCTACTCCAATCCAGCTCAGATTCAACCCAATAACATCATCTGCATCATTCCAAATCCGGATCTAACACTAGCGATCGAACAGAACTGAAAGTAACGATATTGAATGAAATTTTTTTTTTGTGATTTGAGATTGAAACAAGTATAAGCTCACAATAAGCTACTAAAAGCTTATATGAACTATATGAAACAGTAGATCAGTGATGGATCAACCCAAAAAAACAGATCTAAAGTGATTTTTTATTTTTCAATGATTTTATTTGATTTTTTTTTTTTGTATTTTTGAGATTGAAACAAGTATAAGCTCACAATAAGCTAACTTAAGCTTACATGAACCTATAAAAACAATAGATCAATGATGGATCAATCCATAAATCAGATCTAAAGTGATTTTTATTTTTCAATGATTTTATTTGATTTTTTTGCATTTTTGAGATTTTGGAGAAATAAGCTAACAACAGATTTAGAAAACTAGAATAAGCACTATTCAGAGATAATAAGCAGATTTAGATCATAACAACTTAAACAAACACTTTAAAATGAAATTCTAAATTCTATTAATATGATAAATTTGAGTACAAATTCGAATTACAAAAGACTTAAAACCTTTAAAATGGAAATTACAATAAGCTACACTACTGAAAAACTTTTAGAGAGAAGAAAAATAAAAGATAAGAGATGATATCTAATTGTGACGAAATGAGTCCTATAAATAGCTGAACTTGAGGCTAAGAAGCTTCTGGAAATCCCCAAGTGTGCTTCTTCTGAGCTCGTTTACACCCTTAGATAAAATCCCACGCTTCTCCCTTTGATATCAACCCTTGGATCATGATTGATGACTTGTTTCCACCAATGGGAGAGCAAACCGTGGCCTATAGCACACGGATCGGTGACTTGTCACTGCCATTGTGTCATATGTGTCAGATAAAAGTACGAGAGTACCCTTAATCACAGTTAATTTGACCAATTGACTCTGAGGTAAATCTAGGGTTTATCTTTTCTGGGTAATTGGGGGAAAAGTAGCGCGGGGTTGGGTTTTGGTTTTTTTTAATATAATTCAAACATTTAGACCGGGTTTGGGTTTGTTTTGACTCGGGTTAAAATAGGTATTCGGGTAATATAACCGGGTAATGGCTTTGGGTTTTGATTGGGCTTGAACCGGGTGTTTTGCATTTTGGGCCGAATATTTAGATTTTGGACTTGTAATAATAAGTGATCCAAATAATTATTTAAGGGACCAAACTTGTGCAAACTAAAACTTCAAGGACCAATTCTGTAAATCTAAAAATGCTCATTAAGGACCATTGTTGTCATTCTTCAGATAATCCAAGGGTTGATATCTGTAAATTCTGAAACTTGGAGGATCATTTCTGACAAAAGCTCAAAGCTCAGGGACTAATCTTGACATTTCTCCAAACTTGACTGTAACTTCTAAAAATCATCTTCAGAGAATAAAATCTTCAAAATGCACAATCCCGACCTTCGGCTCTCAAACTCTCTTGATCTCTCGTGCTCGGATTTCCGTCTGATTTGGTTCCTTATTGCGTGTTTTTACATATCCGTACCTGCACAAGCACAAACTCAAGAAAACCACAAATATTAGCAATAAACGGCTTTTCCTTGGTTGTTATGGGTCTATATTGATAAAGAAAAGGTATGTGTTTTAGCACATACCAAAATACCCCAGACGAGACCATTGTCGTGTCCTCACACAATGCAATCAACTCACGCTTCTAAAACCAAGGATTTCAATCTCTTTCTACTAAACCTATGAAGAAGTAGCAAAGATTCCTCAAAAGAGATTAAGAAAGCCTTAATTCTAAAAACGCCCCGTTTACCTTTCATTTCTCATATAGATATTACGGTTAAGCACATTCCGGTTATGAATGACGGTTTGTTGAACTTTCATGTCGATCAATAACTCCAACATTTTTCAAACGACACGTTAGGATCACGGAGTAAGAAACACAACACAGCGTGAAGTGACCATACGGATAGAATACATCGTCCCTGATTTTTCACAAGTCCCAAACTAAGTGTAAAACCGAAATCATTGTTACATACGACTCTAGATGCTAACACTACCCATGGAAGTTACTTGTGTAATTACCTTTTGTTCCCATTTTCCTATTTCCTCTAGATTTTTTTATTTTTGTGAGAATTGAATTTCTTCAAATTTCTCGTTTCGATAACTTTTATTCCGATAAAGATACAAAGCTAAGTCGATAATTAGTTATCCGCCTTCTCTCAAGAACCATTGTCGTAAAAATGAGGTCCACATCAAGGAATTTTTATTCACTTTGATTTTTAATTTTCATTTTTCAACATTTTTTTTTTTTTTTTTTTACATTGCACTTATACCTTTACTTATATGAGCTGTGAACCACGGAGCTTCACGGGGTAATTCCAAGACTATAGGCTTCATGAAATGAGGATCCCGGCTGGCTAGGCTAAGACCTCACTCAATCCCGGCTAAAGATCCAAGGGTCCGATCTCGACACCGCAGCTCACAACTTTACTTATTACATTTCACATATCACTTATTACTGATTACTCATTTATTTATTACGGATCCTTGATGTGTACCCAATTTTTAAAACAAAGATTCTTTTAAGAAGAAAAAGAACTAACTATCGCCAAAAACTCGACATCTCTAATTATTTAGACAGATATGGGGTGAAACAATTTTGTGGGAACAAAAAGCCATAAGTACCTTCGATGGGCTCTAAAGAGAACCAACTACTCCACGCTTAGCATCTAAACTCATAAGTAACTCTATCATTTCTCGATCTCTGCAAATTTAAAATCCCAAATAATGAGATCCGCAGATGCTTAGCCGATAATTTTTAGATTATCTATGGTTAAGGGAACAAGCTAGGGCTCAACATGCCCGGTCAAGTCAGAATTCTATTCCTACTCTCACCAGCGGAAAGTCAATCAAGGTGTCAAAACATATATTAACTTAGCAAATGCTTCGTCTAATGAAATAAAGTTATGCATATTTAAAATCACTCAGGGAAACTTGCAAAATCTTGGCCTTGTGAGCTAGAATTCGCATTTTATAGCTTCTAATCTAAGAGACTAGCAAAACCTTTCAATCAAAAAGACTAACAAAAGCTTACAAAAATTTTTAAATTTTGATCATTTTTGCACAATTTTTCATTTTCTAAGGAAAAACGGGGTTGCGAGAGAAACACAACAGAAATAAGCAAGTGCGGTCAAATCAAATCGAAGATTACCCTACCCCAGACTAGAACGAAACATTGTCCTCAATGTTTAAAGCACGGGTATCAACGAAAATCTAAAAGTCGTTTATTAAGTATGCTCAAAGATAAACGTTAGTCGATAAGATTAGGATATCGGATTTCCATCAGCATCGATCATGAAACTCGAGTAGAGAAAAGACAAACTTCGAGCACGAGAGTCTTCATATCGGGAAAATCCTACACAACATCACAAACAACCAAAAACGAGAAATCGAAGAAGGTGACCCTTCGCGTCACTTATTAGAAAATAGAAAGAAGATAGATGGATAAGCATGGGGTGCCTCCCACGAAGCGCACTGTTTTTCTTAAACGAGTCGCTAGCCTGACTCGTCCCCGAATTCATTTGTCCTTGGGGAAGAAAATGGTAGAGATACCAGGGTCAAAACGGTGTCCTCATTCCCGAAAGAATGAGACTGGGTGGGTTGGGTGGAGAATAAAATGGGTGGATAAAGCATATAATGTAAGAAGGATCCATCATCCGGTGGTTTTGGTGGGACGAAGGATGATGGATAGAAATGAAAAACTCCAAGAAAGACGGGAGCTCATGGTAAAAGATAAGAGGTTTAGGCTCACAAATGAAGGCATCCATCCGAGGATCCTTATCTCCAGAAATGATTTTAACAAAAGGTTCATCAATGCATATCCCGGGTTTAAAGATTTTGTCTTCACATAAAGGCTCAACAGGAATAGTGATAGTGGACTCATCAAAAGAAGTGGAGTCAAGAGAACCATCAAGAACAACCATATCCTCATCAGGATCATTCATAGCACCCTCAATACCCGGTGGTATCAAGTCATCAAGAGCAAGAAATGAGTCGGCTTCCTCAATGATTGGGTCATTTGTCGAAGTATCGGAAATCTCGTTCAAAACTTTACTCATATCAACCTCGAAGTAGAATCGCTCAAGAATCGGAGGATAAACATCTGCCATAGTGGGACTGCCACTAATCTCTTCATCAAATCGGAAAGTCTCAAGCTCGGGTAAGAAATCACTATCTTTAACGGAGATAGGAGGCGAACTTGAATTATCGTTCAAGGCTTCAATCTTAGAAATGAGAAGATAAACATTTGACAATGTTTCACGTAATGCTTCATCCTCGATCTGAATATTATCTAGCTCAATCTCTTCTTCTTCTGGCTCAAAATCGTTTTCTTCTTCTATATCGATGGGCTCAGAAGGTAAATCGTCGACGAAGTCGATGTCTCCATAAGAATCATCATCGGAATCGGAGAACATCTCATCATGATCGTTAGAAATATCAAGAGAAGGCTCATCACAAACGTCAACAACAACCCCAGACTCTCTTGGGATTGGGATAAGGATCTCAACACTAGTTACTTCCGTTTCTGGAATGATACTAAGATGCTCATCCCCCATTATGAAAGAATCAACGGGTTCAATAATGTCTGTAGAAATATGATCATCGACCTCTTCCAAAACGACGTCACTTCTCTCAACCGGTGTGAGAGAAGGGGAAGGATCGGAAATTAAAGGCTCAGAAACGGGAGTGGGATTGCCACTCGGAGGAGTATAATCGTCATCAGAATCGTAATAATAGGTAGTTGAACGATGTTGGATCACTTTCGGCTTCTTCACTAATAATTCACGATAGGTCAGCTGAGGTGGATCTTTTTTTCCGTGGGAAAGTTTTTCAAGAAGACTCTTAAGATCAATCATGATCTCTTGAACTTTTTGATTAAATTCTGCAGAACATGGTGAAGGTGGTGGTTGAACTTCTTGGTATTGTGGAGGTGGGTTATAAGGATAATCATAATTGTTACAAGGAACTTGCTTGTAAACAATCGGATTCGCATCGACAATCGGAATTAACGTGCGGACCTCCACAATACTCACAACAGTACGATTGTTGTAACGAATACGGGTAAGGTTCAGAACCAAAGGTTGAGTTGTTAATTTGAACTTGACATTGAAAACCTTGGTGAGGACCACCACAAGATACTCGCAAGAGTATGATTCCGGCTCATGGTACAAAGGTTGGTTAGGAAAATCGGTTATCTCATAGTTAGGATTGTGGTGAAACTCGGTTCCTGATTTTCCATTGCTACAACCGGGACAATTCCAACCATATTCGGGTCCGCTACACCATATGCACAAGAGCTGATAAATCGAAGAATTATCCGGATAAGAGTTAGCTATTTCCACCGTTTCCGTGATAGGCTCTGATTCTTGAACGGGATTCATCTCGGGCTCAGAAACATGTTCCATCTCCCTCACCGGAGAGGGAGTAGGAATCGAGGGTTCTTTAATTAGAGCACTCTTTTGTTCTAGCCGTGCATAAAGACGAGCGAGATCTGGATTTGGATTGATAAAATTCTGGCATACATCACAAAATCCATTCCGACAATTATTTCCGCGCCAATCACATATACATTTCAAACATCGAAATTGTGTCTCTTCCATACAGCTTTGGCAATGAAGGCAACGACGATAATTGATCGTATCCATGAGAATTAAACATATAGAAGGTAAAAGACAAGAATTATCGGGTTAAGAGAATAAAAGAAGAATATTTTTGGGTTTTTAAGAAAATTTTGAAAACACAATCTTTTTGTAACCTTCACGTCAATCGGTGCTCGATAGCTCTCAAAAGTACGCATGGCGAGGAACGAAGAGTGGATCGTTCTTCAGTCTGCAATTTAATGTCAAGACTTTCCTTATACCCCGTGTATAGGTTGTACTTTCAAGGTTAGCCGACGTAACAATTAACGTTCGGGTTTGTTTTGTTGGTTTTTAATTTTTATGGTTTTGGAAACACTCTAGGAAGAATGTTTTGGTTTTAAATGTTTTGGGTTTTGAAAAAGATATATATACAAAAATGACGGTAACTTCACTCGGGGAAGGATCTTCAAATGCACACGATTCGAGATGGAATACTTCGCTACAAGCCCTCCCGGCGGCGGCCAAAAATTGATTATTGCACGAAACGTCAAGTTTACTCACACAAGCTAGCCACTTGTGAATGACTAACCGTAAGAAACTTAAAACGATTCGACACGATCAATAATAAAGAAGTGTAGTATACGGGTAACTCAAACGTGTTAGGTTTGAGCACCGAGATCGTTCGAACGAGGGTTGAATGGAATTTCCAACTCACGTCTCAATTATCGGGATTTGAATAAGAGAAGGGGATAATATGATATATTCTAAACTACGGGATAAGGAAAGTAAATGGAACATCTAATCTACGGAAAATCCTAAGAACTATGGCAAACTACGCAAATCTACACTAAAACGCATAAAAACGAAATTAAACGAAACGCGAATAAAAAGCAAGGACGTCTAATCTAGATCCTAAAAATAACCTAAAATTACTTTTATGCTAAAAATGATATTAGAAAACTAATTATGAATTAAAACTAATTTTTAGGAATTTTCTTGATTTTATTTAAATTAAAAACTAATAATTAACTTTAACAATAAATCTAATTATCTAAAAATTATCAAAACAAATGGGAAAATTATGAAATCACTTTTCAAAAATCTAAAATATCACTAAAGACTTTTCAAAACTATTTTTGTAATTTTCTGATTAATTTCCTATTTTCTATGAATTTAATACTATTTAAATCTAATTTAAATTGTAAAAAATACCAAATAAAAGGAGAAAAATAAGGAAAAATATTTTTTATGCTTTTTGTATTTATCTTAAACTGTTAAAATTGAAAAATTAATTTTGGAACTTTTCTCAATTAATTGCAATTAAAGCTATTTAAAAAGGCTTAAAAACTATATTAAAATGAGAAAAGTAGCTAACAATGACCAAAAAAAATATGAAATTCTCAGGAAAATTCTAAAATTAATATCTTAATCTATGAAAAATAAGAAATCAACAGCTTATGTGTAAAATATGAAAGATGTAGTGCAACTGATTATCAAATAAGCTAGGAAAATAAGCTAAACAATAAATTAAGCTAACAAACAGTGACAGAAGCTAATGTATACTAAAATAAGCTAATAGCAGCTAACTAAACCTACTCCTAACAATCTATAAGCTCAGATCAATGAATTAAGCAAACTGCTTATTCTAGCCAAACAATGATTCAGGCCTACTATTTAAGCCTATGCACAAGCTTAACCAATAAGCTAGACCAAAAACCAACAGTGCAATCTTAAAAACCACCTGGCAAGCTACAAATGTGCCAAGTCTCAAGTTCTAACTCCTAGAAATAAGACCAACACAAGCAATTCTGCCTTTGATTCACACTCAGTTTAGAGTGTGAGCACAGGCATTAAGCTAAGTTGAGCAGCTAATTTGAAGCTTAAAAGGACTGAACCAGTTTTGACAAAAAGCAGTTTCATAAACTAGACCAATTGAAGTTTTAAATCCCAAAATTTCACACACTCAAGCTTAGAAATGAATCAATGATTGACTCACAAAGTTTGGTGAAAAAAAAAACACTTTTGACAGTTTGACTTTTGAAGAACAGATATAACACTTTGACTAAACTCAACTTTGATCCAAATTAATGAACTGATTTCAATGATATTAGACTACTGATGATTACTAAGTGCTAGATCTACTAGTTTTAAGCTAATTAGCAAATTGTTACCTACTGATTTTAACAGATGCAGATTCTAGATTAGTTCCAAATTGATTTTGACTTTTTGAGTATAACTGCTAACACAAAGACCTAGAATGATTATCAAATACCTACATAAACTTGTATCAAACACTTAAAACTGAATAGCTAACTCTAACCACAGATTTATCACCAATTCCAAACACTAGATTACTACTGATATGAGAACTAATAACAGAATATAGACTAGATTATACTAAACAAACATCAAACACAGATCAAACAATTCTAAATATCACTAAATAACAGATTTAATAACAGATGTAATGATCAAAGCAGAAATGAGACTTACAACTTTCTTAGCCACTATGGCTTGCAACAATGAAATATAGAACCTCTAACCTAACAAACCCCTATCCTACTCCAATCCAGCTCGGATTCAACCCAATAACATCATCTGCATCATTCCAAATCCAGATCTAACACTAGCAGATCAGAACAGCAACTGTAGCAACTGATATTGAATGAATTTTTTTTGTGATTTGAGATTGAAACAAGTATAAGCTCACAATAAGCTACTAAAAGCTTATATGAACTATATGAAACAGTAGATCAGTGATGGATCAACCCAAAAAACAGATCTAAAGTGATTTTTTATTTTTCAATGATTTTATTTGATTTTTTTTTTTTTGTATTTTTGAGATTGAAACAAGTATAAGCTCACAATAAGCTAACTTAAGCTTACATGAACCTATAAAAACAATAGATCAATGATGGATCAATCCATAAATCAGATCTAAAGTGATTTTTATTTTTCAATTATTTTATTTGATTTTTTTTGCATTTTTGAGATTTTGGAGAAATAAGCTAACAACAGATTTATAAAACTAGAATAAGCACTATTCGAGATAATAAGCGATTTAGATCATAACAACTTAAACAAACACTTTAAAATGAAATTCTAAATTCTATTAATATGATAAATTTGAGTACAAATTCGAATTACAAAAGACTTAAAACCTTTAAAATGGAAATTACAATAAGCTACACTACTGAAAAACTTTTAGAGAGAAGAAAAATAAAAGATAAGAGATGATATCTAATTGTGACGAAATGAGTCCTATAAATAGCTGAGCTTGAGGCTAAGAAGCTTCGAAATCCCAAGTGTGCTTCTTACGAGCTCGTTTACACCCTTAGATCAAAACCCACGCTTCTCCCTTTGATATCAACCCTTGGATCATGATTGATGACTTGTTTCCACCAATGGGAGAGCAAAACGTGGCCTATAGCACACGGATCGGTGACTTGTCACTGCCATTGTGTCATATGTGTCGATAAAAGTCACGAGTACCCTTAATCACGATTAATTTGACCAATTGACTCGAGGTAAATCTAGGGTTTATCTTTTCCGGGTAATGGGGAAAAGTAGCGGGGTTGGGTTTTGGTTTTTTTTAATATAATTCAAACATTTAGACCGGGTTTGGGTTTGTTTAGACTCGGATTAAAATAGGTATTGAGTAATATAACTTTGGTAATGGCTTTGGGTTTTGATTGGGCTTGAACCGGGTGTTTTGCATTTTGGGCCGAATATTTAGATTTTGGACTTGTAATAATAAGTGATCCAAATAATTATTTAAGGGACCAAACTTGTGCAAACTAAAACTTCAAGGACCAATTCTGTAAATCTGAAAATGCTCATTAAGGACCATTGTTGTCATTCTTCAGATAATCCAAGGGTTGATATCTGTAAATTCTGAAACTTGGAGGATCATTTCTGACAAAAGCTCAAAGCTCAGGGACTAATCTTGACATTTCTCCAAACTTGACTGTAACTTCTAAAAATCATCTTCAGAGAATAAAATCTTCAAAAATGCACAATCCCGACCTTCCAGCTCAGCTCAAACTCTCTTGATCTCTCGTGCTCGGATTTCCGTCTGATTTGGTTCCTTATTGCGTGTTTTTACATATCCGTACCTGCACAAGCACAAACTCAAGAAAACCACAAATATTAGCAATAAACGGCTTTTCCTTGGTTGTTTTGGGTCTATATTGATAAAGAAAAGGTATGTGTTTTAGCACATACCACACCTAGTTCCATTGCAATGGAGGAACTACTACCACACTACACCAACGACTAATCCCAAAGGAGATCTACTCCTTTACAACATCAAGGATATCAATATCCTTGGATCTAATACTAGTCTATCTTGTACATCGAAACACACCATATCGAGTGTACATCTAAGGCACCTTTCACTAATGCCTTTGACTAGATCTACAAGACACCTTTCACTAATGTCTTGTGTCTTCACTTCTAAGCACCTTTCACTAATGCTTCTTTGTCTTGACTTCTAAGCACCTTTCACTAATGCTTCTATGTCTTGACTTCTAAGCACCTTTCACTAATGCTTATCCTATAGACGATAGATACCCTTCACTAATATCTTCGTCTTGACACTTGAGACATCTTTCACCAATGTCTTCAATACTTCACTTCTTTGAAAAAAGAAAGTAATCATCAACAAGTAGACTTCAGTAGCCTTGATGATGAGGAAGCATGGCAACTCATGGACTTGAGCTTGCTCGACTTCAAAGGTGGTGATCTTGCCTTTAAGAGGAACCTAAAAGATCACACAAAAAAAACTACAAACATAGATCTCTTGGATCTAAGGATAGTGAAATTTAACTCAGGGAGGAAAGTGTGTTAGAGAGGGATGATGAATAATGAAGAAATGGCTCACTATTTATAGAGGAAAAATCCTACTGTTCCCCGGATCCCACGGATCCCTTCCACTTGGGATCCGGCTAGCACAAAGCTAGGGATCCGTGGAACGCTCCTCTTTGCCCATGGGTATTTTGGTTATGGGTCATGGGTCATGGGTTGAACCATGGATCTTTGGCTAGATACAATGTATCTTTGAGTGCAATGCACTTAGTCACTTGGGTATGGGTTGATCCATGGGTTATGGGTATTGTCCATATGTGATATAAGCATGATGTCATGCAATGGGTTATGGGTCAAGATCCATGGGTTATGAGCTTTGGGTTGTACCCAACTACATTCAATGTATTTGCCCAATGGGTTGTGATACTTAAGTTTCTACCAATTTATATTACCCAATATACTACATACTAGTTATGTGTATATTTTATCCAAATATATAAACACTAGTTGTTGTACATATGTATTACTAAATCATAAAATCACTTATACTTGTTTTAGTGTTTTATGTGAAAATGTGAATATGTTAGAAACTATTAGTTCAAACCATTTACGTATTTTATTTGTTTCGTTAATATGATTTTACTTTTGTTATCGACAAAACAATAGAAAATCGTAAAATATAAATAAACGTTTTTACGGCTTATTTGTATTTACAATCTCCCCCTTTTTGTTGATGACAAAACATAAAATTATTTTAAGGAAAAACTAAAATTCGTAAAAGTTTGAATTTGTAGTTTTTACTTTCTTCTCCCCCTTTTTGTCGAAACAAAAAGTGTTTGAAGGAAGGCAACACATCGTTTTTAAGAAAAACATGTGAAAAGAAAAAAAAAATAAGTAAAAGGAAATAGAGAGCAAATAACGGTAAAGGATCTCGTCTTTACTCCCCCTTGACGAGTCCATCCTATGTAAGGCCAAGTAAGTGATACTAATCTAGTTTATTTGCAAATAAGTTTGCAAAAGATATCGTCTAAGAGACGAATGTGCTCCCCTTTGATGATTGCAATTTTGCAAGGGATGTCATGTAAATGTAAACCTAGTATTGCAAGTAATTTGCAATGTATTGCTTTGACATAAAGCTCCCCTAGCTTTAGGATGTCAAAGTCTTCATATGTAAATTGAATAACTACAAAACAAAGGTTAGAAAGCAAGTATAATTCACAATTTCGTGCAAATATGATTCAAGTTAGTAGAAAGAAAGCTTTACGTCTTCACGGATCCCACGGTTCCCTCCTAGTTGGGATCCGTCTAGGCATTCCGAGGATCCGTATTAGTACGTTCAATTACAGCCAAGGTGATATAACAAGTAATGTTATCACAAAAATCATATGCTCAACAAAATAACAAGTAGCATGTAATTCCATTTAACAAAACTAGAGTTATGATATACATGACTCTAAAAACTAAGAAAATACATGACTAGAAATTTCTAAACCAACTATCGCTTGATGCTAGGACACCACTAAAATCTTCTAGCTCAAATTTTGTTTAGGTTTGATCTCGTCGAAACTCTCGAGGAGATGATAGAACATGAAACGTTGGTCTTCTCGTACTTCATGTATCAAACTTTCAACATGTTGACAATGATAGCAATCTTTGTCATGGCTAGGTAGTGGTGGTGGAAGAAGTGAAATGGCTTGATGTAAAGGATCAAGTGAAGGCTGTGGAGCTTCAAACGATGGAGGATTGGTGGAGGTGCATTTGAGAATGACTCAACCAAAAATGATGGTGGTGGTAGAGAAGTGTCAACTTCCATATGGTCGGGTGGTTGACTTTGATGATTTCTCATAATCCAAATGGGATTATATGATGGAAACGGCGAAAAGGAAGCCGGAGCAAGTGTTGACTCAACACCTTGATTTTGAACCATTATTCCTCCTAATGAGGAGAATGTTGTCGGCGGAAGCGGATGAGATGGCCTAGGAGGCAAGTCCTCTAAATTGTAGAGGTGTGGTGATGATAGTAGGGATGTAAATGAAATAGCTCTAGGAACCAATGGTGATGGTTTAGTGGAGATGATATTATTTGGCCTAGGAGGTATGGTGGTGTTTGGCATAGGTAGTTTTGTGGGTACTATCCTTTTAGGAATTGGTTTGATTGGATGATGAAGAATTCTATCATTTGTTGGCTTGACGGGAGATGGTTCGGTTGAAGAAATTTCGTGTATAACATGAGCCTTTTTCATGGGTGGTTCTTTGGTGGATAAGTTACTACTTGGGGTTTTCCTCATGATGAGATGATTTCAAGAGATTGCAAGAGCTGAAAGTTAGGATGAGAGTGATGACTATGGAGGTCCTAACAAGGTGGTTTATAAACTAAGAGATTTGGAAAGTGCATTTAAGCCTTAAGCCACTAGGATTCATTGGAATGTGATGATTGACATACACAAGAGTCAACTTGAGGTTTGGCGATCTAGGAACTCATTTAAGATGAGATGGAGTGTTTGAGTTTGGAAGATGAGTTGAAATGATTGTTTTAGCAAGATTTGACCTATACTGTCATCCGGATCCCACCGGTTCCTTTCCCTCAGGAGGATCCGCCTAGGATAATCCTAGGGATCCGGCTTTCAGCAGTTATGAAAGGGTGGAAATGATGTTTCTAAGATCTAAGACCTATATCATCTTGAGTATTTCAGTCCTCCTAAGTGTTTTAAATGAAGGGGTGCTTGAGTACTTGAAGGCAATGAATGATGTAGATAATGATTGTTATTTATAGAAGGATTTGGAACTTTCAAGAGTACCAATCGATGAGCAAGGATGACACTAAAGATTTAGAGTGTCAATTGAGGCTAAATGATCCTAGAGATTAGGTTGTGTGTTAGGAAAATATCCTAGAAGCTTTGAGATGGAAAAACTAGATTTTGATCAACTTTGATCAATTTTGAGGCGAGGATGATTAATGATCAATTTTGCCATAATCGAAAGATCTCTAAGGCTAGATGGGAGAGATCAAGTAAAAAATGAAGTGTGAGTTTAAGAGCGGAAGAGTAATGGATTAAGGATGAAATGGTAGATGTACAATCGTCTTAGAGTGTGATCTAAGTGAGTTATGTATGAGTAGGAAAGATCAACCTATCTTGATAAGGACTTAATTTTTCCTTAAGACACTATGTTTAGCTTAGTGTGTGAGGTGTTCTTAGGATATGTTTGAAATATAATGCTTTGCAATTGCATTTTCTATTTTCCGGATCCCACGGTTCCCTAAGAGTAGGGATCTGTCTAGTACAATCTTTGGGATCCGCCTATCTCGCCGCTAGACCTTTACTAAAGGTATGCAATGATCTTGACAATGCATTATATCTCAAGGATGGTCTAAAAGAGTTCTAATACTAAGATATCAAATGTAAAATGTTTTATTTCATGAAGGAAATTGGATTACATTGATAAAGCACGAGTACAAGAGATTTGATCCTATTTTTGGATACTATTAGTTTCCTTGAGTGTTTTCGCTAGGAGGATCATTATGTGATTGATGAGTTAATAAAAGGAGATGTTTGTGGTCAACCTATGATGATCTAATGTTTTTACTAGATTTTTATTAACAATGGTATTTAACACTTTAACATACTCAAGGTTTTGACTTTCAAGTGGATTATTACATTTAGAAAGATATTAGTTTTTAATCTTGCATGGAGATCGCTTTTCCAAGAGGACGGATCCCACTTGTTCTTTTACAAAAAGGGATCCAGGCTAGTATATCATCCTGATCCGGGACTCGAATAACAGTAAAAACGAAGCATTTGATAAAACATAGGTTTTACGCTTTTATACCACGAAATATGTTTTATCCTACATTTTTTTTAGCATGCATACATGACTTCTAATGTATCACGAAAGAATATAAAACATATAAATCAAAATAAGTGACAAACACATTATGATAAAAATAACCTCGATAAACTAGATTATTAATAATAGGGGCTTTTGCATATATATCCTCCTGAAAATGCAAAATTGCATATATATCCAAAGCATGCATAAAAACCATTGTATTATGTGCATTAAAATCTTGTACAAAGGATATATATGCAATTATTCATTTTGGGAGGGATATATATGCATTTTTGCCTTAATAATATTGCATTTCGATACTAAGGATGATACAAAGGATTGGGTATATGATCCCAATGTAGATTAACAACACAAAGTAAATGTCTCCATATGTGAACTTCATCATAGGGAACACAAGTGCAATGAGTGTTAGGGAGATGAGCACGAGTGGGATGTAAACCATGTTGATGACGGATCTTCTTGGTTTCGGTTGAGATGAAATAGAGAGGAATATGAAGTTTTGAATAAGAGAAAATTTTGAAATGGAGGATTTGAAAAGTGATTGGTTTGGTCGACGCATGGGGTTATTTATAGGGGAAGGAGTGAATTTTGAAATTGCTTTGTTTTATTATTGGATTTGAAAGTGACAAAACATAAGTTTTATATACCATGACTTTAGACGAAGTAAACACGATATGTGAGAAAAATACCTAATGAAGCTTCATGTAAAACATGTATGAGCACAAAAGATAATCATATAAATACCTAAATAGGTGTAGGATATTGGATTTCACATACACATCAAACCATAACTCAAAGTGGGCGTATAAAGGTGAGTTCTAGAGAGAGAAAGTTAGAGGTTTAGGGAACTTAGTGAGAGAAAGAAAATCTTATTATGAGCTCCAACTCTCTACCTTGGAAGGTAGAGAGTATTTATAGTCTTACATACATCGCCACACAACGGGCATGGATCGTGCATACAATGGTAAAGACCGTCCCCTCCTCCACGGTGTTACTAAACTAAATACTACTTAAAATAAAAGTACTATGACTACGAGCTTTCTAACGATTACATATACTTGAGGTGACCGACTCTTTAATACCTGGAATTTCTAATTCCTAACAATCTCCCCCTAAGGAGGTCACCTCAAACATATACTAAAATGACATTGAATACAATCGGATATTACATTAACAATTGATCTTGCATTCTTGATGTAGTACTTTGTCTCAAGCTCGTAGTCATTGATTCCACTCATTGCATGTTTGGTTAATCCAAGTGGAGGTCTTTTACGATCCACGGATAATAATTTGAGCATTTTGAGATCATCACTAATAGAAAATCTCCGATACATCCATTGTGGTGTTGGTATTATGTGATGTTGTGACATTCGGACCGACATGCTCACATTCTGGATCATGATATCTTCTCATCTGAGTAGCGGAAGCTTTAGTTGATTCATGATATTGGCTAGCCAGAAGCGTAAGCATGGAGTGAAAATATCCGAGTCATTGATGCACTAATCATGATTTCTTTTGAGATGAATGTGTTAGGTGAGCATGCGGCTATGTATTGACCGCTTCATTCGATACAAGAACGTCGGGGTGTAACTTCGCATAAGACAGCTTAGCAAGTTTAAGCGCACGAAAGTGTCTTTGATCACTTTCGATGAATTGAGGTACACGCCCACGGTTCCCGCTGATCGGTACAAGTACTACCCGCTGGATCGGTATAATTCAAGAATTTCCTTGACAGGTTTCGCGCAACAGCTCTGTTAGCTTCAAACCGAACGCCTCAAAGAAGACAACACGGAGTGAGTGAACCAAATAATTTACGTCCACCGATTGATGAAAAGAGATTTGAAAAACAATCGTGTATTGCTCAATAGAAATTGTTTTTGCAATATAACGAAGGTTTTAATGAAAATCAATTATCAATCATAAAACACCTTTTGATATGAAAAATTAGTACACCGGTCGACGCTAATGAAAAGAGTTTTAAAGCACAAAGACCGGTTTTTCAAAGGTATCCGCCAATCCATAACCTCGAACGTGATTGATTCAAAAGATTGAATCGCCCCATTGTTTCGCTCGTTGTCACATGGTTGATCTGTATAATAGATCTCACATGCCACCTACCAGGAGCTTGTTAGATGTTGGCTCCTGAAGGCTTTCCATCTTCACGTGAATATGTAAACACATCACTCGGATGTTACGCAATACCACAAGGATAATGCGTAGGACTCAAGATATAATCTCTTTCCACATTGTGTGAAACAGAGAGTCTTCATTGAAAGTGTCCTAATGAGATTTATTGATGATCTCGTGGCACTAGACTCAATTTGTGCATATTTGGATCCTATATCTGAGACTAGGGAGAGGGTCTCCTCCTTCAATATCAACAATCTCTAAGAGGAAGTCGATAGATAATGCCTCGGTTCCTCGAGAATGAAACAAGTCCTTTTAAGAGGAACTTGAGTGGTTTGGAAAGTTGAAGTGCAGCGTCCACGGGTCCATGACGCCTTGTCTTCAATACCGATGTTACCATCAAGAGCATATGAATTGAACCCTTCCGCCTCTAAGGTTGAATATGGAGGGCTATTTGTTTTCACCCTTTTCTCATTCAATTCTTTTTCATTCTTCAACCCCTTCAGTGCTTACCGAGACTTCATAGCAAGAACCTAGTTGGGTTTATTCCAAGACTAGCTCGCCTTAGTCCGCACTCTTCCCATATCTCATTTTTCTCCTTTTATCATCATACCTAAGAACTCTACACTAACTAGTGGATAGTCCCTGGTAGATCCCTCCGGTTCTGGCGGATCATGGGAACACATACCTAACCTTATCATCCTTATATCACCATACATAATGTAAAGTTGGTCGGTCTTTTGGTATTGTTCATCTGCCATAGGAACCAATTGAAAACCATTTGAAAATCAATCCGGATACTTATGATATTTTATCAAAGCATTTTGTACCTGAATTGTTTTGATATTTTTAGAAGAAGAACTCCCCTCAACATGTGAATCAAGTATTTGAAATAGTTTTCCACACGGAGGCAAGAGAAAGAATTAACTTCTTTGATTACCATTTTCAAAAATATCAACATCACTTCCCTAATCGAATCAAGTAGATAAAGCATTTTGGGAAGGATGAGGTTTTCATGATTTTGCTCCCCTCAATATGTGCCTCGAGATTTGAAAAGAGTTTTGCACATACTAGAGGGAACCCGCACCTTGAGATAAGTTATCACGTTTCAAATCATAGGTTTAAGATAGATGCTCCCCTCAACATGTGCATGGAAAATTTGAAATCGCTTGTCACATGTGGGAAGGAGAGCTTGTACATCCTTATAAAACCATTTACCTAATTATCAGTTTAAATCCAATTTAAATCACACATTCTCCCCGATCACAATTATCAAATCATTTGAGATTTGTGATCTCTTATAGATTTAAATTGATTTTGAAAGCTTTTAAGGAGAATTGTGACTTGATTATGAAAGCGTTTTAACCGATAATGATCGGATTTTAAGACTTTAAACTCCATTGATAAAACATGCATGAATATCTTTTGAAAACAATTGAATGCCAAATAACCTTTTAATTTAATTGAAATCATTCTCCCCTCAATCAATGACATAGGTTGTTGATTGAGAGATTGATATTTTGACAAATAAGTCCAGATGATTATCAAAAATAGCGACTGAGTTATTTTTCAAAGCGATTAGTTTTCGCAGATAAATGTTTATAGAATCCGAGCATGGAATTTTGAAAACATGATAAAGTATGGCTCTGTTCTTTCTTTGAAAAGCGGTTCTTGCCTCGAAATGACAATAAACCATTGTTTCTCTTTCTCTCATTTTTTTTTTTTTAAGAATTTGAACAACATCTAAAGTCCCGTGTCATTCTTTGAATGACAACACAAAGACCGTAGATATTATCGAACCGAGAAAAACATGACAAATTGACAATAATTTTTTGAAGATTTTTCAATTTTTGATTTTTATGGATTTTGAAGGTTTTATAATTTTGTATTTTGTTTTTCGAATAGATATATACAAGAGATAGATGAAGATAGACCTTTACTCCTCGCCTTCCTCCGAAGGCGTTTGAGTGTTACGGTTGAAGACTTTTCAAGCCAAGACGTGGAAGAATAAACTCAAAACGTTCTCTTGGAAGAGTTTTGGTGAAGATGTCGCTAACCGATATTGGATCTCACAAAATAGAGTTCCACCACACCTTTTCCACTTGTTCCCGATGAAATGATGTCGAATGTCGATATGCTTTGCTCTTGAGTGTTGAACGTTGTTGCATGAGAGAGCAATAGCACTTTTATTATCACAAGATCTGAGAGGGATTTTGTTGAATTCAAAGCCATAGTCGATAATTGAGATCTCATCCATAGGATTTGAGCACAACAAGATGACATGGCTATGTATTCACCTCTGTAGAGGAAATAGAAGTACTCATTTGCTTCTTTGAATTCCAACTCACAAGCTTATCACCCAAAAAGCGAGCACCTCCGGATGTACTTCGACGAGTATCTTGACACCGCATGATCGCAAGATCTGCATAGGTCATTAGTGACATACCGGTGTCCTTTGGGTACCAAAGTCCCATATTGATGGTTCCTTGGAGATACCGAAAGACCCGCTTAACTGCTTCAAGGTGCTTTTTAGTAGGCTTAGCACGGTATCTAGCACACATGCAAACAAATAACAAGATGTCTGGTCTACTAGCTGTGAGGTACATCGGGGATCCAATCATACTACGATATTTTGTTTGGTCAATCATGATCCCCGAGTGGTCCTCATCTAGTTTGGTTCGATCAATCATGGGAGTGTCAACAGGTCACTTGAATCAAATCCAAATTTCTTTAAGATCTCAGTTGCATATTTAGATTGATTTATAAAAATGCCTCCAGGGACTTTGTGAAATTTGTAATCCCAAGAAAAATGACATTTGTCCCATCATTGACATTTGAAATTTTGAACTCATTTCATTAGAAAACGATCACATTCCATTGGAGCAGTCGAGGCAAAAATAATATCATCAACATAAATTTGAACATGAATTAAATGTTTGCCACGACTTCTGGTGAACAATGTTGGATCAACTGCTCCTTTGCTAAATCCGGTTGATAGAAGAAACTTTGACAATGTATCATACCATGCCCTTGGAGCTTGCTTTAAACCGTAAAGGGCCTTCTTCAAACGATAAACGTGAGTAGGATGCTCTTGATTTACAAATCCTTCAGTTTGGCGTGAGCGACTTCTTTAAGATCTCCGCTCGAAATGCCGCCTTCACATCCATCGATAGACTACCATGTTCTTACTAGCAGCATTAGCCAGAAAGATTCTGATTGCCTCGATTCGAGCAGCTGGAGCAAAAGATTCTTCAAAGTCAATACCCTCCTCTTGACGGTATCCTTTAGCAACTAATCGAGCCTTGTTCTTCAACACATCACCATGCTCATCAAGTTTCACTTTGAAGATCCATTTTAGAGCATTGATCATAGCACAATCGGAGCGGTACTAACTCCCATACATCAAGTCGATCAAACTCATGAATTTCATCTTGCATAGCATTGAACGGCTTCATTCATGGCGTTTTAACATCCTTTGGTTCGATCTTAGAGAGTACGGAGTTGAAGAAACACCATAAGGCATCGGTTGCAAGTTGTTTCCGTGTTGATACAGGGCGAGAGGGATTTCCAATGATGTTGTCTAATGGATGATCGTGAGTCCATTTTCTCAGGTGTTCATGTGGTAGTTGTTGAGGGATGAAGTAGCGAGTCGATGTCTCCTCAAGAAGATGGTTCGATGAAGATTTAGAGCAAATATGTTTTCAAATGGAGCATCTTCAGGATTAGCAAAGGGATTAACTTCATCATTGATGCCAGAAGCAGTTCCATGATGTACATTTGAAGAATGATGATTTGTTGATGAGACGGAAGGATGTGAAAGCTTCTTGACTTAAAGATATTGAGACCGAGGATTGACTTCATTCACGGAATATGAGACCTCTGTTGTGGGATCAACACCTCATTAGTACTTGGATCATAAAGTTCATCAAACATAGGATCAAACAATTTCTTTAAATCATCTTCCGATGGAGGTACATATGGAGTTTCTTGAGAAGAGTTTGGAACAAGGGATGAACCAATTGGAATGTTTTGAAGTGCGGGTCCGAATGGAATTGTTCGGGAGCCGTTTGACCGTCACTCATCAAACGTAACGTGAATTGTTTCCATGATGTTTTGGGTTCTTTTGTTGTAGATTCGGTATCCCTTTTTGTTTGGTGCATACCCTACAAATACTCCAATGTCCGCTTTAGCTCTAAGTTTGCCTAAGTCTTGACCCTCATTAGTTGGATAGCACAATGCTCCAAACACACGAAGGAAAGAGAGATTAGGTTTCTGTTGTGGACAAGTTCATATGGTGTCTTTCCATGAACAGTGTGAATCGGAACGATTTTGTGTGTAGCATGCAGTGGCAATAGCTTCCTTGAGAAACATTGGAACTTTTGAGTAAATCAAAGATTGTTCTAGCGGCTTCTACAAGAGTTCGATTTTCTTTCAACTACACCGCTTTGAGGAGTTCGTGGAACACTTCTTTGATGGGTGATTCCAATGCTTTCATAGAATTCACTAAGTTGTTTGTTAACAAACTCGCCCATTGTCGTCGGATAATTACGACGGTTTTGTTAAGTCGAACTCGCACTGTTTGATGAGTTTGATGATGATATCTGGAGTTTCATCCTTTGTCCTTAAGAACTTGACCCCGGTGAATCTAGAGTAATCATCAACTATAACTAACACATATTTCTTCCCAAAGATATTCTGCACTCTCATTGGTCCACATAAATCCATATGATTTGTATGAAGAACTTCGTGGCGAGTTAGTAGGTTTGGGTTTATGGGCATACTTCTTGCTTTTTCCCAATTGACATCTTTGAACAAAGATGATCCTTTTCATACTTTAGTCGAGGTAAACCTACAACTAAGTCCTTTCTGGGGAGATCATTGATGGTGCCGAAGTTCAAGTGATTGAGACGTCGATGCCATAACCATGACTTTGGTTTTGAAGCCTTTGACAACAAGCAAATTGGAGAAGACTTCATCATATCTTCTATAGAGATGGTGTAAAGATTTGAACCACGAGTTCCTCTTAAAAGTTCCTTACCATCAAGTTCTCTAACAAAACAAGTATGTTTTCTGAAGGCTACTTCTAGATCGAATCACGAATTGACCTAACAGAGAAGATTATGACCAAGACCTTCCACATAGTATACTCTAGAGATAACACTATCACCAACAACATAATCACCATAACCCATAATTGCACCTAAATGATCATTACCGAATCTAATCGTCCGATGAATTTGCTCACGGTTCATGAGTCACACGGTCTCGGTCATATGCTTGGAACGGTACTGAGTCCGTGTACCACGTAACGATTTGAACGATCCGGTTGAACACGACAAGAATGGATAATTGGATAATTGGGATCCCCATGTAAGAATGGGTTCCACTTGGTTAGTAATGAATGGTGGAACACCCACATCGTAAATAGAAACATCCATATCAGAAGTAGAAGCAATGGAATCATTAGGAATAGATGCAATGTCGGTGTCAGATTTGACCTATTCAAAGTATGTTCACTTCTTAAGGGAATAGTTCTACCAATAGGCATCCATTTTCTAGTGGGCATAATCTAAGCAGTTTGAGAGCAAAGCGATTATTCTTATGGCCAAAAGGTATCCAATAATAACCTATCTTTATAAAAGTTCTTCCCTTGGGTTTCCACTTTGTTTTCTAACAATCTTTCGTTTTTGCCTTATTGCCTTATTTGCATGATTATTAACATTAACAATTTTAACTGGCATTTGACAAAGATTAGACAAAGCATTCACACCACATTCATGATTAGCAAAGCGAATTCAAGGCACATCATTACAAGGTTTGCAAATAGTATCGAATTGAATTAATTAGATGCCTAAGGCTAATACTAGAATCAACACGATTCGTTTTATTCAACTCAAGCTTAAAGTTCCTAGATTGGTCTTCTACTCTCTTCCAATGCACATTCTTAGCTTGCAAGGTCCTATCATTCCTTGTATTACCTTGAGACTTTGACACGCTTTCGCTTTAAAGTCACCGATTACTCTGTAGAGGGAATGGGAACATTAGTTGGTTGATCTAATTTTTGCATTCCCGAACTTGATGTGCAAGGATCTGAAGTACTAGAAGGCACATTAGTGTATACTTTCTTAAGGTTGTGATTTGAGCTTTTGCGGGCACACTAAAGTTCACTTTCTTAGCACTAACATATCTGGAATCTGAACTACTTGAAGGCACATTAGTGATTCCTTTCTTAAGACGGGCATAGAAGCGGATTTCTGCTTGGCACTAGGCATAGAACAAGGCATCACACTTTTTCACCTAAGGGTTTTGGACATGTTGCAATTACACATTCTAGCAACTCTTGAGATCGTTTGGCCAGGAGGCAAGCAAACCTAATTTCACTATCAAGAGGTTTATTAATGAAATCCTCTTCAACAATCTCACTGAGACATTCTAGACTATCCTTAAGGTGAGCACAATAGTCATGAAAAGCATGTTCATTATTCCTAAGACGAGGAGGAATATATTTAAGCATCCACAGTTGTATTTGCATCTAAGGGTGACTTTGAGACAACATTCTTATTGAAAACAAGTGGCGGTTTCCCATTTCACGACTTTTCTGATTCTCAATTTCCTTTTGTAAAGACGTTATTTTTCGTTGTTTTGGTCACGGGTGACTTTCATTGAATCATATAACTCTTTAAAATGTCGTTTAACTTTTTCATTTTCTTCTAGAAAACTCTCGTTTTCCTTTTGTAAGGCATTAACTAAGTTTTGAAGTTGAAAAGTTTGAGAATCTTGAGAATCTAAAGGAGGAGGCATTTGGGATCCAGTCACATTGTTCTTTTGACCCTTTAATTGAGAGATTTGGGCTTTCAACTTTTTGATCGTGTTACAATGAGCTTGAATCGTTCATCCGCGTTTGTTAATTTGAAAAGCGCATCAAATTCGAGCATCCGAGGATGTCTTGATATTTGAAGTTTTTACATTTTCTTTAAGATGTTGATATTTTAGTTGTAAATTAAAATGCTCAACTTCTAGTTTAGAAAAATGTTTAACCAAATTGTCGTGATCATCCAGATCAATTTTCTCATTAAGTTTGAATTAGTTTTTCAAGCTCAATGACACGATCATGGGAGACTTTCTGAGCAACAGATAATTCATGAAATTGAGAAGCATTAATGGAACAATTTGTAGCAATGTAAAACACATCTTGAGCAATACATTCAGAAATAAGATTCTCATTCAAGGTATGCAAGTTCTTCCTCTCAATCTCATTATATTTTAATGCTCGCTCATAGTCACTAACTTCAACTATCATAGCATCAAATTCCTTTTCCATTTCTTTAATGTCCGAATTCATTCCCTTTTTAAGACTCTCAAAGTGATCTTTTAGTTGTTTAAAGAAAGGCATGACCTCAGTTAAATAACATTCTTTCATTTGCTCAACACCTCTTTCTCCTTCGTTATACCGATTGGGTGTGATCCTTTTCTTGCAAGTTTTCTCAAAATCAACAAATAGTTGAAAGATAACATATTGGCTGATTAAGGTCTTGCTTTTAGTGGCAATTGTTCTAGGAACTAGATGCATTGGTGTATTTGGAGGATACACAGTCGCTCTAGGCATTTTCCAAAGGGGGGGTTTGGTTTCAACAATATTTTCCGACTTTCGCTTATCTAAATCCATTTTCCAAAACACTTGTTCGGAGTTAACAATGTGAGGCTTAAACATGTTCAAGGCAATCCAGTTTCTCCTTTTGTAATCATGGGTGTGATGATTACTTTCTTTTCTTTACATTTTGGATCATCTAGTTTCTTGTTTAACTTTTCCCTAGTGATTTCATCGATTTCTTATCTTCCTCTCGCACTCAAGCAACTAGGTTTCGTCTAGGTTTAAGGATTTCATTGCCATCATAAAGAACCTTATGAGCATTTCTAGCCTTTTAATGACCTCTGGATTTGGTTCCTCAACAAGGGGAATGCTATGCTTATCGCCTAGGACTCTATGCTTAGTGATCATGTGAGCAGTCTGAATGGTGTTTCCTTGTATGTACAACTTATTTTCAAGCTTGTTTTTCAAAGTTTTTAGATTAGAAAAATCTTTCAAGAGTTTTGATTCCTTTGCATTAAATTCTTGCTTAAGCATTTTAACATTTTCTTGAAGTTCTTGTTTTTGCTTAGGAGTTTTAGAAAGCTTTTCTTGTAAGGAATTTAACTCTTGTTTTAATACTTCTTTTCTAAAATTACTTTTTCTAATAGTTGTACGCATTTGGTCATCCATTTCAGCTCACGGTGGTCAACTCAAATTTTGCGTTGTTCATAAATAGCAACCACGTTCTTTATAGGCATTTAGTTCGAGATACAGAATCATCAGGGGCACATGCAGTGTATTCATCAAAAACATAGTCATTGTTGACGGCAGAAGATGCATCACTTGGTACAACTTCACTTTCACTTTGTTTCACATATTGATCATATGGGACAACATTGATATTACCCATATTTTCAATATTTGATTCAATAGTTTTAGTTGATTGTACTTTGTCATGCATCTTTTGTACATCAACATCATCGTATAGTTTTAATACCTCTGAGATGAGTTTGTCTTTGGATGGGGCAGCTTGTGGTGAAGAAGAGACCTTGGGAGAAACCATTGGAGAAATGCTAGCCATAAAGATTGTGTGTGCAGTGGGTCCATCATCCACATCAGAATCGTATGCATCACAATCAGCGACTTGAAAGGCATTCTGATGAGTGTGACCTATCTCTTGAATCGGCTGTTCATCAACATCAGCATTGATGAGTGTGTAAATACTCATCATTTTTAGTCAAATCTGAACTGCAAAACGTCTAAAAATGCTCAAAAATGCATCAAAATACTGAAAATATTCCAAAAATGCATTTTATATGTTTCAGATGCAAAATGTTCAAAAACAAATGAAAAATGAGCAAAGTTTGCATAATTGGCAGTTTTGTTAGGAATTAGAAATTCCAGGTATTAAAGAGTCGGTCACCTCAAGTATATGTAATCGTTAGAAAGCTCGTAGTCGTAGTTATTTTAAGTTAAGTAGTATTTAGTTAAGTAACACCGTGGAGGACAGACGGGTCTTTACCCTTGTATGCACGATCCACGGCCCGATGTGTGGCGTTTTATGTAAGACTATAAATACTCTCTACCTCCCAAGGTAGAGAGTTGGAGCTCATAATAATATCTTTCACTTTCTCTCACTAAGTTCCCTAAACCTCTAACTTTCTCTCTCTAGAATTCCATCTATATTCTACCTTGTGTTAATGTTATGATGTGTATGTGAAAAGTTATATCTTACAATTGGTATCAAGAGCCATGGTTAGATCATATCTTACACATCTTTGGATTTCTAGTGGTTTTTAGGTGGTTTTAAGTTTGAAAAAGTTTAGTGGTTTTAGCATCATTTGATTGATTTCTAGTGTTAAAGTTTTGATTTTGGTTGTACTTTTATGTTTAGAATCATCAAAAGTGTTTAGGTTTTCATTTGGTAAGCTTGAATCATCTTGGTTGGGTTGTTTTGGATTGAAAAGTGAGGTTTATATGGTTTTTCAAGCTAGCGACTTAGCTCACGGAATAGTTTCTTGGTAGCGACTTGCTTCACATTTTTGTAGCGACTTACAATGTTGGAACTAGCGAGTTAGATCTAGCGAGTTAAAGTACAAGTAGTGGATTCTCCACTACGGGTAGCGACTTATGGTAGCGACTTGGTCGATGCGAGTTGCTCTTTAGCGACTTGTGTCTCTAGCGACTTGTGTAGCGAATTCTTTGCCAAAATTTGGTTAGCGACTTGAGTGCGTAGCGAGTTACTACTTAGCGACTTGTATTTCTGTTAGCGACTTGGGACTCTAGCGACTTAGGGGTGTAGCGAATTAAGGGTTAGCGACTTAGTGCACTAATTTCTAGCGACTTAGTGCATTATCTTCTAGCGATTTAGTATTTTATCATCTAGAGTCTTGAGTGATTGTTTAAGGTTTTCTCTTGATTGAGTAAAATCCGTGAAAGAATCCATTTCGGTTTAATCATAGAGCTATAAAATCCGTATAATCTGTTAACATGTCTACCAAGCGTTCCCACATTATCTCCACTTTGTTGCGAAGATGTTCAAGCGGTGGTTGATACTCGTCCACCCATGCTTGACAGGCCGACTACGACTCTTGGGCTCAACGAATTAGACTGTATTGCCTTGGAAAGGAAAATGGTGTCAACATTCTCAAATCCATTGATGAAGGACCATATCGAGTTGAGGCGACTAGAGACATACTTGATACTAATGCGAGATGGTACTCTGTTTACGGAATTGACGGACCTAAGATGTATGATGAGCTTGATGATAAGGATAAAAGAGATTTGATCGGATATCGGGGCTTCAAACATTGTTCTTCAAGGTCTTCCTAAAGACATCTACAAGCTGATCAATCATAACACGGATGCTAAGGCGGTTTGGGACAATGTTAAGATGCTTCTCTCGGGTTGAATTAACTATGGAAGGCAGAGAATCCCAACTCTATGGCCAATTTGAGCATTTCAAGATGAAACCGGATGAGAGTGTCTATGAGTACTATGTGAGATTTCATAAGTTAGTTAATGACATGAGGAACATCCGAATGACTATGCCTAACATTCAGTTGAACTCAAAATTTGTGAACAACATGAATCCCGAATGGCACAAGTTTGTTACCTTTGTGAAGCTCACTAAAGGATTGAAGAATACAAACTATGAGCAACTCTATGCCTTCCTCCTTGAGAATGAGAGACATGCTATGTTTGAAAAATTAATTCTCAATCGGTTCAAAACCAACCAGGGAGAGACAAGCTCGTCTAATGACTCTCTGACTTTCTACTCAAACATCGGAATCACAACCAAAGCATCACAAGTCATACCCTTGGGTAATGGTAATCACAAACTCATTCATGATCCTATGTACAAACAAGGCGATCTTGATACTCCGTGGGTAGCTTCATTAATCAACTAGCTCTTCTCATCAGTCAAAACATGAATACTCTCCCACCAACCAACAACAACCTCGAGCGCATCTAACCCACACAATCAAGCCACTATTAAAGATGGAAGGATCGTGGTGCAACCAGTTCAAGAAAGACAGTATGATCGAGGGGCGAGGTGGGCTGGGAGAGGTTATGTTGGAAACCCGAATCGAGGAAGGAATGGTAACCAAGGTCAAACTAAGCTCATCAAATGTTATAAGTGTGGTGGAGAGGGACACATTGCAAGGGCGTACATCTCCAAAGCGCCCTGAGAATCTTGATTACTTGAGAGAAGATCTTTGCTGGCTCAAGCTCGGGACAATGGTGCTACTCTGAATGAAGAGGAATTGCTATTTCTTCTTGAGGCAATGCCAAGACCTATGATGCAGATGTGGATGAGCGACCTATTAGGAGATAGGTCACAATCATCGAATGCCTTTCAAGTCGTGTGATGCACGACTCGATGTGGATGATGGACCTACGGCACACACAATTTTTATGGCTAGCATTTCTCCAATGGTTTCTCCCAAGGTCTCCTCTACATCACTAGTTGGGCCATCCCATGACAAGCTCATCTCAGAGGTATTAAAACTATACGATGATCTTGATGTGCACGGATGCATGACAAAGTACAATCAGCTGAAACTATTGAATCAAATATTGAAAATATGGGTAATATCAATATTGTCCCATATGATCAATACGTGAAACAAAGTGAAAGTGAAGTTGTACCAAGTGATGCATCTTCTGCGGTCAACAATGACTATGTTTTTGATGAATACACTGCATGTGCCCCTGCTGATTCCATTATTTCTGAACTAAATGCCTATAAAGAGCGTGTTGCTATTTATGAACAACGTGCTAAGTTTGAGTTGACCACTCGTGAGCAGGAAATGGATAACCAAGTAAGTACAGTAATTAGAAAAAGTAAGTTTAGAGAAGAAATATTGAAACAAGAATTAAATTCCTTGCAAGAAAAACTCTCTAAAACATCTAAACAAAAACAAGAACTTCAAGAAAATGTGAAAATGCTTAAGCAAGAATTTAATGCAAAGGAATCAAAACTCTTGAGAGATTTTTCTAATCTGAAAACTTTGAAAAACAAACTTGAGAACAAGTTGTACATAGAAGGAAACACCATTCAATTTGCTCACATGGTCACTAAACATGAGTCTTAAGCGATAAGCATAGCATTCCCTTGTTGAGGAACCGAATCGAGAGGTAATTAAAAAGGCTAGAAATGCTCATAAGGTGCTTTATGATGGTAATAAAATTCTTAAGCCTAGCGAGAAACCTAGTTGCGTTGAGTGCGAGGAAGATAAGAAATCGGATGAAGTCACTAGGGAAAGGATGAACAAAAACTAGATGACCGAAATGCAAAGAGAAAAAGATTATTATCACTCCCCATGACTACAAGAAGGAAAACTGGATTTCCTTGAACATGTTTAAACCTCAAACATTGTTGACCCCGAACAAGTGTTACGGAAAAAGGATATGGACTTGCAAAAAGCTGAAAATCTTATTGAAAAGAATCCCTCTTGTAGGAAATTCCTAAAGCGTGAGTATCCTCCAAATACACCAATGCATTTAGTTCCTAGAACTATTGCCACTAAAAGCAAGACCTTAATCAGTCAATATGTTATTCTTCAACTATTTACCATTTTGAGAAAACTTGTAAGAAAAGGATCACACCCATTTGGGATAAGCGAAGGGAAAGGGGTTTTGAGCAAATGAAAGAATGTTATTTAACCGAGGTCATGCCTTTCTTTAAACAACTAAAAGATCATTTTGAGAGTCTTAAAACGGGGACAAAATCGGATATTAAAGAAATGGAAAAGGAATTTGATGCAATGGTAGTTGAAGTTAGTGATTATGGGCGTGCACTAAAATATAATGAGATTGAGAGGAAGAACTTGCATACCTTAAATGAGACTCTTATTCCTGAATGTGTTGCTCAAGATATCTTTTTAACTGCTTCAAATTGCTCTATTAATGCTTCCAAATTTCATGAACTATCTGTGGCCTGAAAGTCTCCCATGATCGTGTCATTGAGCTTGAAAAAACTAATTCCGAACTAAACGAGAAAATTGAACTGGATGATCACAACAATTTGGTTAAACATTTTTCTAAACTGGAAGTTGAGCATTTTAATTTACAACTAAAATATCAACATCTTAAAGAAAATGTTAAAACTTCACATGTCAAGACATCGTCGGATGCTCGAGTTTGATGCAGTTTTCAAATTAACAAGCGTGATGAAGCGATTCAAGCTCGATTACAACGATCGAGAAAGTTGAAAGCCCAAATCTCTCAATTAAAGGGTCAAGCGAACAATAAGACAGGCTCCCAAATCCCTCCTTCCTTTAGATTCTCGAATTCTCAAACTTTTCATCTTCAAAACTTAGTTGATGCCTTACAAAAGGAAAGCGAGAGTTTTCTAGAAGAAAATGAAAAAGTTAAGCGACATTTTAAAGAGTTATATGATTCAATGAAAGTCACCCGTGACCAAAACAACGAAAAATAACGTCTTTACAAAAGGAAATTGAGAATCTAAGAAGTCGGGAAATGGGAAGCGCCACTTGTTTTCAATAAGAATGTTGTCTCAAAGTCACCCTTAGACTGCAAATACACTGTGACAGTTAAATATATTCCTCCTCATCTTAGGAATAATGAACATGCTTTTCATGAATACTGTGCTCACCTTAAGGATAGTCTAGAATGTCTCAGTGAGATTGTCGAAGAGGATTTCATTAATAAACCTCTTGATAGTGACATTAGGTTTGCTTGCCTCGGGCCAAAGCGATCTCAAGAGTTGCTAGAATGTGTAATTGCCACATGCCCAAAATCCTTAACCTTAGGTGAAAAAGGCAAAGCTGTGATGCCTTGTTCTATGCCTAGTGCCAAGCAGGAAATCCGTTCTATGCCTAGTCTTAAAAAGGAAACACTAATGTGCCTTCAAGTAGTTGATTCGGATATGTTAGTGCTAAGAAAGTGAACTTTAGTGTGCACGCAAAAGCTCAAATCACAGTCTTAAAGTATACACTAATGTGCCTTCTAGTACTTCAGATCCTTGCACATCAAGTTCGGGAATGCAAAAATTAGATCAACCAACTAATGTTCCCATTCCCTCTACAGGAGTAGTCAGTGACTTTAAAGCGGCGGTCAAAGTCTCAAGACAATACAAGGAATGATAGGACCTTGCAAGCTAAGAATGTGCCTTGGAAGAGAGTAGAAGACCAATCTAGGAACGTTAGGCTTGAGTTGAATAAAGCGAATCGTGTTGATTCTAGTATTAGCCTTAGGCGTCTTGTAATTAATTGAATTCGATACTATCTGCAAACCTTGTAATCTTTGCATGCTTGAATTACATTTGCTAATCATGAATGTGGTGTGAATGCTTTGTCTAATCTTTGTCAAATGCCCGATTAAAATTGCTAATGCTAATAATCGTGCAAATAAGGCAAAAGGCAAAAGCGAAAATTGTTAGAAAGCGTGGAAACCCACGGGAAGAACTTTTATAAAGATAGGTTATTATTGGATACCTTTTGGTCATAAGAATAATCAGTTTTGTTCTCACACTGCTAAGATTATGCCCACAAGAAAATGGATGCCTCTTGGTAGAACTATTCCCTTAAGAAGTAAACATACTTTGAATAGGGCAAATCTGAACACCGACATTGCATCTATTCCCAATGATTCCATTGCTTCTACTTCGATATGGATGTTTCGATTACGATGTGGGTGTTCCAAATCTTGTTACTAACCAAATGGAACCCATTCTTGCATGGGGATCCCAATTATCGATTATCCATTTTTATGCGTGTTCAAGCTGCGGATCGTTCAAATCGTTACGTGGTACACGGACTCAGTTGTTCCAAGCATATATGGAGACGGTCGCGGCTCATGAACTTCGTGAGCAAGTTCATCGGGACTGTTAGATTTGGTAATGATCATTTTGGTGCTATTATGGGTTATGGAGATTATGTTGTTGGTGATAGTGTCATCTCGAGAGTCTACTATGTTGAAGGGTTGGGTCATAATCTATTCTCCGTTGGTCAATTCGTGACTCGATCTAGAAGTTGCCTTGAGAAAACATACCTGCTTTGTTAGAGATCTTAATGGTAAGGAACTGTTAAAAGGAACTTCGTGGGTCAAACCTTTACACCATCTCTATCGATGACATGATGAGGGCTTCTCCAATCCGCTTGTTATCAAAGGCTTCAAAAACAAAGTCATGGTTATGGCATCGTCGTCTCAATCACTTGAACTTCGGCACCATCAACGATCTTTCGAGAAAGGACCTAGTTGTAGGTTTACCTAGACTAAAGTATGAAAAGGATCATCTTTGTTCGGCATGTCAATTGGGAAAAAGCAAGAAATATGCCCATAAACCCAAACCTACTAACTCTGTCACGAAGTCCTTCATATGATTCATATGGACTTATGTGGACCAATGAGGGTACAAAATATCTTTGGGAAGAAATATGTGTTAGTTGTGGTTGATGATTACTCTAGATTCACATGGGTCAAGTTCTTAAGGACAAAGGATGAAACTCACGATATCATCATCAAACTCATCAAGCAGTTGCGGGTTCGACTTAACAAAACCGTCGAATTGTCGAGCAGACAATGGGCGAGTTTGTCAACAAACAACTTAATGAATTCTATGAAAGCGTTGGAATCGGTCATCAAAGAAGTATTTCACGAACTCCTCAACGAGCGGTGTAGTTGAAAGGCGAAATCGGACTCTGGTTGAAGCCGCTAGAACAATGTTGATTTACTCAAAAGTTCCAATGTTTCTCGGTGAAGGCAATCGCCCTTGCATGCTATACACAAAATCGTTCCCTAATCCACAGTGTACATGGAAAAACTCCATATGAACTTGTCCACAACGAGAAAACCTAATCTCTCTTTCCTTCGTGTGTTTGGTGCATTGTGCTATCCAACTAATGAGGGTCAAGACTTAAGGAAACTAAGGGCTAAAGCTGACATTGGAGTATTTGTAGGATACGCACCAAACAAAAGGGGATACCGAATCTATAACAAAAGAACCTGAAATATCATGGAAACCATTCACGTTACGTTTGATGGTGACCGGTCAAATGGCTCTGGACAATCCATTCGGGACCCGCACTTCAAAACAGTCCCATTGGTTCATCTCTTGTTCCAAACTCTACTCAAGAAACTCCATATGTACCTCCATCCGAAGATGATGTAAAGAAATTGTTTGATCCTATGTTTGATGAACTGTATGATTCAAACACGAATGAGGTAATGATTCACCTTGAGAGGATGCTCATATTCTGTGAATGAAGTCAATCCTTCAGTCTCAATATCTTTAAGTCAAGAAGCACCTGCTGCTGATCCTTGAGTCTCATCAACAAATCATCATTCTTCAAATGTACATCATGGAAATGTTTATGGCATCAATGATGAAGTTAATCCCTTTGCTACACCTGAAGATGCTCCATTTGAAAACATATTTGCTACTCCTGAATCATCATCAGAACCATCTTCTTGAGGAGACATCGACTCGGCTACCTCGGTTCCTCAACAACGCCACATGAACACCTTAGAAAATGGACTCACGATCATCCATTAGACAACATCATTTGAAATCCCTCTCGTCTGTATCAACGGAAACAACTTGCAACCGATGCCTTATGGTGTTTCTTCAACTCCGTACTTTCTAAGATCGAACCAAAAGATGTTATTACCGCCATGAATGAAGGCAATTTGGTTCAATGCCATGCAAGATGAAATTCATGAGTTTAATCGACTTGATGTATGGGAGTTAGTACTGCTCCAGTGTGCTATGATTATAGCTCTCAAATGGATCTTCAAAGTAAAACTTGATGAGCATGGTGATGTGTTGAAGAACAAGGCTCGTTTAGTTGCTAAAGGATATCGTCAAGAGGAGGGTATAGACTTTGAAGAATCTTTTGCTCTTGTCGCTCGAATCGAGGCAATCGAGAATCTTTACGGCTAACTTTGCTAGTAAGAACATGGTAGTGTATCGGATGGATGTGAAGGCGGCATTTACGAGCGGAGATCTTAAAGAAGTCGTCTCGTCGGCCAACTGAAGGATTTGTGAATCAAGAGCATCCTACTCACGTTTATCGTCTGAAGAAGGCTCTCTACGGTTTAAAGCAAGCACTGAGGGCATGGTATGATACACTGTCAAAGTTTCTTCTATCATCGGATTGATAAAGGCGATTGATCCTACATTGTTCACCAGGAAGTCGGGCAAACATTTAACTCATGTTCAAATTTATGTTGATGATATTATTTTTGCTTCGACTGACCCAATGGAATGTGATCATTTTCTAATGAAATGAGTTCTAAGTTTCAAATGTCAATGATGGGACAAATGTCGTTTTTCTTGGGATTACAAATTTCACAAAGTCACGGAGGCATTTTCATAAATCAATCTAAATATGCAACGGAGATTTTAAAGAAATTTGGATTTGATTCAAGTGACCCTGTTGACACCCCATGATTGATCGAACCAAACTAGATGAGGACCACTCGGGGATCATGATTGACCAAACGAAATATCGTAGTATGATTGGATCCACGATGTACCTCAGCTAGTAGACCGGACATCTTGTTATTTGTTTGCATGTGTGCTAGATATCAGGCTAAGCCTACTAAAAAGCACCTTGAAGCGGTTAAGCGGGTCTTTCGGTATCTCCAAGGAACCATCAATATGGGACTATGGTACCGAAAGACACCGGTATGTCACTAACGGCCTATCAGATCTTGATCATGCGAGGTTGTCAAGATACTCGTCGAAGTACATCGGAGGTGCTTTCGGTTTTTGGGTGATAAGCTTGTGAGGTGGTCTTCAAAGAAGCAAATGAGTACTTCTATTTCCTCTACAGAGGCTGAATACATAGCCATGTCATCTTGTTGTGCTCAAATCTTATGGATGAGATCTCAATTATCTACTATGGCTTTGAATTCAACAAAATCCCTCATCTTGTGATAATAAAAGTGCTATTGCTCTCTCATGCAACAACGTTCAACACTCAAGAGCAAAGCATATCGACATTCGACATCATTTCATCGGGGAACAAGTGGAGAAAGGTGTGGTGGAACTATATTTTGTGAGTGTCGAATATCGGTTAGCGGACATCTTCACCAAAGCTCTTCCAAGAGAACGTTTTGAGTTTATTCTTCCACGTCTTGGCGAAAAGCCTTCAACGAATACTCTCAAGCGTCTTGAGGAGGAAGGCGAGGAGTAAAGGTCTATCTTCATCTATCTCTTGTAAATACTTATTCAAAAAACAAAATACAAAATTATAAAACCTTCAAAATCCATAAAAATCGAAAAATTAAAAAATCTTCAAAAATATTGTCTTTTTGTCATGCGTTTTCTCGGTTCGATAATATCTACGGTCTTTGTGCTGTCATTCAAAGAATGACACGGGACTTTAGATGTTGTCCGAATTTTTTTTCAAAAAAAAAAAAAAAATTATGTTTGAGAGAAAGAGAAACAATGGTTTATTGTCATTTTAGGGCAATAACCGGTTTTAAAAGAAAGAAACGAGCCATGTTTTACCATGTTTTCAAATTCCATGCTCGATTCTATAACATTTATCTGGCGAAAACTAAATGCTTTGAAAAATAACTCGGTCTCTATTTTTGATAATCATCGGGACTTATCTGTCAAAATCTCTATCGCTCAATCAACAACCTATGTCATTGATTGAGGGAGAATGATTTCAATTAAATTAAAAAGTTATTTGGCATTAAATTGTTTTCAAAAGATGTACATGCATGTTTAACCAATGGAGTTTAAAATCTCAACATCAGATCCTTATCAGTTAAAGCGCTTTCATAATCAAGTCACAATTCTCCTTAAAAGCTTTCAAAATCAATTTAAATCTACAGAGATCACAAATCTCAAATGTTTTAATAATTGTGATCGGGGAAGAAGTTGTGATTTAAATAGGATTTAAAGCGATAATTAGATAAATGGTTTCTTAAGTGATTAGCATGTTTGCCTCCCGTAAGTGACAAACGATTTCAAATTTTCCATGCACACATTGAGGGGAGCATCTATATTAAACCACAATGATTTGAAACGTGATCACTTATCTCAATGCGCAGGTTCCCTCTAGTATGTGCAAAACTCTTTTCAAACCTCGAGGCACATATTGAGGGGAGCAAAATCATGAAAACCTCATCCTTCCCCAAAATGCTTTATCTACTTGATTCGATTTGGGAAGTGATGTTGATATCTTTTAGAAAATGGTAATCAAAGAAGTTAATTCTTTCTCTTGCCTCCGTGTGCAAAACATTTTCAAATACTTGATGCACATGTTGAGGGGAGTTCTCGTTCTAAAAATATCAAAAACAATTCAGGTACAAAATGCTTTGATAATATATCACAAGTATCTGATTGATTTTCAAATGGTTTTCAATTGGTTCCAATGGCAGATGAACAATACCAAAAGACCGACCAACTTTACTTTATGTATGGTGATATAAGGATGATAAGGTTAGGTTAAGTTCCCATGATCCGCCGAGCAGGAGGGATCTACCGGGAACTATCCACTAGTTAGTGTAGAGTTCTTAGGTATGATGATAAAAAGGAGAAAAATGAGAATGGGAAGAGTCGGTGAGGCTGAGCTAGTCTTTGGAATAAACCCAACAAGGTTCTAGCTATGAAGTCTCGGTAAGCTGAAGGGGTTGAAGAATTAAAAAGAATTGAATGAGAAAAGGGTGAAAACAAATAGCCCTCCATTTATTCAACCTTAGGCCAGAAAACGGGTTCAATTCATATGCTCTTGATGGTAACATCGGTATTGAAGACAAGGCGTCATGGACCCGGTGGCCTTGCACTTCAACTTCCCAAACCACTCAAGTTCCTCTTAAAAGGACTTGTTTCATTCTCACGGGGAACCGACATTATCTATCGACTTTCTCTTAGAGATTGTTGATATTGAAGAAGGAGACTCTTTCCCTAGTCTCCGACAGGGATCCAAATATGCACAAATTGAGTCTAGAGCCACGAGATCATCAATAAATCTCATTAGGACACTTTCAATGAAGACTCTCTGTTTCACACAATGTGGAAAGAGATTATATCTTGAGTCCTACGCATTATCCTTGTGGTATTGCGAGAACATCTGAGTGATGTGTTTACATATTCACTGTGAAGATGGAAAGCCTTACGGAGCCAACATCTAACAAGCTCTGGTAGGTGGCATGTGAGATCTATTATCTGAGATCAACCATGTGACAAGCTGAGCGAAACAATGGGGCGATTCAATCTTTTGAATCAATCACGGTTCAGTTATGGATTGGCGGATACCTTTGAAAAACGGTCTTTGTGCTTTAAAACTCTTTTCATTAGCACGTCGACCGTGTACTAATTTTCAAATCAAAAGGTGTTTTATGATTGATAATTGATTTTCATTAAAACCTTAGTTGTATTGCAAAAACAATTTCTATTGAGCGATACACGATTGTTTTTCAAATATCTTTTCATCAATCGTGGACTCAAATTATTTGGTTCACTCACTCCGTGTTGTCTTCTTTGAGATGTTCTGGTTTGAGAACGGCTAGAGCAGCTGCGAAACCTGTCAAGGAAATTCTTGAATTATACCGATCACGAGGCGTACTTATGCTTGATCAGCGAGGAACCGTGGGCGTGTACCTCAATTCAGCGAAAGTGATCAAAGACACTTTCGTGCGATTTATTGCTAAGCTGTTGTATGCGAACGCCGGCGTTTGCATTTGTTGAGAATGAAGCGGTCAATCCATAGCCGCATGCTCACTTAACACATTCATCTCAAAAGAAATCATGATTAGTGCATCAATGACTCTGATATTTCACTCCATGCTTACGCTCTGGCTGCGCCAATATCATGAATCAACAAATGCTTCCGCTACTCTGATGAGAAGATATCATGATCGAGAATGTGAGCATGTCGGTCCGAATGTCACAACATCACATAATACCAACACCACAATGGATGTTTCAGAGATTTTCTATTAGTGATGATCTCAAAGATGGCTCAACATTATTATCCGTGGATCGATAAAAGACCTCCACTTGGATTAACCAAACATGCAATGTGAAGAATCAATGACTACGAGCTTAGGAACAAAAGACTACATCAAGAATGCAAGAACAATTGTTAATGTCATATCTGTTTGTATTCAATGTAATTTTAGTGCATGATTGAGGTGACCTCCCTTAGGGGAGATTGTTAGGAATTAGAAATTCCGGTATTAAAGAGTCGGTCACCTCAAGTATATGTAATCGTTAGAAACTTCGTAGTCGTAGTTATTTTAAGTTAAGTAGTATTTAGTTAAGTAACACCGTGGAGGACGGTCGGGTCTTTACCCACTTGTATGCACGATCCACGGCCGATGTGTGGCGTTTTATGTAAGACTATAAATACTCTCTACCTCCCAAGGTAGAGTTGGAGCTCATAATAATATCTTTCACTTTCTCTCACTAAGTTCCCTAAACCTCTAACTTTCTCTCTCTAGAATTCCATCTATATTCTACCTTGTGTTAATGTTATGATGTGTATGTTAAAAGTTATATCTTACCAAGTTTCGATCCCAAGTTTCAAAGTTGTCAAAATAGTCCCACGTGCCATAATTTCAAAAGTAAAATCACCAAAGGTCCTTTTAATATCATAACTTGTCAAATTAAGTCCTTTGGTGAAAAATATAAAAAGTTTTGAGAAAATTACAAATTGGTCCTTTAAGTTTGCAAATTGGCAGAAATGGCCCCTGGAAAAGTGGAAAATAGCAGATTTGGTCCCTGTACTTTTGAAACTTGTCATTAATGGTCCCTTGAAGTAACTTTGATGAAATGGCAGCTTAGTCCTTGATTTTCAGAAAATGGCACAACTAGTCCTTGAATTATTAAACCTTGAACCTAATTTTGGACCCCTTAACTTTGGACCCCTGTCATTCAGCATTTTGGACCTTCACCTTTATTAATGTCGGTCAAACATGGTTTGACTAACACTATGGCCCTAATCTATTTCTTCTCAATTTGCTTCCACTTGATAGCACGCAAAAACAGACAACCCATCCCCCCTCCAGCCACCCTACTCCTCCTTGTCCCCCCCCACCAACACCACAATCCAAAGTGCATTTAATGCAATCTTTACCCTTCCACTCAACCTCCTTTGTTAAATATCCTATTTCCGCCTTAAAAACACATGAAGGGCCAAGATTACTCAAAAATGATCCAAGAGTCAGGATTTGTGGTGGGATTCAATCAAGGATGTGAGAAAGCTCTGGAGCTATAAAAGAAGAAGAAAGAAGCCATATGATCAGTAGTTAGTTTTATTTCTTTTTCCTTAATGTCGTTTTTACTTAAATGTCTTAGTTTAGTTTGAAAACTTTAATTCTCTGCTTTTATGTATTAAACTTAAGTTATTGTATCAATATCATATGTTTCCAAGTTCTATTTCAAGGCTTCAATTAAATTTGATGTTCAAAATTCCCTTTGTTGCAAATTTAGTTTTTAAATACCTATGTTTAAGATTCAAACTGTTTCTTTGAAAGCTTAAACAAGTTTACTTAAGTCATTTATAGCTTTTGAAAAGCTTTTGAATCATTTTCAAGTTAATTTGATCCATAGTCAACAAAAGTCAACTTTGGGCTCAAAATGGACATGAAGATGAGAATGGGTGTTGCGATGATGTTAATGGGTTGGATTTAGTTATTTTAGTGTAGTATTGGTTTTGATGTTAGCCTGCAACATCATTTGGATACATGTGGGTGAGTTCTCAGTTTCAATTTTTAGTCCAATTTGCATTTTATGGTTGTATATGTATCTGTGGCCACAAGTGATTTAAATGTGTTCATAAAGTTGTAATATGGTCATGAGAAACTAGTTTGATCAATAGTGTTAGCTAAGTAGGAATTTAGCTCATATTTGATTTAACTTATCTATGTCTTAAGGTAGTGTTTGGATGTCTTGATTTAAGCGCATTCGGGCTTGTTCGATTAGATGCTTGATTGTGGTGATATGTTTGCTTAGTTCTAAACAACTCATATGCCTTACTTTTGTGCTTTTAATCAACAAAAGTCAATTTTACTTGAATCTGTCTTTAGCATCCTTTGTGGGAGTTTTTGCACATCAATTCTTGTTTTGTGTTCCAAATTCCTAGATTAAGCTAGCATTAGGCTTATTTCATCTATTAAGTCTATTTTCAGTTCATAAATCAGATTAAAACTTCGAGAAAAGTCAACTTTGCATTTTTACTTAAAAGTCAAATGCACAAAACCAGTTTGAGCTCAACAAGAAGGAATTTTCATGGACTCATTTACGAGTCAATTTCGAGTGATATTTGTAGCTTTTAAAAGCTCTCTTTGCTCTAGTTTCTTGTTGTTATTTTTGTACAATTTTGTGAATTTCCTATTAGCCTCTAATAAGCCTGTCAAAATGGCTTAATTGCTGTCCAAGAACTTCAGCTGAGATCTGAGTTTTTCTCGAGAAATTGCGAGCTTGTTTCGAGCTCACCTTAGCTCACCTAGGCCTGATCCTTGGGTTTATTGATAGTCACCAGGTCTTGTACAATTCCCAGTTATTGTTTCAGTTCTAGCTTTATTGATTGCTTATTTTCCCCCTGCAAGTAGCCGCCCTTTCATCACTGTTTTAGCTTATTGGTCCAGAACATCAAATCATTGCAGAGTGCTAATCAGAGGTTTTAACTTGTTGTTTTTTGTTCCATTCTAGTCCTTTTAGCCTATTAGAGCTTCATTATCAGTTTGGTAGCTTTTGAACTCCATTTGGCTTATTAAAGTGCTTATTTATAAGCACTAGCTACATCAGTTTCAATATCTTGCACACAAGCCCTGGTTTTCTATTTTCCCTTATTCTTAATATTATTTTAAGCATTTCCTGAATTTTTCATATTTTTCCTAGCTTGTTTGGTATTTTTCTGCATTTTATCTAGTTTTTAAGTATTTTTAAATAGCTTTTAATAAAAAAAATTAAGAAAAGGTTCCAAAAAATAATTTTTCAATTTTATTAAGTTTAGATAAATATAAAAAGCCAAAAAAGTAATTTTCCATATTTTTCATAGTTCATTTGGTAATTTTAGTAATTTAATTAGTTTTTAATAGTTTAAAATTCATAGAAAATAGAAAAATAATCAGAAAAATACAAAAATAGTTTTGAAAATTCTAGTTTGATATTTTAGACTTTTCCAATTCATAATTTTATTTTTCTAGCTTTATTTCCTAATTTCTTGTATTTTAGGTAATTATTTAATAGTTAAAATAGTTTTTAATTAATAATAATTAATTAATTAGTTATAAAAATAATTTTCTTTTTTCTATAAAGTTTCTTTTATCATTAGGTTTGTAAAAATGTATCTTTCATATTTTTAGGATTTATATTGTATAAGTTTCACTTTTTATTTTTGTGCGTTTTAATTTTTATTTAAAGCGTCGTTTTAGTTTTAAGTTTTAAACGTTCATCATTTTAGTTATAGTGATAGCGTTTATTTAATAGATTTTATCTTTTTAACTTTCTTTAATTTGCATTTAAGCCGTTTTTATTTGTTGGCTTTTCCTGTAGTTATAATCTATCTCAATCTCCTTTATCGTTCAAATTCCTCGATCATGCGTTTGATAAATCATTGCATAGCTATTTCGCGGGACATAACGACCGGGAGACTCTATACTCCTCAGATCTTCATTGATTTCGTTTCTGAGCAGTTTTAATTTGGTTACGGTCCGCCATTCACAAGTGGCGGGCTTGTGTGATTTAGCTTGACGTGCGGGCGCATCAAATTTTTAGCGCCCTGCGGGAGCATCTGATTGTCTTACGTGTAGCAGATTAGTAATTTGGATATTCACTCTTTGTTCATACCATCCATCTGTATATGTTTATATTTTTCTTATCCAAAACCCCAAAAATATTCTTCTCATTCCTCTTATTCGTTGATTCTATTTCTCTTACCCTCTTTTGCCGTTTAATTCTATTCTTCGTATCCTCTCAACCATTTAATTCTATTTCTTTAACCCTCTAAATGTTTAATTCTCATGGCGACGATCAATTATCCTCGTTGTTTCCCTTTGCAAAAGCCGTATGGAAGAGGATCAGCTCGATTGTCGAGAATCCGGATTGTTTATGCAAGCGTGTGGAAGGATGGGTGCAAGCAAATATTGTTATTTGCGGTGAATTATCGATAACTCTCGATGATTCTCCAAGTTTTTCCGACCCTCATACAACCCGATGAACCCGAACCAGAACCGGAGACCATAACGGAAGTGGTGGAAATTGCTAGCTCTCAGAGCACATCACTTGTCCCACCTCGATTTTTTCGAATGTTCTTGAGACTTGATAGTCATTCGGATCACAATGTTGGTTTTGTTGATTCTTTGGATAAACTGATTCCTCTTCATAACTTTCAAATGCAATCGTTTATTCCTTGTGTCGGTTGTGGTGAGCCTCTCTATGGTTCACCCATGCCGTTGGTGTACTTGTGTACAATGTGGTAATGATATCCATAATGGGAGTTGTTTGTTTTGTGGTTCGAGGAATTCATTTGATTATGATTCTAATGAACTCATTTAACGACCCTTCAAACTTTTCCAATTACCCACCACAGCCCGACTATTCTTCATACAATCAAGCATACTGCTTTGTGAATTTTGTGGAGGTCCTCACCAAGGATTTGAGTGTCAATCCGGATACACGTTTGTCTATGACGGTTTTCAGTGATGCTCGAGTTTTGGTTATGACCAATATCCATATAGTTCACTGTCGGACTCAAGCAGTTTTTCTTGTTGTGAGTACCTTTAATGGAGGTCCCCATTTCATTTCGATTGTCAAACAGGGAATCCATTTCCTTGTAACAATCATGACTCTCACATGTTTGATAAATTCCAACCTCCACAGCACTATACGGTTCAAACTCCATCTGAGCCGTTGTCTCATGAAATCTCCCAGGATCTTGAAACCGCAATGAAAAAACTTGATGATATAGTTCAAAACTTTAAGAATCAAGTGAGTGGTGAAAAGACCATAGGAGAATTGCTAGCCGAAGAACGAGAAGCTCGCAAATCTAGGGAAGAATTATTTATCCTAGAGCAAGCAGCTCTAAGGCGTTCCCAATTTCTCAAGGTAGCACTTTATGACGATGGCGAGGAGGTTTTTATCCTTTTAGAAATAATATTTCTCAACCCCTCGGTCATTGATATTCAGCAGTTGAGATTCCATCTCAAACAACTGCTATCACACCCGAGATTCACACTCACTCTCTTATTATGGGGGACGAGCATCTTGACACTGTTCATGAAAAGGAATCGGACGAATTGATAAAGTCTAGTGTTGAGGACCTTGTCCCAATCCCAAGAGAGTCACAGGGAATTCTTGATCATGTGTGTGATATCCCTCCTCCTCTTGTCTTCTAAAATGATCATGTTGAGATGTCCTCGATTCGATGATGATGATTACGTTATCTTGTGGAGACATAAACATGTGGAAGATTTACCTTCTGAGCTTGTTAGCTTAGAAGAAGAGAATGATGAAGTTACCGACACTGAAATCAAAGATGAAGCTCTTCGAGCAACATTATTGAATGTCAGTCTTCTCATTTCTAAAATCGAGGCTTTCAAAGAGAAACCTATTTCATCTCCTACCCCCATTAAGGGTAGTGACATTCTTTCCGATGATTCTATTCCGAAAATGAAAGCCTTCTGTTTTGATAATATGGGAGAGAAGATTAGTGGCGGTACCACTTTTCATTCTCATAATTCTCTCCTCGATCATGAATCATTTACCTTTGAGGAGTTAGCGCAGTGAACCCACTCATATCAATTCTGAATATGATTCATTCACCTTCATGGAGTTCTCAGATGAACTCACTCATATCATATCTCCACCGGAGTATGATAACTTCTACTTTGATCTAGACACACCCGAGATATGTCTAGACCAATTGAGCTTAACTGAGGAGATTCATGAAACTATGAATTCTCCTATTGAGGATGAAGAGTTAGTCATGATTTCTATCATGATTTTCTTTATTTTCTTCATATATTCGTCACTTCTCACGATTTCTTCACTCCTTCGGAATGAAGACATTATCTTTGATCCCGGCATTTTCATGTACCATTATCTTGAGCCGGTTCTGTTTCTCTATATCTCATCGGTGTGGAACTTTCACGCGCTTCAATGTTTGTCCAAACATTTTGAATGAAAGTCCGATGGAGATTGTCTCTTCCACTTTGCTTCCCCATGAACAAATTAATTCGGGGTCGAGTCAAGCTAGCGACTCGGGAATCAAAAACATTAGCATGCCATATGGGTTTTCACCCATATTTCTGACTTCTTTCTATTTTCTACCACCCTAGTGTGGGGGGGTTGCCCACATGTTTCAAAAATTTATTCCAAATAATGGCCGTAGTATTTCCCTTTTACGTTCTTTGTTTCGGCATAACAGCCGGTACTTTGAATATTGAGGGCAATATTCATTTCTAAGTGTGGGGGAATTCTCACGAATTTTATCATATAATTATACCGCCTAATTCCCCCGTTTTTGGCCAAAAATTTTTTGGAGTGTTCTACACTTACTCAGCAGTTATCGATCGCCATGTCGTAAGACAAAAGGATTGGCTAATCCAGGAGCAAACGGCTCTTGGTAAAGATTTCTCAAATCCGTTTATATGGCTTGCAATTTGCCCAAAATTGTATGGTATTCAGCTCACCATATCCTAAAAAGTGAAGAGTTGACTAGCCCGCAAGTTTATGGCTTGTGGTAAAGGCAGTGGAAAATCCATAATTGGTAATCAGCTCACCAAAGATAATAATTTATCTAAGAGTTGGCTAGTCCAGAAGGGTACGGGTAAAGACAAATCAAATCGTTGGAATTTGGTGGTTTGCTCAAAATCACATGGTTATCGGTGTACCATGGTTCTTACTTGAACGAAAACATTTGGCTACTCGAAGTAATGGCTTACGGTAAAGAGATCAAAACCATTAAGTTTTTTCTCAAAAGATTGCTAGGGACTAGCAATAGTTTAGTGTAGGGGATTGATGAGTGTGTAAATACTCATCATTTTTAGTCAAATCGACTGCAAAAGCGTCTAAAAATGCTCAGAAATGCATCAAAATACTGAAAATATTCCAAAAATGCATTTTATATGTTTCAGATGCAAAATGTTCAAAAAAACAAATGAAAAATGAGCAAAGTTTGCATAATTGGCAGTTTCAGTCCCCCAAGTTTCAAAAGTTGTCAAAAATAGTCCCTGTGCCATAATTTCAAAAGTAAAATCACCAAAGGTCCTTTTAATATCATAACTTGTCAAATTAAGTCCTTTGGTGAAAAATATAAAAAGTTTTGAGAAAATTACAAATTGGTCCTTCAAGTTTGAGAATTGGCAGAAATGGCCCCTGGAAAATTGGAAAATGACAGATTTGGTCCCTGTACTTTTGAAACTTGTCATTAATGGTCCCTTGAAGTAACTTTGATGAAATGGCAGCTTAGTCCTTGATTTTCAGAAAATGGCACAACTAGTCCTTGAATTATTAAACCTTAAACCTAATTTTGGACCCCCTGCCTAACTTTGGACCCCCTGTCATTTAGCATTTTGGACCTTCACCTTTATTAATAACCGGTCAAACATGGTTTGACTAACACCCCTTGGCGCCTAATCTATTTCTTCTCAACTGCTTCCAACGATAGCAAACACAGACAACCCATCCCCTCCAGCCCACCCTACCCTCTCCTCGCCCCCCACCAACACCACAATCCAAAGTGCATTTAATGCAATCTTTACCCTTCCACTCAACCTCACTGTTAAATATCCTATTTCCCGCCAAAACACATGAAGGGCCAAGATTACTCAAAAATGATCCAAGAGTCAGGATTTGTGGTGGGATTCAATCAAGGATGTGAGAGAAAGCTCCTGGAGGTATAAAAGGAGAGAAAAGAAGCCATATGATCAGTAGTTAGTTTTATTTCTTTTTCCTTAATGTCGTTTTTACTTAAATGTCTTAGTTTAGTTTGAAAACTTTAATTCTCTGCTTTTATGTATTAAACTTAAGTTATTGTATCAATATCATATGTTTCCAAGTTCTATTTCAAGGCTTCAATTAAATTTGATGTTCAAAATTCCCTTTGTTGCAAATTTAGTTTTTAAATATCTATGTTTAAGATTCAAACTGTTTCTTTGAAAGCTTAAACAAGTTTACTTAAGTCATTTATAGCTTTTGAAAAGCTTTTGAATCATTTTCAAGTTAATTTGATCCATAGTCAACAAAAGTCAACTTTGGGCTCAAAATGGACATGAAGATGAGAATGGGTGTTCTTGATGATGTTAATGGGTTGGATTTAGTTATTTTAGTGTAGTATTGGTTTTGATGTTAGCCTGCAACATCATTTGGATACATGTGGGTGAGTTCTCAGTTTCAATTTTTAGTCAATTTGCATTTTATGGTTGTATATGTATCTGTGGCCACAAGTGATTTAAATGTGTTCATAAAGTTGTAATATGGTCATGAGAAACTAGTTTGATCAATAGTGTTAGCTAAGTAGGAATTTAGCTCATATTTGATTGCTTATCTATGTCTTAAGGTAGTGTTTGGATGTACTTGATTTAAGCGCATTAGGGGGGCTTGTTCAGTGGGTACTGATTGTGGTGATATGTTTGCTTAGTTCTAAACAACTCATGTCTGCCTTACTTTTGTGCTTTTAATCAACAAAAGTCAATTTTACTTGAATCTGTCTTTAACTGACTCCTTGTGGGAGTTTTTGCACATCCAATTCTTGTTTTGTGTTCCAAATTCCTAGATTAAGCTAGCATTAGGCTTATTTCATCTATTAAGTCTATTTTCAGTTCATAAATCAGATTAAAACTCGAGAAAAGTCAACTTTGCATTTTACTTAAAAGTCAAATGCACAAAACCATTTGAGCTCAACAAGAAGGAATTTTCATGGACTCATTTAAAGTCAATTTGATGATATTTGTAGCTTTTAAAAGCTCTCTTGCTCTAGTTTCTTGTTGTTATTTTTGTACAATTTTGTGAATTTCCTATTAGCCTCTAATAAGCCTGTCAAAATGGCTTAATTGCCCTGTCAAGAACTTCGGCAGATCTTTGAGTTTTCTCGTGGAATTGCAGAGCTTGTTTCAGGCTCACCTTGGCTCACCTAGGCCTGATCCTTGGGTTTATTGATAGTCACCCAGGTCTTGTACAATTCCCCAGTTATTGTTTCCAGTTTCTAGCTTTATTGATTGCTTATTTTCCCCCTGCAAGTAGCCACCCTTTCATCTGTTTTAGCTTATTGGTCCAGAACATCAAATCATTGCAGAGTGCTAATCAGAGGTTTTAACTTGTTGTTTTTTGTTCCATTCTAGTCCTTTTAGCTTATTATAGCTTCCTTATCAGTTTGGTAGCTTTTGGACTCCATTTGGCTTATTAAAGTGCTTATTTATAAGCACTAGCTACATCAGTTTCAATATCTTGCACACAAGCCCTGGTTTTTCTATTTTTCCCTTATTCCTTATATTATTTTAAGCATTTCCTGAATTTTTCAGATTTTTCCTAGCTTGTTTGGTATTTTTCTGCATTTTATCTAGTTTTTAAGTATTTTTAAATAGCTTTTAATAAAAAAAATTAAGAAAAGGTTCCAAAAAATAATTTTTCAATTTTATTAAGTTTAGATAAATATAAAAAGCCAAAAAAGTAATTTTCCATATTTTTCATAGTTCATTTGGTAATTTTTAGTAATTTAATTAGTTTTTAATAGTTTAAAATTCATAGAAAATAGAAAAATAATCAGAAAAATAAAAAAATAGTTTTGAAAATTCTAGTTTGATATTTTAGACTTTTCCAATTCATAATTTTATTTTTCTAGCTTTATTTCCTAATTTCTTGTATTTTAGGTAATTATTAAATAGTTAAAAATAGTTTTTAATTAATAATAATTAATTAAATAGTCATAAAAATAATTTTCTTTTTCTATAAAGTTTCTTTTATCATTAGGTTTGTAAAAATGTATCTTTCATATTTTTAGGATTTATATTGTATAAGTTTCACTTTTTATTTTGTGCGTTTACGTAATTTTTATTTAAACGTACGTTTTTAGTTTTAAGTTTTAAACGTTCATCATTTTAGTTATAGTGATAGCGTTTATTTAATAGATTTTATCTTTTTAACTTTCTTTAATTTGCATTTAAGCCGTTTTTATTTGTTGGCTTTTCCTGTAGTTATAATCTATCTCAATCTCCTTTATCGTTCAAATTCCTCGATCACTGTACGTTTGATAAATCATTGCACAACTCGCTGGGACATAACGACCCGGGGAAACACTATACTCCCCAGATCTTCATTGCATTCGTGCTTAAGCAGTTTTAAGCTGGTTACGGTCCGCCATTCACAAGTGGCGGGCTTGTGTGATTTAGCTTGACTGTTTGGCACGCATCAAGCATCATAGGTTTTGGCATTTCCTTCAGCAAGAAATAGTAACTCCTCTTCATTCAAAGCTGCTCCATTGTCTTGAGCTTGTACTAGTAGCATCTTATCCCTGAAATACTCAGCATTCTATGGACGTTTTGGAGATGTGCAGTTCCTTGCAATGTGTCCTTCACCACCCCAGTTATAGCATTTGATCGGCTTAGCTTGATCTTGATTTCCATTCCTTCCCCGATTCTGATTTGCCACATATTCTCTACCGAATCCACCTCTTCCTTGTTCGTACTGTCTTTCTTGAACTGGCTGCACCATGACTTTCCCATCTCCGACTAGAGCATGATTGTGAAGATTGGAAGCAGTTCTGATTTCATTGTTGGTGTGAAGACGGTTGGTATGTGGACTGAGTGTCAAGTTTTGTTTAACCATGAGGGCCAGTTGAGAGATGAAGTGTCCCACGGTACGCATCATCATCAGCATGGTTGAACATTGGATCTGGAATAAGTTTATGATTATCATTACCCATAGGTACAACTTGAGAAGCTTTGGTGGTAATCCCAACTTTTGAGTAAAAAGCAGTTGAATCATTTGTTGAACTTGCTTCTCCCTGAGCTTTGAACTGATCTAGAATCCTCTTTTCAAACATGGCATGCCTCTCATTTTGAAGAAGGTAGGCATAGAGTTGCTCATAATTCGTATTCTTCAATCCTTTAGTGATCTTCACAGAAGTAACAAATTTGTGCCATTCGGGATTCATGTTGTTTACAAATTTTGAGTTCAGCTGAATGTTAGGCATAGTCATTTCGATGTTCCTCATGTCATTCACCAGCTTATGAAATCTCACATAGTACTCATAGGCACTTTCATCTGGTTTCATCTTGAAGTGCTCAAATTCATCATACAGCTGTGCTTCTCGGTCTTCAACAGTTAGCTCGGAACCGAAAGAAGCATCTTGACATTATCCCATACCGCTTTTGCCTCGGTGTTGTGATTGATAAGCTTGTAGATGTCCTTTGGTAGACCTTGCATTATAATGTTGGAAGCTTCGGATATCGCATCAAATCTCTTTCTCTCCTTATCGTCAAGCTCATCATACATCTTTGGGCTGTCCATTCCGTAAATCAAAGTTCCATCTTCAGCAGTATCAAGTATATCTCTAGTAGTTTCAATTCGGTAAGGTCCTTCATCAATGGATTTGAGAATGTTAACCCCATTTTCTTTTCCAAGGCAGTACAATCTGATTCGTTGAGCCCAAGAATCGTAGTCAGTTCTGTCTAGCATGGGTGGACGATTAATGCTGAACCAGCTGCTTGAACATACTCGGCAACAGTGGAGATGATAGTAGGAACGTTGGTAGACATGTTAAACGATTACACGGGATTTTATAACTCTATGATTAAACCGGGAAATAGATTCTTTCACAGGATTTTACTAAATCAAGAGAAAACCGTATTAAAATTCACCCAAGTCACTAGAAAAACTTGAACCAAGTAAGCTAACTACTAAGTCGCTATTAAACCCAAGTCGCTATAATCCCAAGTCGCTAGTAAACAACTCGCTAAGATTCAAGTCGCTAGGAAAATTTTGACAGCACTTCGCTAAGATCCAAGTCGCCAATATGTCAAGTCGCTAAATAGCAACTCGCTAGGTACCAACTCGCTAACACCAAGTCGCTAACAAAATTTTGGCAGCAATTCGCTAAGCACCAAGTCGCTAAATATTCAAGTCGCTAAATAGCAACTCGCTAGGTACCAACTCGCTAACACCAAGTCGCTAACAATATAAAGTACAAGTCGCTAACTTAAACCAAGTCGCTACTCGTAGTGGGGAATCCACAAACTGTACTTTTTGTCGGCTTGTCTCAATAGACAAGTCGCTAGCTCAACTCGCTAAGGCGTTAAACAACAACTCGCTACCAAATTGTAAAGCAAGTCGCTACCAAGAATACCTTTCCGTGGCTCAAGTCGCTACCATGAAAACACATAAACACCACTTTTCAATCCATAAAAAACCCAACCACTATGATTCAAACCTTCTAAATCAAAACCTAAACACTTGAGATGATTCTAAACACAAAAGTACTACCAAAATCCAAACTTTAACACTAGAAATCAACCAAATGATGCAAAAACCACTAAACTTTTTCAAACTCAAAAACCACTTAAAAACCACTAGAAATCCAAAGATATGTAAGATATGATCTAACCATGGCTCTGATACCAATTGTAGGATATTGGATTTCACATACACATCAAACCATAACTCAAAGTGAGCGTATAAAGGTGAGTTCTAGAGAGAAAAAGTTAGAGGCTTAGGGAACTTAGTGAGAGAAAGAAAAATCTTATTATGAGCTCCAACTCTCTACCTTGGAAGGTAGAGAGTATTTATAGTCTTACAATAAAACGCCACACAACGGGCTGTGGATCAGGCATACAGTGGGTAAAGACCCGTCCGTCCTCCACGGTGTTACAACTAAATACTACTTAACATAAAAGTACTATGACTACGAGCTTTCTAACGATTACATATACTTGAGGTGACCGACTCTTTAATACCTGGAATTTCTAATTCCTAACAATAGGTATACTTAATTATCAAGCAAAATAAAAAAAAAAAGTACCTCTAGCGCACTTAGGAATGTCTTTACAAATGACACAACAAATGACACTTAGACGATTCCCGTTCCTTTGCGATTAAGATACCTTCTTAAGGATGGTATTCTTGTTACCAAGCGACTCCTAAAGTTTGGTAGGTATGAGCTTTGACTAATCAACATGACGAAGAGGATTAGTGCAATAAAATGAAAAAGTAAATAAGAAAAAATGTTGTTATCAAATCAACATCCAAACATATAGTTTTAAAAGACATGCTGTTTGTTTTTATGAAAAACCTTCTTTGTAGTTTTCAATTAACCATGCATCGTATCAAGTTTTTAAAGTACAATATACTTCAAGAAACTTGGTAACGAAGCTCTGATGCCAATTGTAGAAAACTAGAAGGGGAGGGTTGAATAGTTTTGCCAATTAAAACTTCCTTTTAATCTATTTAGATTGACTTATGACAATCTATTTGGATGTGTGTGTTGGATGATGATAACCAAGCATATAAAGGTAACTAATGAAAAGATAAGAGTAAGAAGCACAAAACCACAACACGAGTATTTATAGTGATTCGGCTACAAGGACACCTTCCTTGCCCTACTCCACTCCCCGAGTCACCTACTCGAGAGTTCGTAATCACTACACCAATCTCCTTATGGCGGAGAAGCCTTCACAACGTCGCCTACCCTTTTTCCGGTGCTAGGCTAACCACCGGGTTCTTTCACTCTAAGGTGAACCACACCTACACAACGTCGCCTACCCTTTATAAGGTACTAGGCTAAGTACCTAGTTCTTTCACTCTAAGGTGAACTACACCTTCACAACGTCGCCTACCCTTTATTAGGTACTAGGCTAAGCACCTAGTTCCATTGCAATGGAGGAACTACTACCACACTACACCAACGACTAATCCCAAAGGAGATCTACTCCTTTACAACATCATCAAGGATATCAATTTCCTTGGATCTAATACTAGTCTATCTTGTACATCGAAACACACCATATCGAGTGTACATCTAAGGCACCTTTCACTAATGCCTTTGACTAGATCTACAAGACACCTTTCACTAATGTCTTGTGTCTTCACTTCTAAGCACCTTTCACTAATGCTTCTTTGTCTTGACTTCTAAGCACCTTTCACTAATGCTTCTATGTCTTGACTTCTAAGCACCTTTCACTAATGCTTATCCTATAGACGATAGATACCCTTCACTAATATCTTCGTCTTGACACTTGAGACATCTTTCACCAATGTCTTCAACACTTCACTTCTTTGAAGAAAGAAAGGAATCATCAACAAGAAGACTTCAGTAGCCTTGATGATGAGGAAGCATGGCAACTCATGGACTTGAGCTTGCTCGACTTCAAAGGTGGTGATCTTGCCTTTAAGAGGAACCTAAAAGATCACACAAAAACAAAACTACAAACATAGATCTCTTGGATCTAAGGTTAGTGAGATTTAACTCGGGGTGGAAAGTGTGTTAGAGAGGGATGATGAATAATGAAGAAATTGATCACTATTTATAGAGGAAAAATCCTACTGTTCCCCGGATCCCACGGATCCCTTCCACTTGGGATCCGGCTAGCACAAAGCTAGGGATCCGTGGAACGCTCCTCTTTGCCCATGGGTATTTTGGTTATGGGTCATGGGTCATGGGTTGAACCATGGATCTTTGGCTAGATACAATGTATCTTTGAGTGCAATGCACTTAGTCACTTGGGTATGGGTTGATCCATGGGTTATGGGTATTGTCCATATGTGATATAAGCATGATGTCATGAAATGGGTTATGGGTCAAGATCCATGGGTTATGAGCTTTGGGTTGTACCCAACTACATTCAATGTATTTGCCCAATGGGTTGTGATACTTAAGTTTCTACCCATTTATATTACCCAATATACTACATACTAGTTATGTGTATATTTTATCCAAATATGTAAACACTAGTTGTTGTACATATGTATTACTAAATCATAAAATCACTTATACTTGTTTTAGTGTTTTATGTGAAAATGTGAATATGTTAGAAACTATTAGTTCAAACCATTTACGTATTTTATTTGTTTCGTTAATATGATTTTACGTTTGTTATAGACAAAACAATAGAAGATCGTAAAATATAAATAAACGTTTTTACGGCTTATTTGTATTAACAGTTTTATGTCTAGGTATATGGACGTGTATATGTGTGAACGTGCAACTATATCAAAAAAGTAAAAGAAAATAATTATATCTGTGGGAAATATGTGGGTACTTTCCCACAAATTACCTACCAATTTGATAATTCCGTGGGAAACACATGTGTAAATCCATGGGGCTGGGGCTTATATTATAAGCCGAAACTAAAATTTTTATTTTCATAAACTTGTTTCGTAAATTAGTTTAAGTTGGGGCTTATTATTGTAAAATTACTAACATGACATATAATTAAGGGAGAATTTCATGTATATCCTTAGAAAAGTTCGATATTACGTCAATATCCTTGCAAATTTTCTAATTACATCAATATCCTTTCAAAATCATATAAATACTCATATATATCCAAAAACTAGTTAAATCATATTTATAATGATTTTAATTTCTACAAATAACATCAAATATTAATTTAGATGCGATTTTACTACTTTACCCTTTTACCCTAATCAAAATAGTTGACGTACTACTTCACCCATCTCTTCATCTTCTGGTGAATGAGTCGCCATCTTCCAATAACCCAATCGAAACAAGTTTATAACTGTAAGTTGTTATCCTATCCTTGATTTCTCTTTGGTTATTAATAAGCTATAGTATGAAAAAGTAAATGATTGAATATTCTTAAGATCCTTTGAAACACTTAAACAAGGAAAACAAATTAATGAAAGTGACGATTGGTTGTAACAATAAAAGCTAATTAAATTGGCTTTTGATTATCATCAGGTAACATGAAGCTTTGTTGAACTTTGGTTAAGATGGAAAACATTGTTGATATTAGTAACACCGTTCAATCGCCGTTTATCGAGTAGGTTTTTATTATTCTTTTTGTGTGGAGGTGTTCATTTTATTAGAAATTCTTAACTTTGTGTGCACATGGTCTTTAAGTCCACTAGACATTATAGTTACAAGTTTGTTTATGTATTCATTTCAGTCAAGTAGGGTCGAAGTACAAGCTTAATTTGAAATATGGAGGCTTATTTCGATCAACAAGGAACTCATGTAGAAAAGTTTATTGTTTTGGAAAAAGAAAGTGTATCCACATACACATAGGTTCATACCACTTGAAGCAACTACTTGAAGAAGTGACAGAACATTATCCAATACAAACCGATGTAGTTTTGTCAGAAAATACAAGTTCATGGGAATGGTTTCTCATGTCATTAAAACAAGCAATTGGCATGACAAATGGTCTTGTTATATCATCGGACATGCAAAAAGGGTTACAAGCAGCCATCACACAAGTTTATCCTGATGCCGAGCATCGAGAATGCATGAGGCACCTCTATAGCAATTTTAAGAAACATTTTCGTGGTGACTTTTTCAAGTTAAACTTGTGGGGTGCTGCAAATACTTGTTGTGTTAGTGAGCATAACCGATTATTAGAGGAAATTGGTAGTGCAAGTAAAGAGGTGATTGCGTATCTCAATCAGCACCATAATAAAATATGGAGTAGAAGCAAGTTTGGTACAATATCCAAGTGTGACTACATCACGAACAATATTTCAGAAAGTTCTAATTCTTGGGTAGGTGATGCTCGCTTTCTACCAGTCTTGATCTTCTTGATACCATCAGAGAAATGCTTATGGTACGGTTTGGAGATAAGAGGAATATTGTGAAGAAATGGAAGGGAACCTTAGTTCCAAATGCTAGGAATTATCTCTAACAAATATCTAAGGCAAGTTAACCGATTTAACTCATTACATATACTCTAATGTCGAATTAGGCTTATATATATGTTTCCTTCTTAATTTGTATTCTTCATGTAGAACTTGGGTGACTATCAAGTTAGTAGAAGTAGCGACAATCGTGCTGAGGTAAAGTATAAAGGAAAACGCTGGGAGGTTTTGTTAGATGAGAAAACATGTAGTTGTCGGCTTTGGCAGGTTAAAGGCCTTCCATGTATACACGCGGCGGCATTTATCGCTTTTACAAGGGATGCTATTTGAGATAGTTACGTTGATCCATATTTCACAATCGATAAATTTAAAGAAGCTTATGTTTTAGAAATTGCTCCAATCCCCGGAAAGGACCAATGGGTACACATAGACGCAAGTGAGAAGATCCACCCACCTATTGTCAAACGGCCTATAGGACGACCTAGAAAGAACATAATTCTCGCACATGATGAGACAAAAAAAGACATAGATGTAAAAAATGTGGAGGTAGTGGACACCATCAGAAAACATGTAAGAATCCTCCATGTAGTTCGAGTACATCTCAAATTTCTGAACCATGCCAAGCACCCGCAACTAAAAGGTCAACTAGTTCTCAACTTTTATGTACTTTTTCCAAGTATAATCTCAGTGAGATACTTTGAATTTGAATTCTTTCATTTTGTAATTTCAGTGGACGAGTTAAGAAGACAAAATCTCGTGAGACTAATAACTCGAAGCAAAACTAAACTAGTTGCATAAAGGAGTTGCTGACATGTTTTTTGGTTACAAGTTTAAGAACATGTCATGAAGAAAGGTTTAGTAGTATTGGATCAGTATTGAATTTAGTATTATATTTCGTTGAATTAAGCAACTTGACTTCATTCCATGAGTTGCTGGCACACTTTCATTTTGAACTGGTGTTATTTTGTTCGATGCATTTCATGTATTGAATTTAGTATTGTAATGAGCAACATGGCTTTTGAATGAATTTGGCATTTATTGATGAAATTTGCATCTGAACTCTAAGCTACTGCTATACTAATGTGATGAAAATACTTGTTAAATATGAGTAAATAATGGTGTATGGAAAACATGAGATGAAGGATTCTACATGCATGTCATTTGTTTATATCATGGGTAAATAATGTTGCTTCAAATACATCAATGGTGTATGAAAAAACTTGTCGAAGGATTCAACAGGCATGTCATTCTTAGATTAGTATTATATGATGGGTAAACATTCAATTTTTATGTTTTAAGAGGGTATGTATATAAAATTAAGGAAAGGGTAAAATAGTCATTTTACTTATTAAATAAGAGGTAAATATTACTTTTAGAAATTAAAATCATTATAAAAATGATTTAATTAGTTTTTGGATATATACGAGTATTTATATATTTTTGAAAGGATATTGACGTAATTAGAACATTTGTAAGGATATTGACGTAATATCAAACTTTTTGAAGGATATACATGAAATTCTCCCTATAATTAAATTAACATATGTATATATTAGATATTTTTGTGGGTAATTAAGTAATTTGGTACCAACGGGGCTTATATTTGAGGCTTACAAAACCTTATTAACTAATGACGGTTTATTTTTAGTCTAATTACGATAATGTATACACATAAATAAAACATACAATTCATTACATGCATAAATATGTAATTTATGGTTTATCTGTAGAAAATAACTAACACACATTGTTTATAAGTCCTAAAAGCTTTTACTTCAACATCGTGAGTGTTTGACCCGCAACGCAAACTGGGTAAAATTTTAGCTTTCGACTCCAAAATAAAGTTGTAGATCTCTCTCTCTCTCTCTCTCTCTCTCTGTGTGTGTGTGTGTGTGTGTGTGTGTGTGTGTGTTCTGTGACCTATTGGATCATCAAAAGCGGAGTCCTTATGAAAGAGTTATGACCAAAACAATGTAACTATGTCACCATATGATGTATTATTGTAAGTTCTTTATGTATTTTTCGTTTATTCACTTGATTATCCATCTTTTATCACATTTTAATCATTTAGTTAACATTTCTTGGTCATTTATCTCATGTAACCCCAATGGAGCTATAATCATATTTATGTAGCTACCCGCATCGCGAGTGTTTGACTCATACCAAAAACTGAATTTTGTTGTGATTTGACTCATGACGCTAACGGGATTGAATTTCAGCTTTTAGCTCCAAAGGGAAATCTGTAGAACTCTCTCTCTCCTGGTTTTGTGGCCTCTTTAATCATTAAAAGCGGAGTTCGCATGAAAGAGTTATGGCCAAAACAATGTAACTTTGTCATATATGATGTGTTATCATTAATTATTCATTTGTTATTTGTTTGTCCACTTTGTTCTTTTCTGATCCATCGTTTATCAACTTTCAATAACATAATCATCATTTCTTGGTCATCCTACATGTAACCTACGACATAGCTATAATCATATTTATGCAGCTACCCGCATCGCAAGTGTTTAACTCGCATCAAAAACTGAATTTTTTTGTGACTTGACTTGTGATGGGAATGGGTGAAATTTCAAATTTCAAATCCAAAACCAAAGCTGGACGTACATATAGTCTAAACCCCCACCCTGAATCAATATATATCGTGGTGTCTCTCTCTCTACTCTCTTTGTATTGCGGTGTTTGGTTGTGATTGATGATATTTACTTGCACACTATTTGAGACTTAAAGTTGTTAAACTTTAATTAAGTAAAAAATACCGTATTCATCCCGTTCTATGACGCTACATACTTATGTTGTTTTCATTTATCTGATTAATCAACTATTTAATAGTTAAAATAAAATAAAATTACCATAGATGTTAATCTGATCGGTCCGGTTTTCGAACTGTGCTCAGCATTGCAGTAAACTCCATCGTTAGGTAGATATGCTTTTGAATTGAAACTTTTGAACGAAAATATATTTACCAAATAACAAAAATTTATCCCTCCAAAATAAACATTAGTTTCTCGCAAATATTAAAGTTTGTTATGAATAATTATTAGTGGATGTCCATATAGTCCATATAGTCCATAAGAGGCCCATGGCCCAATTAGCAATTAGGATTTTTACCCTACAGTTTATCTTATATAAACCCCATGTATCTCTGACATTATGAATAAATTAAAGAATACTTTTCATTCCCTTAATTCTTGTTCACAACACGTTATCAGCACGCTTTCTAAAAAGTGGTATTTTCCAATTTTCTCGGTAAATTTCGAATCTGCTATCTTCATAATTTATTTATTTAATCGTTTTTTTTTCCGAAGTTACTTATTACTACGTACTGATATGCGATCATATAATTAAAGTCTTCTAGCAAGTGGTGTTTTTTTTATTTTAATTATCGATTCTATTAGCTTAGAACATGACACGTTTCGTGGGATGTTGTTTACTAGTATAGATATTAATTTTTATTATGCTATTCCATATTATTAGCACCAGTTTAAACTTCTAATGTTAAAGGGTTAATATCCTACAAATTATTATGGTATTCTGTTTCTCGTTTAAAGAGTGCCGATTATTACTAAGATGTATTACATGATTATTGTGTTGCTTATAATTTGAACGTCGTCTAATTTATTTAATTAATATGGTATCAAAGCCTCAAGATCCTCCACATAAACCCTAGAATTTTTTTGTACGCCTGCTTATTTGTTGCTACTGCTGCCGCTTCTTTTGCTTCCATCTTGCATTGCTTTGCTTTCTTCTTGTCATAGCGCATCATGACGGGAGATAATACACCACCAAGACAACCGATCGATAAAGCCTACTCACTCGCTTGCATCAAGGCGTGTATCCCCTCACCCCTTGATCTAGACAAATTAAACTATAACTCATGGAGCAATCTTTTTAAACGCTTTTGTAGGACATATGGTGTTGTTCATCATCTTGATAAACCAGCCACTGCTAGCACCTCCCAACCTGACCCGCATCATGAAACCAACAACTCTCTAGTCGTTATGTGGATGTACTCCACCATCTCTCCCAAACTGGTCGATATGGTTATTGATGACACTACATTGGCTCATGAGGTTTGGGATCGGTTAAAGGCTCTCTTCCACGACAACAAAGCTGCTCGCATCATACAACTTGACAACGAGATACGTACCATGGTCATTGGCACTATGTCTGTTATGGACTACTTCCAAGAAGTCAAGTCGAAGGCGGATCGGCTTGCTAATCTAGGCTCTACGGTGAGTGATTCGAGCCTCGTAACATACATCATTAATGGTGTTCGTGCTAAGTTTCTGGAATTAGTTCGAATAATTCGACATAAGGAACCTCTTCCCACTTTTGATCAAGTGAGGTCCATGCTTCTTTTGGAAGAGAGTGATATGGCACAACTCACCCATGCTCTCTCTTCGGCTCATCTCACATCCTCTTCGCCAACCGTTCTTGTGGCTACTAACACAAATACTCCAAAGACCGGTACTGTACAATCTTCGGGGGGTGAGCTATGTCGTAATTTTCAGCGGGGTTCGTGTACCTATGGCTCGCGGTGCAAATTCATTCATGGTGATACGGATTCTCGGTCTCGGTCTACTAACACTGGTCGAAGTTTGAGCAGCCCCTCTCTTGTGTCCAAGACATCAAGTGTCTCGCAACCCACTGCTCAACCATCCAAGGTTGCAACACCGACTCATGCTACTGTTGTCCCACACTTTTTTTGGAATGAGTGGTATGAAATATGTGAACCCTTATTTTTTTAGTACGCTTGGCATATCTCCTGGATATAATATGCAACAGCCCAACATGGCCATGCCTTTTGTTCCCATGACCCAACCTGGTATTGGTAGCAGCCCACAACCTGGTCTCATTCCTCCTGGTCCGCACAGCTTAGCCCAGCAGACGCCTCAAGCCCATTTAGCTACTAATGGACTTCCTTTGGCCCAACAGGCCTCATTGATTGGCCAACCTACTTTTGGCACTCAGCAGATACATTCAGGTGGTAACATATTTTATCCAGGAAATTTTACTTACATGGTTCCCAGTTCCCTTCCATCTCAGGCTACCATGCTTCCTCAAGCTTTTCAGACGACGACTGTTCCGAATCACTGCCTCGAACATGGACCGGTGCTTCCTCTCACTTGGTGACAATACAGTATCCTCACTTCGTTAGTAATTCCTGCATTTATCCATCTGTGTATGTTGGAAATGGTGCTTCTATACCTGTTACACATACTGCATAGCTTATTGTACACTGCTGACAAACCTATGAAACTTAACCATATACTTGTCACCCCTCACATAATAAAAAATTTGATTTATGTTCGTAAATTTACGCGTGATAATGATGTGTCTGTTGAATTTGATGCTTATGGTTTTTCTGTGAAGGATTACCAGACGGGCAGACTTCTTCTCCGTTGTGAAAGCACGGGCGATCTTTACCCGGTTACGCAACCCTTATCCACAAAATCTCCTTTTGCTTTGCTTTCGTTCAGTCATACTACGTGGCACGGACGCCTCGGGCATCATGGTGAAGATGTGCTTCGTCGTTTAGAGTCTCACAATTTAATTTCTTGTAATAAGTCAAAGTCGCCAGCTTTGTGTCATGCTTGTCAGTTAGGCAAACAGGTCAAGCTTCCATTTTCTAGTTCAGAGTCGCATGTGGCTTCTATTTTTGACATTATCCACTCGGATTTATGGACATCCCCTATTCCGAGTGAGAGTGGTATTAAATATTATGCTATCTTTTTAGATCATTTCTCCCATTTTGTTTGGGTTTATTCTTTGCAGAAGAAATCAGATTTGTATGATAATTTTGTAGCTTTTCGTGCTTATGTTAATAAACAATTTAGTGTAGATATAAAGGCTTCACAATGTGACCATGGGGGTGAATATGACAACACTCGCTTTCATGACCTTTTTCGCAAAAGTGGCATTCAATTTCGATTTTCTTGCCCGCACACATCACAACAAAATGGAAAATCTGAACGCATGTTACGTACCATCAATAACCTTATCCGCACCTTGCTTTTTCAAGCTCATATACCTCCCTCCTATTGGGTGGAAGCACTCAATATGGCGGCTTACCTTTTAAACATACTTCCCTCCACTGCCATTCAAAATGAAGTACCATTCACTAAACTTTACAACCGCCCTCCACCCTATGATAATTTACTGGCGTCTTGGTGCCTATGTTATCCCTATATCACATTAGCATAAACTTCAACCACGATCCACTCCTTGTGTGTTTCTTGGTTATCCCGCCAATCACCGTGGCTATAGGTGTCTTGACTTATCCTCAAACAAAATAATTTTATCTAGACATGTTCGGTTTGATGAGAATATTTTCCCTTTCGCATCACTCCACGAGTACACCTCTCCACATTATGACTTCTTGGATACAATACCATCCATACCCTTACCAATCCATCCCACCGCACCCGTGCCTTGCAATCCGCCTGATACACCCACTACTCACGAGCCCATTAACCAGCCTGATCCACCAATTCTTGAGCAGCCCGCTACTCAAGTGCCTATCAACCAGCCCGATCCTCCTTCCCCGATCCAGCCCATCATCGAACCCCATATCCACACACCGCCTACTACCCCGATCCAGCTAATAAATTAACCCCATATGCCCACTCCAAATATCAACACGCATCCCATGGTCACACGTGCTAAAGCCGGTATTTCTAAACCTCTCGAGCGTATGAATTGTCATGTCACCACCGTGTCTCCCCTTCCTCGTTCGCATGTTCATGCTCTTCGTGATTCTCAGTGGAAACAGGCTATGTTAGATGAATATAATGCATTAATTACTAACGGTACGTGGGTACTTGTGCCCCGTCCAGCTAATGTGAATATCGTTCGTTCTATGTGGCTTTTCAGGCACAAGTTTCATGCAGATGGTTCGTTAAGCAGGTATAAGGCGTGACTAGTTGCAAATGGTCGCAGTCAGCAGCAGGGGATTGATTGTGACGAGACTTTTAGTCCCGTGGTCAAACCAGCTACTATTCGCACGGTTCTTAGTCTCGCAATGTCTCGTGATTGGCCTATTCATCAGCTTGACGTGAAGAATGCTTTTCTTCACGGTTACTTATCAGAGACAGTTTACATGCATCAGCCGCTAAGGTTTGTTGATCCTGCTTACCCTGATTATGTTTGTCATTTGCAACGATCATTGTATGGGCTTAAGCAAGCCCCTAGAGCTTGGTTTCAGCGGTTTGCAGGATTTGTTACACGCATTGGTTTTCAGCATAGCAAAACTGATGCGTCACTGTTTGTGTTTCATCGTGGATCGGACACGGCCTACTTGTTACTGTATGTGGATGATATTATTATGACTGCTTCTTCTACCACATTTTTACAGCGTGTTATCAGTGCTCTTCATGGTGAGTTTGCAATGACGGATCTTGGTTCTCTTAATTATTTTCTTGGTGTTTCTGCTACGCGCACCACATCTGGTATGTTTTTATCACAGTCTAAGTTTGCTGAGGAAATTCTTGAGAGAGCTCATATGCAGAAGTGTAATCCGTGTCGCACTCCTGTTGATACCGAGTCCAAGCTTGGACCTGATGGTACACCTTTTGATGATCCCACCTTATATCGGAGCTTAGTTGGTGCACTTCAGTATCTTACCTTTACACGCCCAGATATTTCATACGCGGTTCAGCAGGTCTGTTTGTATATGCATGACCCTCGTGATACACATTTTCATGCTTTGAAGCGTATATTATGCTATCTTCGTGGTACTCTTAATCATGGTCTTCAGTTGCATGTTTCTTCTACTGCTCAGCTTATTGCTTACACAGATGCGGATTGGGCGGGTTGTCCGGTCACTCGTCGGTCTACTTCTTGTTATTGTGTGTTTCTTGGTGATAACTTATTGTCGTGGTGCGCTAAACGACAAGTGACGTTATCTCGGTCCGATCTTGAGGCAGTATCGTGGTGTTGCTAATGTGGTAGCTGAGACAGCATGGATTCGTAATCTGCTACGTGAGCTTCATCACCCTTTATCTACAGCTACTATTGTCTATTGTGACAATGTCAGTGCCGTGTGTTTATCGACAAATCCTGTTCAACATCAACGTCTGAAACACATTGAGATTGATATTCATTTCGTTCGTGATTATGTTGCTTCGGGATAGGTTCGTGTGCTTCATGTCCCTTCTCGTTTTCAGTATGCTGATATTTTTACCAAGGGACTTCCGGCTACTTTGTTTATGGATTTTCGCTCCAGTTTGAACGTTCGGAGGCCTCCCGCTCAAACTGCGGGGGTGTATTCTTGAACTTATGTTAGTCTAGCCCATTACTTATGTTTATTGTTTAAGGCCCATTATGGTCAATTGCTTGTATTCGGTTATATGATTATATATACCGAGAGTTTGATAATTAATGTGAACCAGGGGATTAAACCTAATTCTAATATATTGTTCGTACATTGTATGTAAAAACAATGCTACTCCAGACCAAATCAATTGCTATACTTAGAATATATACTTAGTAATATGTACAGTTATGTGTTACACTGTTTTCACCATATATTTGTTTGTCATATGTTTTTATTTGACTTGCTTATTGCTATATATCACTATCTTATCCATGTGTTTTTATATGTCTGTTTTTTCCCGTATTGTTATGATGTATTTTTAATGTGACTGTTTTATATGCATACTTTAATGTGTTTGCTTGGTTGCCATATATTTGTTTGACGCATGTTTTCATTTGATTTGCTTATTGCTTCACTTGCATATGACTAATTTGTTATTTGATTTATTTGTCCTAGTTTATAGTGTAATTTTATTCTATTTTTTTCCTTTCGTTTGTTGTTCATAATCTGCAATTTTTAGTTATCTACGTATATTAACATGCATGTATTGTGAGCATATAGTTTATCATGGAGCCAAAGCTTGCAGACCTAGAAATTATGGCTTTAGACATCAGTGGAAAAAATTATTTGTCTTGGGGGTTGGAAGCCGAGACATACTTGGATGCACATGGGCTTGGGGATACAATCCAAGCAGGAAAGGTAACAACCGATATGCAAAAAGCTAAGTCATTGATGTTCATACGCCATCATCTCCATGTGGACTTGAAAACTAAATACCTTACTGTCAAAGATCCACTAGTCCTTTGGAACAATTAAAGGACATATATGACCACCAGAAAAATGTGATTTTGCCTAGAGCGCGTTATGAGTGGTCTCACTTAAGACTACAAGATTTCAAAACTGTGAGCGAGTATAACTCAGCCATGCATCGTATTACTTCCACGTTGCTATTATGTGGGGACACAATCAATGATGCTGAAATGTTGGAAAAGACTTTCTCCACATTTCATGCTTCTAATATACTATTGCAACAACAATATCGAGTCAAAGGTTTCACAAAATATTGTGAGTTGATTGCATGTTTGCTTGTTGCCGAACAAAACAATGAACTTTTAATGCAAAACCACGAAAATCGTCCAACTGGTGTTGCTCCATTCCCGGAAGCAAATGTGGCAACATATAATGATCGTAGTGGAAGTCGCGGTCGTGGATATTACCGTGGACAAGGACACAGACGAGGTTATGGTCGTGGTCGTGGTCGTAGTCAAGGATGTGGATTCAGTAGAGAAAATTATCATGGTGTTCAACATGATGTTCAGTTTAAGAGCACAAGTAGTCACAAAAAGTGGCAAGATAAGGGAAAGAATGAGAATGAAGGAGATGAAAAAGAAAAGGGCGTAATAGCGGATTCATGTTATCGTTGTGGAAGTTTTGGTCATTAGGCAAAGCAATGTCGTACACCTAGGCATCTAGTTGAACTTTACCAAAATTATATCAAGAACAAGGGAAACAGGGTAGAGTCAAACTTGGTTTATAATGATAGAAATGATATCCCCGATAGTTCTAAAGACCACACTGATGAAACTTATTTGGAGGCTGATGATTTTCTTACAGATGGATAATTGGTAGAGTCAAGCCATGAATAATTTCAAGTGTTTTGTTAGGACTTTCTTTAGGTGTTTTCTTTTCTTATGATTATTTTATTATGTTTGGATTCTAATTATTCTTGGCTATAAATTTTTTATTAGGATCATATTTCTTTAATTTATTATTTTTCTTTTAGATGAGCATTATTTTTCTACTTTAATTAATAATTTCTAATATTGTTAGTAATATCTTATGTTATATTTGACATATTATTTGTGTTTAATTTTAACTTATCATTATGTGAATATTTAATTGTAAATTGTAACCTGTAAGTTTGTTATATTGTAGCACTTGAATTGTTATGATAGTTGTTGATTTGGCGTTTTGGTGTTGAGTAATATGTTTCGTGATTTGATATGTGTGTATGAAGACAATTGTGCAATTTGTATTATTTGGCATGACCGGTTGGACCATCCCGAGTCAATGATGATGCGAAATGTATAGAAGAACCATAAGTTTCTTTAAAGATAGATTTGATTGTTCTAAGAGGAAGTTGATTGTTCATATATTCCCACCATATTAAAGTGCGGACTTTGTACTATAAATTTTTGGAAAAAATATAAAGGGGGTGTATTCAGGCCTATACATCCACCATGTGGATCATTTTGAGTTTTAAAATCGATGCATTGTCAAAATGATCACCAAAACGCAACTTATGTTAGCGTGATTAGTGACTCGTCTAAAAAATGCGAGCAAGGTTTTCCAAATCGTATGTTTAAGAATCGTGGTGAATACTCTTAAGTATTGGGCGATTATTGGAATAAGTGTTGAACATAAAAGTTGCCCATGTTCATACGCGAATTGCTTTTGTTGAAACGTTCATAAAACGTTTCAGTTGATTGCAAAGCCAATAATATTGTGAGAGAAAAACTCTAAGTTTATGGGGCATATTATAACATATGAGTTCACATCTTGCCATTAATCTATAATGAATCCTCCCCAAGAGAATAGTTTTGGTCACAAACCATATTTCCCACATGAGATTTTGCAAAATGGGATGTTGAAATTGATAATTCATTCAGGGGGAGAATGAGCAGCGAGAGATATGGAATGAATTATGATATAAATGTTGATCCTCACACCAATATATAAGAACTTAAAGGGACAATTTACATTCCGATCTAGTAATTGCGGACATGTTAGTGACATAAATAAAGTGACTAGATCATACATACGCTGCTAGTGCTCCAATTACAATGTGTGTCCCAATATTAAAACCAATGATTGGTAGTAAGTCTATGGCACGTCTGCAACGTGATAGACTAATCGATTCCAAATAAAATTCCTCGAATAAAGAGATAAAATTGAGCAAGAAAATTAAGATGGTTGAATCGAGGTAATAAAGACCCCATAATGTTCTAGACATGAAAGTAATTGAAAAACCCCGGGAACCTGAAAAGCTATGAGATCTCAGTAAAGGACATAATACAATGTCTAGTAGAGTGTGGAATCGAATAGAACTGAATCGACGTCGATAATACTATTGTATAAATAATGCGCATGATATATATTGTAAAAGTAAGGTGAGGATCTTGGATATCTGCAAGAAGTGCAGTTCTATAACCGAATGGCCAAAGAAGGTAAAGACACAAATAACTAATGAACTATGAAAGTCTCTTGATGAGATATGGTTTTTGAACTTGAAATCCATACACATGAATGTTAAAGACAGATTGATGTTATGTCTGGCAATATGAGAAATAAGTTATACGTGTCTAAAATAATAATACAAGAGCTCATTTTATGCTAAGATTCCTTAAGGAATATAGAATGCATGAAGCACGTGTCATGATTTAAAAATTCTCGAGAATAGTAATTGATCAAATTGAACAAATTCCATGGAATGGAATAAAGTTAATATTTCGATATTTTTAAAGGTACAAGAAACGTGGGTTTTAACTTTACTAACCCATCAAAACAAGTTTAGTTAGTTTTGTAGATGCAGGATATATGTTTAATTCTCACAATGATCAGTCTCAAAATGGATATGCTTTTACTAATGGCGGCACTGAAATTTCATGGAGTTAGACAAAGCAAATAATCGTGGATAGTTCATCTAACCATTCAGAAATTTTGGGAAGGATACATTGCTTAGGGTTAATCTTACCCTACAGTTTATCTTATATATACCCCATGTATAATTATTCATAACACTCCCTCTTGGATGTCCATATTATTAGGGTTTTTACCCTACAGTTTATCTTATATATACCCCATGTATCTCTGACATTATGAATAAATTGAAGAATACTTTTCATTCTCTCAATTCTTGTTCACAACAAAGTTAACTTTTCCCCCAAAATTTGATTTTTTCCCTAATACATTTCCCTCTAAAATGAAAATATATTTATCCCTAAATAAAAATGTAAAAGAAAATATAAATACCTTTTTTACAACCCTAATTGTTTCCATCCATTTATCACACCAGCCGCTTCACACGAATCTGGTCTTCCTCCTTCACTATCACCTACCATCATTCTTTCTCCTGTTCCATTGGCTGCCATCGACATCGAAGACTATCTGCCGTCGAATCAAGATGTATGGTTAATCTTAATTGCTTTCTGCCTTTTTGTAGTTTCAAGAGCTCGCATCACTGTTCATTCATCGATTTCAAGACACCATCATGTTTAGGGGCTCGGTTTGCCTTAACTTATTATCGTTTTTTTAGTTAGTTTTTGGATACATATGATATAAATTAATTAGTTGGGTATGTGTTTATTGACGATGCTGGTTGTCAAATATGATTGGAATTCAATAACTCTTGCCATATCTTGCACCCCATATTGAGATTATACACACTTGATGAATTTACCTGATTTGTTGTTCTACTTGTTGTACTCTATTTTTTCTTCAACTATCCATTCTTATTTTAGTTCATAATGGTGTAAATCTCACAAGAAGTAATATTTTACTTGGTGATTGTTGTAAGGGGTATAATAACTTAAATATATATTTTCTTTAAAGTTTGTCCGGACCTTAATCATTTTATTTTGAGATCTTGATAAGTGTGTATTTGATAGTGAAGCTTTATCTAACCTTAACCTGATGCTTAGTATAGTTTTTATAAACTTAGATATACTTTGACTCATATTTCGTATTTGACTTGCTTGTATCTCGTGTACATTTCCATTAAAAGTACACAACTTTGAATCTTTGTTGATGTATCTTCTTGAAATGTGTCATGGTTTCTTATGGTTAACATATTTTGTTTATCACAGACGCGTCAAGGCCATTCTCACGTGGGTTCTAGTTTAAAGGGTCAATTAACTTTCAAGACTGGCCTTGGTGTATCCTTAGATTAGTAGTCAACCAAGTAAGCTATCTTCATTACTTGATAAGTTGATTACAAGACAATTATATCCATGTCTTTAAATCAATGTTTTTTTTGTAGATACGCAGCTGAACTTGGCATATTGCGGATGCTTGCTCGGCTTTCTGGATTTTAGAAGTATGCGTTAAAGAGGACGCCATAGTTTTCAGTCAAGTTATATATGTTTTATGCAAAATATTATTGTTGTATTAGTTTTAGCATGAATGTGAATTTGTTAATGTCTAGTAGAGTGTTGAATTTGGAATTTCTAATGTTGCTATACTATCATATTGTAAATAAATCTTGTATTGGTTCTTATATTGTGTTAATGAATTTGTTTATTTTTAGTAGTGAAATGTCATTTTGAGTAATGGATTTGTTTATTTTGTGATCGATTAATGGTTTTTATTGTTTTAAATATTAGTTTTTTGTATTTACAGACTCGGAATATCTATTATAATAAAAATACCACGGAGTTTAGCCACGTGTTTCCCACGGATTAATCACAAAATTCTCACAGAATTGTTTGGGGAAAATCTATTTTTTTGTGGGAAATCTGTGATAAAACCGTCACAAATTGTAGTGTGAAAATTGTTGAAAAACTGTGGCAAAAAAACCACGGATATGTGTGGAAAAAACTGTGGAAAATTTCGTGAGAAATTCGTGGGAGAAATTGTAGTGTGAAAATCGTAGAAAATCCGTGGCAAAAAAACCACGGATATGTATGAAAAATGGCTACTGAAAACTGTGGGATATTTCGTGAGAAATCTGTGGGAAATTAAACCCACGGATTATCCACAATGATATTCGTGGGAAATAAGTCAACGCCCCGTGGGAAAATTAGTGGGAAAATATTTACCCACGGGGTTTTTACACACGGAATAATTTCGTGTGAAATCCGTGGAAAAGGGCCTTTTTCCATGGAATTTCCCACAGATTTTACTGTGGGAAAAACCTGTTTGTGTAGTAGTGAATAGAAACTTGCCGTCACTTTTGAGAGACTAGGGTTTTTGGATGTGCGTTATAATGTGTAAACGTAGAGAAGAAGAATTACATGAGAAGGAAATATATATGTGTTCGGTTAGGCTGAGAAAAGGAAGGAAACATGGGCCTAGCCCAACTCAAATGGACATTAGGTGAAAGTGTGGGGCGTGCAAACTTGGACGAGTAAAGCAACCAAATAGCTCTTTTTTAACAATGTATAAAGAGAATGTTATGCATTCCAAATTTATTTTAACCATCTTATTTGTAAGTTAAATGCATGTAAAACATATAAGAAGACCATAGAGTTAAAGTACAAGTACTTTTTACCACTAGATAATTTCGTTGTAATGAACGCATTTAATTTTCTATCAAGTACTGTTTGGCGTTTGCTCGCTATATATATATATTCTATTATATTATAAGGGTTATTTAACCATTTTCACGTGTAAATTTTCCGTTTATTTAAACGGTGCAACCATGAATGTTACTGATGACGTATAGTATGTATAACAGGCATACTAGGCTCAATACATACTATACACACACTGTGCTCAGACCCAATGATTACAAACACTGGGCCTACAGTAAGCCCAATGACGAAATTGGCTATGGTCCAGACTTCAAGACGCACGCAAGACAGATAACGGGCTGAACCTTCAACCGTTAGACCTCTTAGGTCCACGTCCGCGATTAACACGGAATCCTTGTCCGCCAAGGATCCGGCTCTGGCAACTAACCACTACATGCGAGAAACTAGGAAGCCCTAGCGGCAAATCTCGCCTATAAAATGGGCTCTAATCCCCATACAAGGTACAAATTTCTCTCACATAATTACACACACATACTCCTATTTTCCCTCTCAAGAATGTGTACTTACTCTCACGCCGGAGTCTAATCGTGGGGTCCGTCCCCACGGTAAGGCTAACAGTTTACTCTTCTTGTGCAGGAAAATCAATCAAACTACTTGGATTAGTACAAGATCAGCCCATCAGGAGCTTGTTGGCCCAGTCCGGCAAGCTATATCCAGATCCATTACAACCTGTCACACTTTTTGTACTAACAGGTTTGCTCCATCCGTGGGACCCAGTACACAACTGCGTTCCAGAAAATACTCACCATGAGCACTCGATTTGGACCAACTCCCGCCTTCATGTCCACGTTGCGGAGTACGGTAGAAAGAGAAAACCACACGGTCTCGACGGACCTTGAGGGACCCTGCGTCCGACGCAGCCCTCCGGAAGTATTGTGATAAGTATTTCGACCAGATCTTGCCTATTGTGACGGTGAAAGTTCAGAAACGAGAAGAAAGAGCCAAAGTGGCAAAAATCCGGAAGGATTACCGTGAAGCCCAACATCACCATGGAGCGGAAATACCAAGTGAAGATTTACGGAAACAGCTCAAGGTAACAAAGTGGCGGAACACGCAAAGTGGTGGCGGCCGAAGACGCACCCGGTCTAGGTCACCCAAAGGGAAAGAAGACGGAAGGGAAACAATGTTCAAAAGGCTGCGCAAAAGTGTGTTCCACCGGCTCGGAGACAAGGAGGAAAATACTTCTGTATACTCCAAAGACCACAAGAAGCAAGTCCGCCACGTTACCGGAAGAAAGGAGAGGGGCAACCATAGAGACTCCCAATCACAACCGGTATGGTCAGGATTGGGAAGGCACAGAACCAAAAAAATTCGGTCACGGTAAGCGAACAGATGTTCAAGTGATGGGCCTCACGGAAGCGGATGTCGAGGGTTCGAAGTCAAAAAGCGAAATTCAAATGACAACAACGACTGTGACCTGGCTAGACCCTGGGTCTGCAAGGAGACTGATCTGTTCACTCCACGTATCCGCTATTTCGAAATGCCTATGAAAACACAAATGCCAACCAACGTGAAAACATATGATGGGAGCGGAGACCCAGAGGATCATCTCAAAATCTTCCAGGCAGCGGAAAAGGTGGATCGATGGGCCATGCCAACGTGGTGTCACATGTTCAACTCCACACTAACTGGATCCGCTAGGGTCTAGTTTGACGACCTTCCACCCGAGTCAATAGACAACTATGATAAACTAAAGAAAGCCTTCTTGACTAACTTCCTACAAAAAAAGAAATGTATCAAAGATCCTGTGGAACTTCATCATATCCAGCAAAGGGATGGAGAGCTAACGGAAGACTTCGTAAGGAGGTTCAAAGAAGAAACAAGAGACATAAAGGGATCCCCAGAAATTATGAAAGTCTCAGGATTCATAAATGTGATCACTGATCTGGAGCTGATTAAACGGTTGCACGACAGAATCCCAAAGTCGATGAACGAAGTAATGAGCATAACTACTTCCTTCCTAAGATGGGAAGCAGCCGCGGGAAGTCATGAAAGAAGGAAATATTGGGTACAAAGACGAACGGAGAGTGTAACATATTGGATTTCACAAACACACAATCAATCACAAAGATGGGCGTATGAATATATGGTTTTAGAGAGAGAAAGTGAGATATTCTAGTAAGAGAAACTCATAGAAGGTTAGATTCCAAATGAACATCCAACCCTCTCCCTTGTGGGGAGAGGGCTATTTATACAAAGAAGCACGCCCTCCTTTGGGTTGTGGATCAGGCATACAATGGGTAAAGACCCGTCCTTCCTCCACGGTGTTGCACTAGACTAAACTATACAAATAACGTAATGAACGATATGTCTACGAGCTAACTTAAGCTATATTATTTTTGGGGTGACCGATGCTTTACAATAGAATTTCCAATTCCTAACAATCTCCCCCTAAGGGAGGTCACCCCATGATTTACATTTTAGCATCTTAGCATTCCAATTAATCTTCAGTCTTGAGCTCGTAGACTTCACTTCATCAAAATATTCAATCTTTGTGCTTTCATGGTGATATTTATCATAATCCAACTATAATGTACATTAAGTGGAGGTTGTAAAGCTGATCCACATTATGATGACCTATGAGCTTAATTTGAGATCATCAACCACAAGTTAAACTCAGCATCACCCATTATTGTGTTGCCAGCATATGATGTGGTGACATTTGGACCGACATGCTCACATTCTGGATCATGATTTCTTCTTATCAGAGTAGCGGAAGCTTTAGATGATTCATGATATTTGCAGCAGCATAGCAGAAGCATGGAGTGAAAATATCAGAGTCGTTGATGCACTTATCATGATTTCTTTAGAAATGAATGTGTTGTGTGAGCATGCGGCTATGGATTGACCTCTCCATTTTGATCAGCTGCAAACGTCGGGCGTACCTGCATACAACAGTTAGCAATAAAGCGCACGAAAGTGTCTTTGATCACTTTCGTTGAATTGAGGTACACGGCCCATAGTTCCCCGTTGATCAAGCAAGCACTGCCGTGATCAGGTATAATTTCGAAGAATCTCCTTGACAGGGTTTCGCAGCTGCTCTAGCTGTTCTCAAACCGGAACGTCTCAAAGAAGACAACACGGAGTGAGTGAACCAGCGAATTTGAGATTCACTGATTGATGAAAAGAGATTTGAAAAACAATCGAGTACTGCTCAATAAAGAGGGTTTTTGAGAAAAATCAATTATCAATCATAAACACCTTTTATATTTGAAATATTAATACACAGTCGATGTGCTAACGAAAAGAATTTTTAAGCACAACGACCGGTTTTTCAAAGATATTCGTCAATCCATAACCTGAACCAGGATTGATTCATAATTTTGAATTGCCCCATTGTTTCTGTTCAGTTGTCACATGGTTGATCTATTGGATAGATCTCACATGTCACCTACCAAGAGCTTGTTTGATGTTGGCTCTAGAAGGCTTTCCATCTTCATTGTGAATATGTTTGCATATCACTCAGATGTTCTGGCAATACCACAAGGATAATGCGTAGGACTCATAAAATATATTCTCTCTTTCCACATTGTGTGAAACAGAGAGTCTTCATTGATTGTGTCCTTAATGAGATTTATTGACGATCTCGTGGCTCTAGATTCAAATGTGCACATTTGGTTCCTATGCCGGAGATTAGGGAGAGAGTCTCCTTCTTCAATATCAACAATCTCTAAGAGATAGTCGATAGATTATGTAGGTTCCCCATGAGAATGAAACAAGCCCTTTTAAGAGGAACTTGAGTAGCTTGGGAAGTTGTAGTGCAGTGCGTCACTGGGTCCATGACGTCTTGTCTTCAATACTAGTGTTACCTTAGTAAACACCAGTAGCATATGTATTGAACCCGGTTTCTGCCCTAAGGTTGAATTATTGGAGGGCTATTTATTTTCACCCTTTTCATATTCAATTCTTTTTCATTCTTCAACCCCTTCAGTGCTTACCGAGACTTCATTACTAGAACCTTTTTTGGGTTTATTCCAAAGACTAGCTCAGTCTCAGTCCGCACTCTTCCCATTTCTCACTTTTCTCCTTTTTTCAATATACCTAAGGACTTCTACACTATCTAGTGGATTGTCCCTGGGTAGATCCCTCCGGCTCTGGCGGGATCGTGGGAACAAATACCTAACCTAACCATCCTTATAACTCCATGCATAAAGTAAATTGGTCGGTCTTTTGGTATTGTTCTTTCTTTCTTGAAACCGATTGAAAAATCATTTGGAAAATCAATCAAGGTACTTGTGATATAAAATCTAAGCATTTTGTACCTTAATAGTTTTGATCATTTAGAAATGCTCCCCCTCAACATGTGCATATGATCTTTAAATTGTTTAGCACATGGAGGCAAGAGTTCTTTGAAATAATTTCTTGATCACTATTTCCATAGAAACAGCCATTTGATTTTCTTGGTAAATTCTCACCCTCAATATGCGCATAGGATATTTGAAATCATTTTATCACATAGAGGTAAGAGATCTTTTGAAGTACATCCACGATTACCAAACATTTAGAAACCATTAAACACTCAATCAAGGTACATTATGTTAAAACATAGAAATCTTTGTAGCTTGAAGGTTTATATTTGTTTTGAAATGCTCCCCCTTAATATATGCTTTGAGATTCGAAAAGGGTTTAGCACATATTAGAGAGTAGTATGCACATTGAGACAAAAATGGTCACCTTTTATCATCTTTCATATTTATATCACATTTTATCCCCCGATCAAAATTTTCAAATCCTTTGAGATTTTGGATCTCAAGTGATTTAAATATGTATGAAACAAAACTTGTTGGAGAAAAATGTGTCCGGTTTTATATGATCTGAAGTGGACTACACTAAAGTTCCCTTTTAGATAAAAGGGAAACCACTACATAACCTATCACTACTACATACATTATAGTTATAGTTGTTCATAGTACAGATACCACATTATACACATCAAAATACCAAACAGAAACTGCTCCCGGAAGATGGTTTCATTCAGTTCTTTGAAGCAGCTTGTAATGACCTTCACAGAGTCTACCACCCATAAAACTTTCAAGGCTGCGATAAATCTTTCTAGTCTTTAGTCTTCGTCCGATTGCAGCAATGAAATCTTCACACATCTTCAAATCCTGTTCAGACCAGAATCTTGTTTTGTTTCACGGCTTCATATCAAGTTTGATTTGCTTCACTCTCGAGTTCAATTCTTCTTCAACCATCTTGAGAGTTCCATCGCTGTACTTGAAAAGCTCGCACAATCTCATTAGCATACGTGACCCATATCTGTCGGTAAAGATGATGGCTCTAGGGGTGTCAATCACTTTATATTCGTGATGAAATTCATGTCCTGAGGCTTCCCATTGCGGTCTTGTTAGGTTGACCCGGGTCTGGTAGCTTTCCATTCCTAGCTGAAAATCCCCAACTCTTTGTCGAATGACCAAGCCTCTGATCCAGAGATTAACAACAGCCGAGAGAGCCTTATTCTCACGAACAGGTAGATGGTCAAGGTGTCCTTGGAGGTTCAGAAGATAGAGATCTTCAAAGTCATTTGGCATCAAATGTTTAAAGTCGTTTTCTTCTATAATATGATCTTTCAAGTCTGCTCTTCGAAGAACAATCTTCTTCAGGTAATCATAGCCATAGATTGAGAAGATCTCTACACTAATAACACTTAGAATACGCAGCTTGGATCGAACAGCTCTGCGACTCTTTTTAGCACTATGTCTATCAATGTAGAATTTCTTCTTCTTGAACCACCAATGAGAAATGCCATATGAGGCAGCAATGTCATACTCTTGTTCTTTGTCTGCCCAGAATTGATCCGGTACCATCTGTTCAAGACCCTGATCTATGTAGGTAGCAGCTTTCATTTTAGAAATTGATAAAGCTGGTCTTCTTTCTGTAGTTTGAGCACATAGATAATCCAGGTCATGGTTGAAGAAGAACTCTGATTGAATAGTCATTTGACCAGGTTCACCACCGAGAGGAAGAGGCTTGTTCACATTGAAATGGCTGATCTGCTCACTGACTTGATCACACAGCATCTTATGACATTCTTCCATCTGGTATTGAAGCTGATTGGCATCTGAGTGAAAGACTTTGACGATTTCAAATGCTGGTCCTTCAAGATCCTTTGGAGTGATTGATTCGTTGTTTGTGAGTGTGGTGAATAAACACAATATCAATATATCAAATTAATCGTGAAATTCGACAAATTAACCTTTTAGGAAAAGGGTTAACGTGCCAAAGCTCACGAATGTGATAAAAGTGATACCAGGAAAGTGATTTCCCGGGTCGTGTCCCAACGAGGTGTGAAATTGACGGAGTCGTTGAGTTTCGTGATTAGGACTTGAATTGGTTAAACAAATTTGGATTTTGGATTACGTATTCTACAAAATAAAGAACGAAAATGAAAATAAAGCATGTAAAACAAATAAAATACTAAATAAATTACGACTAAGCCTAAGGAATAATAAAACGACGCTAAACTACATCCTAGGGTGCTAAAATGCAAAAACGAGAAAAACCGGGAACGCACCGAGCCCCGAAAGTAAAAAAATTGCAATTTAAGTCCTACGAGTGTGAAAAAAATTTTCCTACATTCTAAATGACTAAAAATAATTTTAGAAAAGACCGAATTTTTCGACTTTTATTTTATTTTTTACGAATTAAAAACTAAAAAGAACAAATTAATTATTTAAAAATACTAAAACATTTGAGAAAATTACAAAACTTTTTCTAAAAATACTTTATACTATTACTATACTAAGAAAAATACTAAGCGTGAAAAATAAGAACTATAAAAGCCATAGATAAGCTACACAGTCTAAAGAGCTTAAAAGGAAATGTAGGATTAAAACAATTATTGCTGCAAAGAAAGACAAGAAAGATCCAAGGGCAAAGTTGGTTTGGGATGTTGTATGTTGAGCGTGTGAATGGTTACTGAAGTGACCCAGGTTCGAATCCTGGGCACATCAGTTTTGCAATTGTTCTTTTTTTTTATTTTTTTATTTATTTTTTTTTTTACAAACTAAAGAGCTTATCGAAGTGCAACTTTTTTGTAAAAACTATTTTCTTGAAAGCTTCATAATAAGCTGTTACAACAGCTTCAAAGCTGCTGTTTGGGACAGTCACAAAACAAACACCCCTTAGCAAATCTTTAAGCGCAATGGAACATGAAAAACAGTTGGTAAGCGAGATGAATAGACAAATAAGCTACATAAACTGAAATAAGCAGAAGGAGAGCTAACTAAACTGAAAACTCAAGGGAATAAGCAGTGGGGAGCAATGTACACTAGGGGAATCCTAAATAGCTAAAAAAAGAAAGAGAAATAAGCAATTTGAATACTACAATTAAGCATTAAAAGCTGAAAGAAGATCTACGCTAACCTACCTGCACTAATGCGCACTAAAGAGCTTAAATGAACTATAATGAACACCTAATAAGCACAAAAAAAAGGGTGGGAACCGCCGCTGTTGGGGGTCTGCTGTTGCAGTCCCAAACAGGCCCTTTAGGCTACTTTCAAGGGTAGAAATAAGCCACCAAATAAGCTAGGGGCAACTATACCTAAACTAGTTATACTAATTGGCACTAAAAATCCTAAAGAGGCTAAATGGAAATCTTAATAAGCATTTAAAAAAAAAGATTGAAGGCTGCTGAGTTGGGCTGTTGAAGACACAAACAGCCCAACGATGCCCTTTTTGCTTAAAAATAAGTTGTATAGAGGTCTCCAAGGAGAGAAAAGAAGCTGGAATTATTGACTTCACATTATCAACTACTTGTAAACACCAAATTTAAACCCTACACTTAACTAAATCTATCCTAAATCTAAGCTTAAAAGAGGGTACCGTGGGCTGCTGTAAGGGACAGTTTCGGGCTTAAAAATAAGCCACTAAGGGGCTTCTAAAATACCAAATAAGCTGAGATATTCACTATTCTTACACCTAACGTACTAATTGCAACTAACACTAATCCTATTTCTATCCTAAAGCTAATTAACCCTAAGCTAAAAAGAAGGGGAAAAGCTGCTGTAAACAGCGGACAGAACTCTTTTGAAAACCAATCTCAAACCTTTTTTTTTTTTTTTTTTTTTGCAAACAAAAGTTATTAAAAATGCATACAATCTCTTAACCAACACTTACTTTGACTAATTTAAAACCCAACATGGGTCAAAACACTAATTTGACCCATAACATAAGCTAATCCAAACACTGCCTTACAATTTGAGATGTAAAAACTATTGAAAACTGATTTTTGGCTTCAACTAAATCTAAACTCAGGTTTGACAAATTAAACAAGAATTTAAACCACTTTTGCAAGAATTCAGAACATGGGCAAAATTAAACTGCATAAAAAATTGGAATTAAACAATGAAAATAATTTGCATTAACTTGAAATTAAACATTACATTAAAATGACAGGGAAACTTAAAATGGTGCTAGAACTGAGAATTTCTAGACAAGTTTTACAATATTTTTGTAAAACCTATTTATACTAAAAAAATGCAACTTCTGTCTTCAATTCCTCTCTCCTTCTGTGTTTGTTTAGAGACAAAACACTAAATTACATCCTTGTGCTTCTTTCTTTGCATCATAACCCTTGGATTACATCTTGGAGAATCACAGCCATTGAATCCACTTCTGCACTCTGGATCGCCAAAGTGGCAATGGGTAACCCGTGACTATGCATTGGGTGATGGAGTGAGTGGGTTGGGGATTTGAGAAAGTGATGGAGAGGAGGGAAAATTACGCCAATGGTGTAAAAGGTGTATCGGGTTTTTGGTTTCGGTTTTATGGGATAAAAGAAAGGGTTAAGGTGGGTTTGGGTAAAAAAAACGGGGTGAGTTATTTTTGGGTTGGGTGGTTCAATGTGGTGGTTTGATAAGGGGTTCAAAGGATGGTAAAGGGTCATGAAAGGGTTTTAATTAGTTTAGGTAAAAAGGGTTAAGAAGTGTTGGTTAAAAGAGTTTTGATTATTTTGTGTAAAAAGAGTTTATGGTAAAAAATGTATTTATTTATTTATTTTATTTTATTTTTTTTTAACAAAAATTGGTTTAAAGAAAAAATGAATTTTTATAAAAATTGGTTTTGGGAAAAATCGGAATTCATTTGGATTTTTGGTTTTGACGGGGCAATTTGGTTATTTGGGTATCGGGGACGGGTAAAATGGGAATTTTGGTTTCGAGTTAGGTTTTGGGTTTGTTTTCCAGCTCTCACTCCAAAACCGTCCCCAGGGCTCTCAAAATGTAGAAAATCCACTCCCGGCCCGTCCAAAGCACTTATTCCATTCCAAGCCCATTTATGTCCGTTTTGCTCTGTTTTGATCCTTTTGTACCTGCAAGACACAAAACACACTCCGAGGATATTTTTAACATATTTTGCTCATATTTGGGTGTTTTTGGTCATTTTTGTGGTCTTAGATGGGTAAAAACGATGAGTGAATAAGCACTCATCAAATTCCCCCACACTAGGCAATTGCTAGTCCCTAGCAATCAATCATATGAAGTAATGAAAGAAATTCACGAGCCAACCCCATTTTAACTTTTTATTTGATGCGAGAAATTTAAATTAGACTGAAAGTAAACAACATGCTTGATTAACAAAACGTGGTATCATGGAACGGGATTCACACAAAATGGGTGTCTCCAGGGAATTATAATCGTCATCCTCTTTTTAATACTCTCAAACTAAGTCTAAACTTATACAAATAATCTATGTAAGTCGAGACTTAACTTCTTACTCCCACAGTTTATAGAATTTAAGTTCGTGTGCTCATTTTCAAAAGTTTGACCATTGAAACCGACCTTGTTATGGTTGTTATCCACTTAACTCAAATCTTAACTTCCCGGAAACTACGAAAGTCTAAGGATCGAAAAGGCCTCTTCCATGTAGCGGCTTTCTTCTCGGCACATCCCAAAACATCAGTTTTAAGTGACCAGGCTTTTGACACCCCACAGAGAATAGTACCGGAATTAGCGCGAATTCGATTCCAAAGATTTACGAGGCTACCGTTAAGTTAAAACTAAACCTAAATGGACAACAACCGACGATAATTTAGAAATTCAAGATTCAAAGGTGAGATCACTCCATGTAGCGACTTTCTTCTCAGCTTGTCCATTTAAGGAGGCTAGGTTTTCACCCTTGAGAATAGTATCGGAGCTTTCGGGGTCTTTGACTTCAAGAATTTCTAAATCACCGTCAAGCTTTTAAACAACTTTGACGAATCCTAGTTCAACTTTCGATTTAAATTCAAGAAAAAGCAAGTTTCGCACATTTATTCATAAGCAACAAAGTACTTTTATTCGAGGAACTCATTTTTTTTTTCATTTTTCATTTTTCAACTTTTTTTGATTTTTTCTCACTTTCTTTTTCACTTTTTTTTTTTTTTCACTTTGACTTGCAATTTATTTTTGCATCATTCAAGAACTTTTACGATACTTTCACTTTGCAATATTATTCTGATTTTAAGAAAGTATGCTTTTCCAAAAATTTAAATAAAAAGTTGAACTTGAGCTCTAAATCAATTTTGCTTAAAAACTTTTTGTTGTAACAAGACGATTTGAATGTTCAAAAGTTTGATAATGAGCACGTATTTTAGGTTCAATTAGGAGCTACTGGGAGAAAAAGCCATAGATTACTTATATAAGCTCTAAAGAGAACCAACTACTCCACGCTTAGCATTTTCATTTGCACAACTCGTAAAAACTTAGCCTAATTGTTAAGAGAGCAGCTAGATCAACACTCTAGCAGAGTCGGGATTCCCTTTGTTCTAACCTAATCAAGACTAAACTACTATTAATACCGAAGCATTAACACTTTATTTTCATGCAAATTTTTCTTTTTTTTTTTTTTTTATTTATTTATTTTTTTAAATTTGGGTCAAAACGGGGGTACTAGGGACTAAAGGGTACAAATGTGACAAAATTCGACAGAATTCCCCCCCACACTTAGAATTGAATATTGCCCTCAATATTCAAAGTCCCGGCCTAAGCCGATACTATTGAACGGAAAAAGGTAATACCACTAACCAAGTGTGTGGACGAAATCTGTTATTTTACACAAAAAGGATTTTGAAAACATATCCCCAGATAAACGTTAGTAACATGATCGGATATTGGGCGGCTGGATTGAAAACAGGCGAATCAATCATCACGAACAAAGGGATTCCTGAAAACATGAGCAAACACACAAGAAGCAAATACTGTGGAGGTTTCCCCCCACACTTAGTTGTTAGAAAATAGAAAGAAGTCAGAAACATGGGTGGACACCCATGGAATGCTACTGTTTTTGTTAACCGAGTCGCTAGCTTGACTCGACCCCGAATTCATTGGTCCATGGGGAAGCAAGTGGAAGAGAAAATCTCCATCGGACTTTCATTCAAGTGGTTTGGATAAACATTGAATGTGATGAAAGTACCACTCCGATGAGATACATCCGGCTCAAGAGAGAGAGAAATGCCGGGATCAAAGATGGTATCTTCACTCCCGTAGGAGTTAAGACATGGATAAGAAATGGGAGGAGAAGGCAAAGTGACAATGAGATGACAACGGGTGGGATGGGTGGGCAAAAGATAAGATTGAGGAACATTGAGAGAATGTTCAGAAATCTTATCCACCACTGAAGCAATGAAAACAACCGTGTCAGGCTTAGAAGAGGTTCCATCATCCGCCGGCTTAGCAGGCGGACGAGTGGATGATGGACCTAAGCCATAATCGTCACTCTGAAAACCCGAAGGTATCGAGTCATCCGGAGAAAGAAAGTCGACCTCTTCAATAAGGGTGTCACTCGACGAATTATCAGAAGACCGATTGTATAGAATATTTTCTAATTCGGTAAGGTCGGCTTCAAAGTCGAAGTGAGCATCATCATCTCCCGGTGGAGAATGATCAACAAGAGCGAGTTCATCGGCGAACTCCTTGAGAAGGTCCAACGTCGAAGTGGGATTGCCACTATTCTTTTCTTCGGGTAAAGATGGAGATGTAACGAGGTTCTCCATGTAAAGGTCACTATCCTCATTCTGAATATCAAAGATTGGGTTATCCGAAACAAGAGTGAACTCAGAATCAAATTCAAACAGAGGATTAGTGAACACCATAGCAAAAGGTTTCTCGGACACAACGAGAATATCTTCATCATCCGTTTCAAAATCAGTGTCCATATCAAGATCATCGGGATCAACATCTCTCACTTCTTCCAAGCTGACGAGCTCAGAAGGAATTTCCTCCACATACTCGATGTCTCCACACGATAACGAATCATCAAATGACGTATAGTCATTTTCAGACTCGGAGATCACCTCAACAGAAACTTTTGGGGTAGGAGAAGAATCATCATCAAGAGGCTCATCACACATAACACCAGAAATAACCTCGGATTCACTTGGGGTTGGGACAAGGTTCTCAACACAAGACGGTTCCGTTTCCGGAATAGTGCTAAGATGCTCGTCCCCCATTAAAAGGTTATCCGAAGGTTCTATGGTGGATAGGCAATATGAGGGCGGAGAGTGGACATGTGCGGTACTTTGTGAGCTTGAGATATGCACCTTGTCCTTTGTCATCTCCCAATCTTCCTCATCCTCGTCATCGAGACGGCAAGCTTCATTAAATAGGAGACGCTGTTGAGCATCTTCGTTCAATAGGCGAAGCTTTTGAGCTGCTCGCTCATCGGCCAAAAATCTTTCGTTGCGAGCAGCTTGTTCCTCGGAAAGTTCCTCAAGAATCATATGAGGAAATGGATCAATGACGGGAAGTTGTGGGGGTTGGAAATTGTCAAAACAAGGAGTGTTATAACAAGGGTCAGGCCCATAGTTTTGATTCCATGATTGACATTGATATTCATCATGAGGACCCCCACACTTATCACAATGAGGGTATTGGTGAGAGAAACTTTGAAACGATGAATCACTGAAATGATGATAGCACGGCTGTGGTTCGTATGAGTTTTGTGGAGGGTAGTTGAAATCGTTCTGAGGACAATTGAAGGAATTAGGATTAGAATCATAAGCGCATGAATTCTCAGCACAAATCGAACAACATCCATTGACAAGATAGTTTCCACACCACTCGCACATACATTTGTAACAACGAAAACCTTGTGGTAACAAGTCTCCACAACCGTAGCAATACTCTTGATCGAATGAAAGTATCTCGGGAATGGGAGTAGGAATCGAGGGCTCAACAACATCACAAACGGTAGGTAAAACGGTATTTCCCGAAGTTGATATTTGACGAAGTTCATTTAAGCAATTTTGAAGCATGTTCATGATATCGTCCGAAAAAGGTTTTGAAGATTCCGGAGGTGGGACAAGTGGTGTGCTCTCAGAGCTAGCAATTTCCACCACTTCCGTTTTGGTCTCCGGTTCTTGCTCTTTTCTCTTAACCTTAACCGTAAATCGCGAAAGATTTGGATCAAATCTAGACGGTTTAGGTTCAGAAACAATAGAACAAATCTCGGGTTGTGGCGGATGGTCGGAAAAACTTGGAGAATCATCGAGAGAGTTTTTATCGGATAATTCGCACCAATAGCAATATTTGCTTGCACCAGCCCTACCACATCGCTTACATACACATTCATGATTGAGACAATAAACTTGATCCTCTTCCATACGTCCTTTGCAATGAAAACAACGACGATAATCGATCGTCGCCATGAGAATTAAACATGTAGAGGGTTAAAGAATTAGAATCAAATGGTTGAGAGGATACGAAGGATAGAATTAAATGGCAAAAGAGGGTAGGAGAAATAGAATCAACGAATAAGAGGAATGAGAAGAATATTTTTGGTGTTTTTATAAATAGAAAACATAAAAGGAAAAAAAATTTTGAAAAGGAAAATCTTTTTTGGGTTTTTATAAAAGAAATATGTACAAAAACAAAACGGTAACTTCACGAGGAAGGTTCTTCAAGTCACTAATCGCAAAAACTTCACGATATTGTCGCAACACACCTCCCCGGCAGCGGCGCCAAAATTTTATTCGTTGTTTGTGAGTGTGGTGAATAAACACAATATCAATATATCAAATTAATCGTGAAATTCGACAAATCAACCTTTTAGGAAAAGGGTTAACGTGCCAAATCTCACGAATGTGATAAAAGTGATACCAGGAAAGTGATTTCCCGGGTCGTGTCCCAACGAGGTGTGAAATTGACGGAGTCGTTGAGTTTCGTGATTAGGACTTGAATTGGTTAAACAAATTTGGATTTTGGATTACGTATTCTACAAAATAAAGAACGAAAATGAAAATAAAGCATGTAAAACAAATAAAATACTAAATAAATTACGACTAAGCCTAAGGAATAATAAAACGACGCTAAACTACATCCTAGGGTGCTAAAATGCAAAAACGAGAAAAACCGGGAACGCACCGAGCCCCGAAAGTAAAAAAAATTGCAATTTAAGTCCTACGAGTGTGAAAAAAAATTTCCTACATTCTAAATGACTAAAAATAATTTTAGAAAAAGACCGGGAATTTTTTTGACTTTTATTTTATTTTTTACGAATTAAAAACTAAAAAGAACAAATTAATTATTTAAAAATACTAAAACATTTGAGAAAATTACAAAACTTTTTCTAAAAATACTTTATACTATTACTATACTAAGAAAAATACTAAGCGTGAAAAATAAGAACTATAAAAGCCATAGATAAGCTACACAGTCTAAAGAGCTTAAAAGGAAATGTAGGATTAAAACAATTATTGCTGCAAAGAAAGACAAAAAAGATCCAAGGGCAAAGTTGGTTTGGGGTGTTGTATGTTGAGCGTGTGAATGGTTACTGAAGTGACCCAGGTTCGAATCCTGGGCACATCAGTTTTGCAATTGTTTTTTTTTTTTTTACAAACTAAAGAGCTTATCGAAGTGCAACTTTTTTGTAAAAACTATTTTCTTGAAAGCTTCATAATAAGCTGTTACAACAGCTTCAAAGCTGCTGTTTGGGACAGTCACAAAACAAACACCCCTTAGCAAATCTTTAAGCGCAATGGAACATGAAAAAGCAGTTGGTAGCGAGATGAATAGACAAATAAGCTACATAAACCTAAATAAGCGAAGGAGAGCTAACTAAACTGAAAACTCAAGGGAATAAGCAGTGGGGAGCAATGTACACTAGGGGAATTCTAAATAGCTAAAAAAAAGAAAGAGAAATAAGCAATTTGAATACTACAATTAAGCATTAAAAGCTGAAAGAAGATCTACGCTAACCTACCTGCACTAATGCGCACTAAAGAGCTTAAATGAACTATAATGAACACCTAATAAGCACAAAAAAAAAGGGTGGGAACAGCGTTGTTGGGGTCTCACTTGCAGTCCCAAACAGGCCCTTTAGGCTACTTTCAAGGGTAGAAATAAGCCACCAAATAAGCTAGGGGCAACTATACCTAAACTAGTTATACTAATTGGCACTAAAAATCCTAAAGAGGCTAAATGGAAATCTTAATAAGCATTTAAAAACAAAAGATTGAAGGCTGCTGAGTTGGGCTGTTGAAGACACAAACAGCCCAACGATGCCCTTTTTGCTTAAAAATAAGTTGTATAGAGGTCTCCAAGGAGAGAAAAGAAGCTGGAATTATTGACTTCACATTATCAACTACTTGTAAACACCAAATTTAAACCCTACACTTAACTAAATCTATCCTAAATCTAAGCTTAAAAGAGGGTACCGTGGGCTGCTGTAAGGGACAGTTTCGGGCTTAAAAATAAGCCACTAAGGGGCTTCTAAAATACCAAATAAGCTGAGATATTCACTATTCTTACACCTAACGTACTAATTGCAACTAACACTAATCCTAAGTCTATCCTAAAGCTAATTAACCCTAAGCTAAAAAGAAGGGGAAAAGCTGCTGTAAACAGCGGACAGAACTCTTTTGAAAACCAATCTCAAACCTTTTTTTTTTTTTTTTTTTTTGCAAACAAAAGTTATTAAAAATGCATACAATCTCTTAACCAACACTTACTTTGACTAATTTAAAACCCAACATGGGTCAAAACACTAATTTGACCCATAACATAAGCTAATCCAAACACTGCCTTACAATTTGAGATGTAAAAACTATTGAAAACTGATTTTTGGCTTCAACTAAATCTAAACTCAGGTTTGACAAATTAAACAAGAATTTAAACCACTTTTGCAAGAATTCAGAACATGGGCAAAATTAAACTGCATAAAAAAATTGGAATTAAACAATGAAAATAATTTGCATTAACTTGAAATTAAACATTACATTAAAATGACAGGGAAACTTAAAATGGTGCTAGAACTGAGAATTTCTAGACAAGTTTTACAATATTTTTGTAAAACCTATTTATACTAAAAAAATGCAACTTCTGTCTTCAATTCCTCTCTCCTTCTGTGTTTGTTTAGAGAGACAAAACAGCTAAATTACATCCTTGTGCTTCCATCTTTGCATCATAACCCTTGGATTACATCTTGGAGAATCACAGCCATTGAATCCACTTCTGCACTCTGGATCGCCAAAGTGGCAATGGGTAACCCGTGACTATGCATTGGGTGATGGAGTGAGTGGGTTGGGGATTTGAGAAAGTGATGGAAAGGGAGGGAAAATTGGCGCCAATGGTGTAAAAGGTGTATCTGGGTTTTTGGTTTCTGGTTTTATGGGATAAAAGAAAGGGTTAAGGTGGGTTTGGGTAAAAAAAACGGGGTGAGTTATTTTTGGGTTGGGTGGTTCAATGTGGTGGTTTGATAAGGGGTTCAAAGGATGGTAAAGGGTCATGAAAGGGTTTTAATTAGTTTAGGTAAAAAGGGTTAAGAAGTGTTGGTTAAAAGAGTTTTGATTATTTTGTGTAAAAAGAGTTTATGGTAAAAAATGTATTTATCTATTTATTTTATTTTATTTTTTTTTAACAAAAATTGGTTTAAAGAAAAAATGAATTTTTATAAAAATTGGTTTTGGGAAAAATCGGAATTCATTTGGATTTTTGGTTTTGACGGGGCAATTTGGTTATTTGGGTATCGGGGACGGGTAAAATGGGAATTTTGGTTTCGGGTTAGGTTTTGGGTTTGTTTTCCAGCTCTCACTCCAAAAACGTGTCCCGGGCTCTCAAAATGTAGAAAATCCACTCCGGCTCGTCCCGCAAAGCACTTATTCCAGTCCAAGCCCATTTATGTCCGTTTTCACTCTGTTTTCGATCCTTTTGTACCTGCAAGACACAAAACACACTCCGAGGATATTTTTAACATATTTTGCTCATATTTGGGTGTTTTTGGTCATTTTTGTGGTCTTAGATGGGTAAAAACGATGAGTGAATAAGCACTCATCAGTGATGGACGAGATTCCCTTCTTTTCACAAAACCACTTCATAAAGCTGCCCATATCTCCAATGATGTGAAGAAGAGAGTCTTCAGCTGGGGCTTCATAGTTGGTAGTGATGGTTGAAGCCCAATTGTTGTCAGAGATCATCATGTCGGACTCTGGAATGGACCATGAAGGTTCAGGAGTTTGAGGTCTCTCTTTGGCGAGCCAGCTTTGAGGAATGTCTTTTGATGGTGCAACTCTAGTGATTTTAGCGCGTTCACCCGAAACATATGCATCGAACCAATCCTCATCTTCAGACGGCTTAGGGATATGTTTTGTGGATGCATCATCGTCATCGGATTCAGACTCTTGGGCAACATAGGATTCTTCATTAAGTACTTGGTCTTCCGGGATTGTGGAGAAGGTGGGTGTAAACCTGGAATCAACCATTGTCCATGCTGTAGACTTCTTCTGAGTACCCTGATCACCAGATGAACTTGTTTGATTAGAGGGTTTTGGTGGAGATGTGAGTGGTTTTGGTGGAGATGTAGTGGTTGTGCCAGTAGATCCTCCCGCTCGAGATGTCCCAGCTCCACCCGTTGGAGGAGGAGGAGGAGGAGGTGGTTGATTAAGGAATTTGGAAAACGACTCCCTCAACATAGTTCTCCTTTTCTTCTTTCCCTCCTTTTCATGTACATCTTCCAAATACTCTAAGTGTTCATCATGCTTGATCGATTCCTCTAGAGTCTCATATAGTTTCTTGTGAACCTTGTCACTTTGTTCTCCTGTGGCGAACATTCTATCGTAGAGGACAGATCTCATATCGGAAGTGGGTAGATCTTTAAACCTTTGATGTAATGGAGCCTTCATTGCCCATTCTACCGCATCCTTAACTTCTGCTTCAATGACATTCATGAAATCGTCATCAAGATGGAACCTCTCCAGCTTGGATACACGGTGATCAAGAATGTCGATAGAGATAGGCAAGTGTTTCTTAATAGTTTCAATTCCTATCATGGCCTCTTCGAGCAGTTGCTCAGTTGTTTTGGCTGGAGGTGGTGACGCAGGTGGAGTGACAGAGTCACTAACAGTGACCACTGGTGCTGGAATAAAGGCAGGTTCATGTGGAGTGGGAGTGATTGATGGAGTTGTAGATGTGGTGACCATGGGTGTAGACATTGGAGGAACAGTAGACGTGTCTTGCTGGATGGTGACCGTGTACATAGACTCAACTTCCTCCTTCTCATCATTTTGCTTGTTATTTTCGGAGTCTGAGGGTTTGTCATTCAAAAACTGATCACCATATGAGAAATCAGCATCAAGATTCTTAAGTGAGGATAGAGATCCCGTAGACATGTTTGTTTTATCGAGACACCTGTGCTCTGCAGATCTTGGCTCAAGAATATCCTGTGGGTCTTTCAGTAGTTCATTTTCTTCATTCCCTGTTTCAAGCACTGGAATTTCTTTAAAAAAATGTGTTGTCTCCTGGCTTTCTGATTGAGTATCACTTGATGCAAATGTCTCTTCCTGTGTTTCAGATACCTCCTTTTCCATTCCAGTTTGTTCTTCAGCTGAAGATGATTCAATGCTTCTTTTCTTCAGCTCAAATTGGTTGGTAGTTCTTGACGGTGAAGAAGAGATTGTCAGAAGCATGTGAGCGGCTTGTTCAGCTTCTACACCAACAATCCCTTTCCCTTTGTATTGTGTGATTGAAGTTGTTTGACGTGGCATTGGCTCATGATCTCTTATCACAAAACCTCCAACTAGTGGTCTCATGTTCAGGCTTTCCAGGCTTTGTTTAATCCCTTGTTGCAAAGCAACATCGTCATCATCAATCAATCGGATATCACCCTTTAGAGCCTCGGTTCCTCCAACATTCCCATTTTCAACATCATTCTTTCTCTTTTTCTGCTTCTGTGATGAAGTGTCGGTAGATTGAGATCTATCATGTCTCTTCTTGGGATGGGCAGCATATGAGGTCTTTGTGCTAGAAGTGGACTTTGTAGATTTGGGTTGTGAGGGATTGGGAGAGTCATCAACGTTGGATCTGGATTCCCTTTTCTTGTATAATTTGAAGTGGTCAGTCTTCTTAATATTGTCTGTGAGAAGAACATCAGGAATTGGCAATCCAAAGATCTCTTTATTGACACCTCTGGCAACATATTTGAGGTTACCAAGTACAAATTCATCCTTAGCATTATGGAGGACTGATTCACTCCTAGGATTAAAGTTATGAGTCTGTTGCAAGAACTGGATGACAAGCTTCGAGAATCTTATGCTAGGAATCACAAGTTCATGTACTTTCTTTCTTCCTTGAGCTTGATTCTGAACATTTGTTCTATCGGTGATGAAAGTGTGCATTGACAACGAGAATTCTTCCCAAATACGTTCCGAGACATCAATGTTCACCCCTTTGATGAGACCCCATAAGATCTGCAGAATAGGTATCCTCACTTTATCGAACCCTGAGGTTTTGCCAGATAAGCATAAGTTGAGAATAGTAGTAATGGCTCTCCAGGGTTGATACATATGTCCGGTGATGATATCTGAAGCCCTTGTAACATTGACTTGATAACCCAAATCATTAAGAAAGTCCATTAGTTCTTCCGCACTATGTGGAGGGACAGATTGTTTTGTAGGGTCACATGGTGTGATTCCTAGGGCCTTACTGAGAATGTCGGATGTGATTACAAATTCCTTATCGTCAAGCTTGCAAGAACAATTAGTTGTGATTTTGTCCCATGTAATGGTGTTCCAAAATTGTTGTAGGTAACTGGAGGGGATTGTGCATTGCTTGGTCAAGGCACTAAAGAAATTAGTGTTTTTAAGAATATCAATTGTCACTTTAAAGATTGGATTTTTTTGCAATCTTTCCATGTCCACATAGCAGTTGCTTTTTCCTATCTCTACCCATTTATCTTTTGGAAAAATTTCGTTGTCTGTAAGAACTGTGGGTGGAGCAGAAGTAGCAGGGTTCTCAGATGAGGTTGTGTTTGCATTTGAGAATCTAAAGACACACACATACAACAACAGTGTTTGAGAGCATGTTAGATTAGACATGGTTATCTAAACAACTTTAATGCAACCTCATGACAAAAACACAATGAGTAGCATACATGACAGATTACCAATAAATAGATTGAAATGCTTAGGAAATAGATTAAGTAGCTTTAGTAATTTTCAAAGTAACAAATCATTTTGACAAAGTTTTCAAGAGACAAGTTGTTTTGAGTCAAAATTGTTAAAAACAAAGTTGCTATAATAGGATTTCATGAGATAAGTTGCTATTATGGAAGTGTTATAACAAGTTGCTAAAACAAGTTGTCAAATCAAGTCGCTACAAGAGAAACCAGATACAAATTGCTTAAACCAAAAATGGTATAGCAAGTCGCTATGAGTAATGTGTCAAGACAAATCGCTACAAGTAAACCTGAACCAAGTCGCTAGCATGAAAATATTATAGCAAGTCGCTTTAAACAATTTGACAAAACAAGTCGCCACAAGAAAAAATAGTGACAAGTCGCCATTGTGAAAATGATATAGCAAGTCGCTAACTTGTCAAAACAAGTCGCTATAAGAAAAAAAATACTTAACAAGTCGCCTTTATGAAGAAGTTTAAGCAAGTCGCTAACTTGTCAATACAAGTCGCTATCAAAAATTACAAGGCTAAGTCGCTACTATTCGTATCACCCAGTTACAAAGCAAGTCTCTAGCAAGAATGTATGAGGATTTCACAACTCTCCATGAGGAATATGTGAACCAACTCGCTACCAAGAACACTTTGCTATCAGGTAAGTCGCTACCAAGAACATGACTTGACATACACATGAAACAACAATCCAATCAACAGATATAACCAAGACAACGACACAACCAAATCGCTTCAATTAACCAATACAAACAAACCACAAGCACAAACATAATCAGAACATCACAACGCAACAAACTCATACAAAAATTACAACTATACGCGCAAGGACAACCTTTTAAACATACACTTGCACCATCAAATCTATCCTAGTGAACCCAAACTACAACTAATTAAATATCAAGTTTTCCTATTGAGAGAATCCATTAACAAACCTAAACGAGGGAGTCAATTGACGAGGAAAAAATGCACGGTGGAATCTGTTAAGAGAGATGCGTTATATGAGGTATAAAATATACACGATTTAAAACAAAGCATTGAAATTAACCTACCACAATCAAGTCGCTACAGCAAAGGTCACGAGAGAAAGAGAGAAACACTTTTGAGATTTTGAAAATATGTGAGTTGTGTTAAGTCGCTAAGGGGTTAAGTACCGTTTACAAGTTTAGCATATTGACACATTTAATCCTTGTAAACGTGTTCAATGAGGCAACTCGCTATATTAAAATGAGACAAGTCGCTATCTTAAGTTTAGCATATTGACATATTCAGTCCTTGTAAATGTGCTTAATGAGACAGCTCTCTATCTTAAGGTTGGCATAAGAAACAAGTCGCTACCCCCTTACTAGAACCAAGTCGCTACCCCCTTACTAGAACCAAGTCGCTACCCATGATTAAAACAAGTCGCTACAGTTTAGGAACCAAGTCGCTATCTTAAGGTTGATAAATTTGTACTATTGACACTTTCAGTCCTTGTACTTATCAGATTGCATGCAGATACAGTGGATAAGAAGCATTCATGTAGAGTAATATGACAAGTACCATATATGACATAACATGGACAACATGTAGCAGCAAACAAGTAGGCACATCACATATATCAGACAATGATGCAGAGATAAATTGAAAGATTCTCCCCCTCAATCAATGTCACCAATTAAGAGTGAACATTGATTGAAATTCAACCTCCCGTAAAAAAATAGAATATATCTTTTGTTCGAACTTCATCTATGGACCCGTATCATTATTGAATGATATTTCTAGGACCGTAGATGTTATCGATAACAAGAGATACATCTTTTATCAGATTGTGGGTAAAGATAAAAAATAATAATAAAAAAATTGAAAAAAATAAAATAAAATAAAAAAATTGATTTGAATTTTTTTTAATACAAGTGAAAGTAAATTAGTACACGGATACATGAGAACGAGTCCTGGTTCAAGTCGAACAGGAGTCAAAGTACGAGGTTCGTCAATTCTGACAAGCTACAATTCCTGAGTGAGCAATCTTCATTTCTGATGGAAACCAGGTCATGATGTTCATGATTGAATTGAGCATTGTACCAGAAAAATACTGAGGACACTTTGTACTAATAGCACATGTAGTATTGCAAATGGATGAGTTAGTGACATGAGTATCCTCAATATTGGATGTTGCACAGTTTGGTCTAGGAGTGTCATTAATAGAAGTCTCTTTAGGTTCAATATTCTTGAATATTTTTCCCGTGGGCATCCACTTAAGGCAAGATCTAGGTGTGTAAGTCCGTTTGGATCCTGAAAACTTAAATAGTCTGCCAGTAGGAATCCATTTGAAAGAACTGCTAGTAGATTTGGATGTAGCCACTTCCCTGTTTTGAACATTGGTCTATTTGTAATTAGTTTGTTTGTTAGGGGATTGATCAGCCATTTGATGCTTCTTATATGAACTAGATGAACTCCTAATATTCCTGATCTTAGGGCTTCGAACATTAAGTTGGGGATTGTTATTCATCAGATCGGACTAAATTAGTGAAGTGACTGGTTTTGTCAAAACTATATTCTCATCAACTTGGGAGGCAAGCTTAGATTTTGATGGTTTAAATCTTTCTGTTTTAAAAGCATTGGGCTGCCTAACTACAGCACATTCTGAGTTTTTCAGTACAATTGGCTTTCCCAAGGTCGATCGTTTTGCAAACTTAGTGTTCACCCTATTTCCAATAGATTTCCTAAGCTTATTTTTTAAGGCAACTATGGTGAAGCTCTTATCCTAAATTTGGGCTTTGAGGGCATCAATTTCTGCCAACAAGGAGTTAGTTTGCTCTATCAGCTTGGAATTGTTCTCTAATAAGTTCTTTCTCAAAGACTCATTTTCCCTTAAAAGGTTGGTCACACATAGAGCCAATTCATCATTCCTAGATTTAAGCGGATCACTCACCTCATAGTTAGAATTGTTCATCCTTATATTAAAACTCTTATGCAGATCTGAGAGTTGCAATTTCAGATTACAAATGGTTGAATCCTTGTCCTGAATCTGGGTTTTTAACTGGTCAATTTCAAAAAATTCTCGAAATTCTGGGAATTCCGGATTTATGCAAGGTTTTGTAGCAAGAAAACTTTCTTCTCTTTGTTGTATTGCAATTTCTAAGGAAATACAATGTTTTTCAAGAGTTGAATATTTGTTTGAAAGTTCATCAAAAAACCCTTTTTTCAACCATTTCATTTGTTTTAAAGATTTTAGACTCAGGCTCAACCAAGAAACATTTATCAATGTCATGTTCAGAAATAGGATCATATTGATCAGGTACATTAGCAGATGCATTATGTTGATCAGTTAAGGGTACCTCATCACATGACACCTGTTCATTTGTTGGTGTGACATCTGCATTCAAATCATGCATAACAGGAGTTACTGAAATGCCGACTGTTTCTAGCATATCTGACTCTGAGCCTCTGTATTCAGTACAACCTGTTTCATCATCCTTTGTTGTATCTGATGTTCTGCATTCAGCATCATCCGTCCGTTCAACTGATCCATTACTTGACATATCACAACTTTCACTTAATTTATCTTGACACCCATTCAAAGCATTCAAATTATCATTCTCTTGAGCAGCTTCCTTAATGTACTTTTCCACATTATCCATAACTTTGATAAATGTGTTGATGAACTCATGAATTTCCATTCCAGTATATTTCTTGAAGGAAATTCCAGTAACGTGTTGATCGAAGTCTGCGGAATATTCCCCATTGATAAATGGCTGAAATTGGTTGTAGATAACCTGAAGTGCGGCATTGGAATCATCCATTAATACCTTCCTTTTGGTAATTTGAAGCTTTAGTTGTTCTAAGTTCAGCAACAAGGTTCTTGTCAATGTAGGTAATTCCTGGCGGAAGAGAGCATTGAATGTTCGATCCCCAGTTGTGGATAACAGTTGTGTGAGGTGCAGATGAAGTAGTTGATAAGGCTCAATGTTGCATTCCATTTGCTCTGCATCATGCATCATGCATCATTAACAGGTGTGATTCTTTGATATCTGACTCAAAATGTAAAGTGTTCTGATCATAATCTGCTGAATCAATCATGGTTAAACATTCTGAGTAGCAAACAGTTTCTTTGTTTTGTGAGGTATCATAGAGTTCAAGCACTTTGGAGATTAAAGGGTCAGTGATGTAAGACATTGTGTTGATGGATATTAGGCACAAGTTGCTTGCATTAATTCACCAAATCGCTAACTACCTTGAAGACAAGTCGCTACTTACCCAAGTCTCTAGGTACTCAAGTTGCTATAAACCTTAAGAACAAGTCGCTAAGACACCAAGTCGCTAAGTAACAACTCGCTAAAGACTCAAGTCGCTGTGAATCAAGTCGCTAAACACAACAAATCGATAAGCTGACAAGTCGCTAAAGAACAACTCGCTAGTAACAACAAAGACAAGTCGCTAGAAATAATAAAGACAAGTCGCTACGTCAACCACGTCGCTAGCCGAAGTGGAACCTCCACCACTTTGTGCTGTTTGTCGGCTTGTCTCAATAGACAAGTCGCTAGAGCTCAAATCGCTACCTCTTAAACTGCAAGTCGCTTCTAACTTATGAAGCAAGTCTCTAAGTAGAAAACTTATCCGAGAACTAAGTCGCTAGCAAGAGAAACTTAAACACAACCCTTTTCAATCCAAAACAAGCTCAACCACAGTGATTCAAGCTTTCCAAATCAAAACCCAAGCACTTACAATGACTCTAAACACAAAAGTACACTCAAAATTCAAACTTTGACACAAGAAATGATCCAAATGATGCAAAAACCACTAAACTTTTCCAAACCCAAAAACCATATAAAACCACTAGAAATTGAGGGATATGTAAGAGAGATGATCAAACCATGGCTCTTGATACCATTTGTAACATATTGGATTTCACAAACACACAATCAATCACAAAGATGGGCGTATGAATATATTGTTTTAGAGAGAGAAAGTGGGATATTCTAGTAAGAGAAACTCAAGGAAGGTTAGATTCCAAATGAACATCCAACCCTCTCCCTTGTGGGGAGAGGGCTATTTATAAAAAGAAGCACGCCCTCCTTCGGGCTGTGGATCAGGCATACAATGGGTAAACAAGCATCGACAACGCTTCAAAAAAGAATTGAAAAACAAGTCAAAGGTTAGAGAAGGGCCGCGAGGTTTCCACAGCCTGAGAAAGTCGTTCGATGAAATGCTCGGCTACTGCGATCGAAGAAAAAGCCAGCGAAAAGTTCTGTGAATTTCATGGAAAGGCGAGACATACCACGGAAGAATGTCTACATTTAAAGAAGCAAATAGAGGGATCAAAGAAACACCTCGCCATTTTTAAACAAACCGAACCATGGGATACCTCATGAAGAGAAGCCATAATGAAGGATGAAGAACATGGAAACATACCGCATATAAAAGAAAAACCCATCGAAAATTATACAAAAGGAATAAGACGCGCAAACATCCATAATTCTATACTGCATACAAAAAGTATAATAACCCGATAGAAATATGCAGAGTCACGGCAAAGACGGGAAATAGCAAAAACTAAGGAAAGGATCCGGTCTCGGATCGGAAAGCAAAGTAGAGACGGGAGCAATAAAAGGATAAGCCTTATCCAAATGCTCAAAAAGAAGGGAAAATCTGCAAGTACAAATTTGCGTTCCTTCCCGAGAAATATTATGTCAAATCCAATAGAAACAATAGGCACTCAGGATACGAGCCTAGGTACGCGTTTATCAACAAAAAAATAATAAATCAATAAATAAATAAATGAAAATTAATGCCAACGCACGCGAAAACAGTAAAATCCTCGCTATAAATACGCGGGATAAAGAAAAGGGAAAGGGCGGAAAAAGTGAAGAGAAACCACTTCTTCTTTGAAAAAGACCGGCATACAACATAAGCCAAAGGAAAATTTCCTGAGAAACCAAAAAAAAGCTGAAGATGTTATTTAAAAGAAGAACACGATGGTGTATGGTAAAAAAAGAATATGGTCGACCATCAACAGTGACACATAGCCACCGCATCATCGTTTCCAAAAAAACCATACATAACCTGAACCTTTACCCCCAAAAGAAAAACGTAAAAGCAAAGGAAAAGGCCAAGTCAGTAAGCATGTTCTAAAGTGACAACTAATAACAATTAGTCATTCTAAAATGACGACTAATAACCAACCTCCGCGACCATTCACAACATTCCTTCCGCCAAAACCCATGTCCATTAAAGTTTGCGTGGACATACCGAGATCATAGAGCATACCAAGGGTGGGAGCTTAAAACAAGAAAGCTCTCACTAACCCTTTGAGATTTTGGTAGTGCATATAGTTCCTTCCTAAAAGTTGGGTCCCAAGCGGAAGAAGGAACTATATCACGAGAAATGGGTCGAGGGGTGTGATTGAATGTGTAAAGAGTTTGGTCCCTGGGGAAGGACAACAAAGGAAGTGGGGCACAACGCAATGCGTAAAACGCCCCACAATTAACAAGAAGCTTCCCTAGGAAAGAAACAAACAGAGGATGAAAACTATGCCTTCATTCCTCTGTTTATACAACTCGGCCCCTTAAACAAGCGTACGTCTACTAATCCAGGCATATCGGGGTTGGATAGACTGGGTTTAAGGAACAAATGGTCAGCTTGTGGGCGCTGGGATAAAACAAAAGTTGTGCGATGGAAAAGAAACCTCACTAAAAGCCTTTCCACTACCGCACAGCAGGGCGGATTCAAACATGAAACCTCTTGAAAGGCCTATCGAACTTGTTGTATACCCTACAGCATAATAAGCCCGTTGATGAAAAAAATCAGCAAGCAAGGGGAAGCATCACGACCTTTCGAGAAACAGTTGCAAGCCCTCGAACTTCTCAGGGAACCCCGCAGGGTGAATATAGCAGCCCTAAGAAGAAGCAGGGACCAAAACTCCTTCAAGAAACGGATAGCAGACAAGAAGGAGGATTCGGAACTCAGAAGAGAAAAGGAAAATACCCGCGCTAGGGATGTCATCCAAAAACGACAACGTCAGAAAAAGCAAATCCGGTGTGAACATTTCTTCAAGAAAGGAAATTATAACTATTATGTATGGCAAACTGCCACGAACAACTATTCAAACAAAACTTCCGCAAGAGCGAAGAGAAGCAGAACTGCAAAAGCACTCCTCAAGAGTGATGATCAACACCAACAAAGCTGCGCAAAGGAATGAGCGTCACCAGTTATAAGACTCATGATAAAAAGGGTAAGGACAATTGATAATGAAAAATATGTACTCGAATTTACAGTTTTTGAAATTTTTGTAATACATCAAATGAATAAAAAGTGAAGATTAGCTACCTTCATTATTTTATTTTTTAAAATATTTTCATTTTTATTAAGTGCATAAGATGTGCAAGCACGAAAATCGGGCATGACCCAAATATGTTATTTCCGAATAACAAAGAGTTATCACGAATAACCAACTGGTGAACAACATAATCACCAAAGTACATAAGAGGTATTGCAAACCCAGTACTAGGAGGATAGCCCAAAATTATCCTAAGACTATTACAAACGTGCATATGGTATAACGTTAAAAATAGCATCGTACAAATAAAAAGAGAGATGTGCGTAAAAGACTATTAACTACGTTCATATCCGTATAACGTTAAAATAGCAATACAAAAGTGAAAAATGGCATACAAGAAACTATCAGAAACTCGCATAAAGAAAAATTCGTAGCATAAGCACAAAGTAAATGAACAACGTGCAGAAATACAAACAAAAAGCTACACGCAGCCATTAGAAGCATCACAAGAGAAACAAAGACAGACATTGTTCAGATGACTACAAAGCATCTCAGAAAAGACAAGAAAAACTAAGTTCGCACTAAGGCGGCCGCACTCGCTTCAAGCTCGGACGGAACAGTAGGGACCTCACTAACTCCATAATGCGGATCGTTCGCAACCTCAACAAGGGTGCTAGACACCAACATCATAATCTTCAATAGAAAGAGGTTGTTGGAATCACTCCTAAACCTTTATTCAAGTGTTAGTTACTCATATGTAATAGGTAGCTTAATTATGGCCTTTATGTTTGTTATTAGCCTTAAACTTATGTAGAAGGCACATGAGCTTAGGCCCAAGCCCATATGAGAAAGGAAGGGACTAGGAGTGTTGCCCTAGCTTCCCTCCTATAAATACTCTTGTAAACCTTCATTTGAAGGTTGGTTGTTCAATGCATTTCTCTTTCACACTCTACGCCTAACCATCATAGTTTATACGTGTGTGTTTGTGTGTGTATTGTTCATCCGCCACTCTATCTCCTCTCTATCTCTCTATTAAGCTTGTGTTGTAAATCTAGTGACCTATCAGTGGTATCAATCGCCAAATAGTTGGGTTAACACTTTCGTTTTTGAAGTTTTTTTTGTTTCGGTCTTACGCGTAAACGTGGTGAATACTTTGGATCGCTTAAAAATTCATTTTTTACACTTTTTAATCCAAGATTCTTGTACTTTCAACGTTTTAAGGTGTTAAAATACTTGTTTTTGGAAAAAAGTTTCAACCTTTATGCGTGGATCTAAGTTTTTAAGCGTGTTTTTGTTCGTGGGTGTCGTTCTAGGCGTAACCCGCTTAGCTGTTTTGGTTCATCAAGTTTCACACTTTTGTGTTATTTTGGTGATATTGAAGCAATTCCATAACAAAAATCTGGTTTAAAAACAACTTTGGGCATAATCATTTTTACGAGTAATCTTAAGCGTATCAAAACCCTAATATTACGCGTAAGATTTTCCTTGGTTTGATCTTCGTTTTCGTGGTTTACTCCGTGTTTTCTTGCTTGGATAAGCCTGAAAATACGTCGACTTTGGATATCTTTTGCACTGTGATAGTGTAAAAGATCACTTGGGATAAAACCCTAAACTTACGCATAAGCATAAGCTTACGCGTAGAAATCCTACGCATAAGATTAATCTTACGCCTAAGCCTTGTCTTACGCCTAAGGTAATCCTACGCATAAGTTTCTACGCCTAACTTTGTGTCTACGCATAACTTTAGTGCCTTTACCCTACTTACGCGTAAGCTAAATCTACGCGTAACTCTTGATTGTTACGCGTACCTTTGGTGTTTTTACGCATAAGTTCTACTTGGTTTCTTGTGATTTCTACGCCTAAGGACACTTCATCAACAAAGGTTCATTCGACTACAAAGATCCATTTTTACCAACACAAGTTTTCAACATGTCACAACCACCATACTCTAACTATTTCCCTTACACTTATTCTCAACGTCAACAACAACTAACTCCACAACATCAACAATGGAATCAACAACAAGCAATTTATCAACAACAATTTAATCAACAACATACTCCACAACTTACTGCAATTCCACAACCTCAAATGGTTCCACCACCACCAAGTCTTCAAGTTCAACCTTACACAAACGAATTCAATCAACATCCATCAAGGAACACTATGAAGGAACCCACTTGGTTTGCAAAGATGTGTGAAGCTTTAAGTAGCCAACAATCAATTCATGAGGCTGGATCACTAGATAGACCTCCAATGCTCACTCCAGGAAACTACGATCAATGGGTGATAAGGTTCTTTAGATTTTGTGATCTGAAGAAGCCACATGGAAAGTTCTTAAATAAGGTTATCTTGGAAGGTCCATTTCAGATGCCTACCGTTATCGTATTCACGATCCAAATGCTAATCCACCAAGAGATGAACAATCCAACATTGCTACTGTGCCGACTGAATGCAGAGGAACTTCTACACTATGAAAGTGATGAACTTGCAATGCAATATATCCTCTTAGGATTACCTAACCCAATTCTTATAAGTGTTGATGCTCAAAAGACTGCAAAGGAAATGTGGGATCATATTCATCTTCTTATGGAAGGATCAGTACTCAATCAGGAGGATTTGGAATCCAAAATTTACTTGGCTTATGAACACTTCATGATTGAACCTCGAGAGACACTAGAGTCTTATCATCATCGTTTTTCAAACATCATCAATGATTTGGATAAACACAACATCATCATGCCAAGAATTGCAGTGAATACTAAGTTCCTGAGTAGTCTTGGTCCTGAATGGGAGAAGTATGTCATTTTTCTCCGTCAAGCGAAGAATATGCATCATTCTACATATGGATTGTTGTACGATTACTTGAAGCCTCATGAAAAGGAAGTTGATAGGGAAAGAATTCTCCGTGCTCAAATTGCTCCACCGACACATCCGAAAATCAACAACTTGCCTTATATGCTCAAAACAGTTATTCTCCTCAACAAGCAACTCAACCAACTGCTACAATCACACCATATGATCCTTCACAGCCTCAATCTCAACAAACTCAATTGGTTCCGTACAACAACAACAATGCTCAACCACTTGTCAGTGAAGCTAATGAGGAATCTGATCCGTTCGAAGCACTGCAACAAGGATTTGCTATGATTGCTAATGCCTTTATCCGTTATACCAACAAGTCCAACAACCGTATTCGTTCCTCATCTAACACAAGGAATCAAGCTGTTGTGAACTGTTAGCCTCGCTTTTTCTAAAGATAACGTCATTTATGTGAATTGGACTAGATGCGTTGTACACTTTGCCCTTAGGGACTAGTATCGTTTTAGTGGCAAAGATAGAGCCTATATATACCCCTCATGACTCTCCATGAGGGGTGAGGTGAATCATTTAGCTAGTTGTATTGTGTGTTTAATTTTAATAAAGTCTTTGTTTTCTCCTCCCTCTCTCTAGTTTCTCTCACTAAAAAGATGAAGATCTTCATCTTCTTCCACCAACCTAGACCTCCAAACCACATAAATCTTTATGCTTTTCGGTCCTAACAATTAGTATCAGAGCCAGGTTATGTTTTATTGATTTATGTTGGTTTTTACACATGTTTTAAACTGTTTTTGTGCTAAATTTGTGGGTCGGAAATTTTTTTTCCGATTTGTGGGTTAACAGTTTTCAACTTTGTTTGGTATCCTTATTGTTGTTCAAAAAAGTCCTGGTCCAAACAGTATTCATTTATGGGTCTTTTTTGTACCAATATATCTGTGAAACAAATATGGTCAATCCGTCCTTTTTTATGGTCAAAAGAGTCAAAGAAGCAGTTTTATATGCTGTTTCTGGGTACAGATGAATCTGGACGAAAAATCTCGTCGGAAAAAGTCAAAGGGTCAAAACCCTAAACTTACGCGTAAGAAGAATCTACAGTGGAGTTACGCGTAGCTGTGAAGTTACGCGTAGAAAAAGTTACGCGTATGCGTTTACGCTTAAGCCTTGGCTTACGCCTATGGCCTACGCATATGTTTACGCGTATGCTTACGCGTAAGCATGACGTTACGCGTAAGGCTACACATAAGGACCAAACCATGTCCTATGCATAAGGATTTGAAGAGAAAAAGAAAAAAGATTACGCGTAACATGGACCTTGACCACAAAGCAACCATATACCAATATACCATGACCCATCTCACGACCTCAGTTTACTCGAAACATCATTGGTCCACATTCAACATAACATGAACTGAGAAAGGTGCAGTTTCAACTGCTTCGACTCATCATCCACTGCTAATTAGAATCCAAAAACTATCCTAACCATCCTCTCCTCAACTCTCAATCAAATCCAAGACTCAAAAAGAAAAATATTCGATAGATCTCAGTTTGATTCAATATTTTGTGCAATCTTTTAAAGATTTTTCTAATTGAATATCAACCATCCTTGATCCATATGGAAACATATCCGTTTCTTGTTATTATCCGACCTCAACAAAGATAAAACAATAACAAAATTGTTATCATTTTTCTTTCAATCGGTTTAATCTCAAACAAAAACAGAAAACATATAAACCTACCTGTGAAGTTATATCAAAGATCTTGCAGTCTTACTCGTGGGTTCTTGATCGGTGCTCGTATTAAAGAAGAATGGTTCTTTATGTTTTTTTTGTTCTTATGATGTGATATGAGGATTTCTTGTTCGTCTATTGAAATGAGATGATGATGTATTTGGAGCTGAGATAAGATGGAAGTTTTGAGATGAGATGTGGGAGATAAAAAGTTTGGCAGGGAGAGAGTTTAGAGGTGGTAGGCGTTATATTTGATGTGGTAGGGTTAAGAGTATTTTAGGTTATATGGTGAGTTAATTTACTCGGTTACAAAATTGAAGTGACTCGTGGGTTTGGTAATTCATGGGTTCTTTCACGATTATGGACTATGGGCTGAGTTTTTTATTAGGCTTTTGGTATTCTCACGTGGGCCTCATGATTAACTGATATGGCTCATGGATCTCTATGATGGATTTTCGGTGTTGCTTGGAATAACATAAGCTGTAATGGATATAACATGCAATTGTCATCCGTATTTTTTATAAAAAATATGGATACAATTTTTGCTATTTTTGGTATGGTATAAATTTTCACGGAAGGATACATATATTCACGGCTTGAGGAAAATGTGAAAAATGGCTACGGAGTTTTTTGTATGGTATTATTGACGAGGAATTGACGTGACATTTCACGGGTGGACTTCTTTATCTTTGAGACGATGGTTGGTTGGATGCATGTCTCAAGATAACTTGTTGGAGCACATTATGAAATTTGACAATCTGGTTATGACTGGTAAGGAGTTACGTTGTAGTGCTCACAGTGTATAACCATCACTTTAAGGAGTTACGTTGTTGTGCTCAGTGTCACACGAAGTTGTGGATTGTTCAAAAATTTAGAACAAGCAGCAAGTCACAAGTTGGGATGCTTACTTCCTTTTCAAGTTAGTCGTACCGGGCTATCTCCATAAGTGGTCATTACAATTAGCCGGTGAATTCTAAAGAGGTTCGATTTAAGGTTGGTTTGAGAGAAATGTGTATTGAGAGTATTTTTGCGACATATTCTCACGGAAATTATGATCAAGCTATGATGTTAATATTGCATCAAGAAGGTAATACGACATGTACGCAACATTATGATGATTCCGATAGCTCGCAACCATCAGGAGGGAGAAGTTGGTATTTCATCTTCCGTGATTGGATTACGAAGGGATTTTTGCTTAAGACTGAAGAAGGAGAAGTAGTGTGGTGTACATCGGTGTTTTTTACCAACTTGGATGCAATACTAAGTGAGTTATGTTATGATGTTCCCAGAACGACAACCATTGTGCTTTAAGAGTTTACTTTCTCCGCTGCGTGTCTGAAGATTAAAGACGTGTTGAAAGAGTGTTGTCGGTTCAGGAGGGAGCAGAAAAAGAAAAAGGCTCACTAGTTAGGAGGGAGTAATAACCTAACTAGACCATTACAGTTAAAGTTAAGAGCTACAAGAAGATCATTTGCCGAGGTCATCGGAAGGGAGAACTTCAAGTTTGCCTCAGTATCTAGACTACAGAGACTCTGCACTTCAAGAAAGTCAACATTGTTCATTACTATTGTAATTTACTTTGTTTTGTATTTATAGGTCTCATTGTAACCATTCACGTGTGACGCTATCTTGGAAGGAGATTGTTAGCCTCGCTTTTTCTAAAGATAACGTCATTTACGTGAATTGGACTAGATGCGTTGTACACTTTGCCCTTAGGGACTAGTATCGCTTTAGTGGCAAAGATAGAGCCTATATATACCCCTCATGACTCTCCATGAGGGGTGAGGTGAATCATTTGGCTAGTTTTATTGTGTGTTTAATTTTAATAAAGTCTTTGTTTTCTCCTCCCTCTCTCTAGTTTCTCTCACTAAGAAGATGAAGATCTTCATCTTCTTCCACCAACCTAGACCTCCAAACCACATAAATCTTTATGCTTTTCGGTCCTAACATGAACAATGGACGAGTTGAAGTTCAGAATCGTGGTTATGGTCGTCAGATGGGCGGTGGTCAAGGGTTTAATGCTGTGGGTAGGAATACCAATAGAACTCAAGTGGTGGAACAAGGAAATGCTCAAAATGGATTGAATGGTCTTCGATGCTACAACTACAATGAGAAGGGACATCTGGTTAATGCATGCCCAAAGCCTAGGACTCGGGGCAGTGCGTATCACAAAGAGGCTCTTCTTTTGGCTCTTAAGGATGAAGTTGGTGGAACTCTCACAGACAAAGAACAGAGCTTTATGGCAAATGCAGACTCAGATGATGATATGGAGGACTTTCAGGCTAATGCAGCAGTTATGTTGATGGCTAATATGCATGAGTTACACATGAGTGACACAGGCCCAGTGTATGACACTGATGGCTTATCTCAGGTACCCGAACAAACCATGTTTATCTCTGATCTCATATCTCCGCCAACATCTGAATCCGGCAAGGCTCCGAATGTTCAAAATGAGTCGTCCACATCTCATTCCGACGATTTTCAAATAGACCCCGTAGTTATATTTGATGATCAAGATGACCTTATGGTTTCCCTTGATACTCAAATTGACTCCGTGGTTATACTTGAGGATCTAAGTAATGATCATGTTGCGACTCACGTTGAACACACTGAACTTTTGCCTCATCCAGATTTTGCTCGTTTAATACAAGACCAACAGACCATAGTGGATAAATGTCATGCCATTAATCAGGACTTGAAAAGCAAAAATGCACTGTTAACCAAGGATTTTGAATGTTTACAAAATCAACTCAACTTTTTCAAAACTCAAGAAAAACGTGAAAACGGTTTTGAAGCAGCCTTTGCCAAATCTCATCAAAACGAAAAATATTTAGAGAGACAGATGCGTGATCTAGCCGCTTCGAAGAATGCTTTGTTGTTTGAAATAGAACAACTGAAACATGAACATAAAAAGCAAATTAATGCTCTCACCTTGGAAAATCAAAAAGCCAAGGCTGAGTTGTTAACTTGTCAAAAACAGTTCTCTGCATACAAAAAGCATTCAACGAAACGAATAGATGATCATCTTGAAGAAATCATCGGCTTGCAAAACAAACTTAAAGAGTTTAAAACTGTTGTTTACAAACATGGTGAGTCGGTCACAGCTATTGAAAAGTTTACTTTAAAACCAAATCCAAATGGCTATGGACCAAATCTTGCTGATTACAAACCTAAGCTTTCAACCAAAGCATTCAAACCAAATCCTGAAGTTTAAAGTGCAGAATATAAAATTGATAATTCTGTTATGACTGTTGTTGAATATCATCGTCAAGAGGAATTAGATGCAGAAGACGAGAGTCGATCTAAATTAGAAAAAGTTGTTTACAACAAACCTTTTAACTATTCAAAAGCGGTCACTTTCGTCACACCAACGGATTCTTCTAACACACCAAGGATTATCATAAAAACGTTTGAGTCTTCTAATGATAATCCCAAACCAGATTATGCACAAACTTATGGTCCTTTACCTTCCATCGGTGAAGTAAACTCAAAACCTGAAAATCGCAAAATTCTTAGATATTTTGACCTTTTCATAGGTGACCTCAAAACTTTACAACATGAGATAGAATATCATTCTGAAATCAAAGTTCAACATTTTCAATCGCCTCTCGCGCGAGAACAAAGAGACATTTTTCAGAAAAATCTTTTACCAAATGTTAAAAATTTAAAAAGTTGTGCATTGTCTTGGGAAAGGGACTTTCATAAGGAACTTGGATTGATGAAGGTCGTTTTCGAGAAAGCAGAAACATCTATTTCTAATACTAAACGTAAAAGAAAATGTTGAGAAAAGATGTTGATCGACTCTTGGAAGATGTCATCTGTGCTGATGTCCATAATGTTGTGCTATTGAATTCTTTGTCATATGCAATTGATTATATCTCTGCGATATCTGTTGATTCGTGGTAAATGTTGAGAACACCGATAATGTGCTTGGATCGAGTCCTTAAAAGTTGAAAACAAACGATTGTCAAGCGAACTTTCAAATGCAATACGTCGTCTTAATTGGTGTCAAAAAGATATTCACGATCAACAACTTGCTTTTCAACACAAAATCGCCCAGTTGCGTGCAAAAACTTCTGATCCTAAAATTGAGCAACTGGATGATCAAAACGTGTCTTTTAAGTGTCAAATCTCAAAATATGAACAAGAATTTGTAAAAGTTAAAAAGGAATATGGTGTCATATTTGATTTACTCAAAAAGACTCGTGATGAAGCATCAAATGAACTTGATCATTATCTTGCACACACTAAAGAAGTTATGCATTTTTCTGGAAATATTCGGTCTGAAAATCAAGATCTGATTCACACTATCTTCAAGTTACGAGAAATGTTAGGAAAGTATGAACAACTTCCGCCCACCGTGATTAAGAGAATAGCACCAGTAACACTTAGTAATCGTGAACCTAGAATCACTACTTCCAAATCACAAGTTGCTAACGTGCCTCCTTCTACTTGAAACAGGAATAGTTGCGTCTTTTCCAAACGTCCGCACTTCACAGCCTAGGAGCACTACATCGAAGAATAGGAAGTTGCGACCTAAGAAAAGATCAATAAGGAATGCTAAAGTAGAAGAACACCCTAGGACTATGAATAAGACTCACGTTGCTTCCACTATAGATATTGCGTCTGGAAAATGTAATAGAAATAGTGATGTAACGAATGCTAAACCATTAAGCACTTTTGATATTCAGTCTGATGCACCTTGTGTTATTTGTCGTAAAAGTATGAATTCTGATTGTCATGATAAATGTGTTGCTAAAGCTATCATCTCTCGTTTAAGGAATCCTAAGAACCGGAATACCTCTAGGCCCACTAATCTGTCTAAGTCTGTGCTTGGTAGACCGCCCTCTTTAGATTCTAAGAAACTCTTTCTTTGTCCCTGTAGCTCCAGTTTCACCTCCTAGAAATGTAGTACCACCTAGTGCATTCACTAAGACTAAAGCAAATACTAGTTGGATATGGCAGAAATGGATATATAACACACTAGGATTTAAATGGATACCTAAAGCTATTGTTGTGTGTATGTCTACTATAACTGCTCCGGAACCCTCTAACATTTCGGGTTCCACATCTACTTTTATTCCATCTGTGTCGCCTGCGTGTGTAATGCGGTGATACGATCATTCTCTGGATTGTTGATAGCGGATGTTCCCGACACATGACAGGCAACCTTAAACTGTTATCAAACTTTATTGCAAAGTTCATTGGCACTGTCCGGTTCGGGAATGATCACTTCGCAGCTATCATGGGCTACGGAGACTATATCAATGGGAACATCGAAATTAGCAGGGTTTATTATGTGGAAGGCCTCGGTCACAATCTGTTTTCAGTAGGTCAGTTTTGTGATGGTGATTTGGAGGTTGCTTTCAAGGAGAAAACTTGTTTCATTCGTGATCTACAAGGAAACGACCTTATGTCTGGCTCGCGTAATTCCAGTCTTTATACTATCTCTATGCAAGACATGGTTGCTTCTTCTCCCATCTGCTTACTTTCAAAGGCAACATCAACAAAATCATGGCTATGGCACCGTCGTCTCTCACATCTAAACTTTCAAACCATCACCAACCTTGCTCGACACAAACTAGTTGAAGGACTCCCACGATTTCGGTATTCTAAAGATCACCTTTGCTCAGCTTGTGAACAAGGCAAAAGCACTCGTGCTCATTTTCTATCAAAGGTGGAACACACTCTCAAAGATGTGCTTCATCTTCTTCACATGGATTTGTGTGGCCCGATGCGCGTGCATACGATCAATGGCAAATGCTACATCTTAGTAATAGTTGATGACTATTCACGCTGGACTTGGGTCTACTTTCTTCGAAGCAAATATCAAGCTCCAACGATGATCATCACCTTTCTCACGAAAATACAAGTTCAGCTACGAAATACACCGTTCGACAAATCGTAACAGCATGAGGCTGAATTTGTTAACCAAACTCTTCGTGAATTTTATGAGAAAGTGGGAATTCGCATCGACATCTATTGCACGTACACCAGAACAAAACGGAGTTGTTGAAAGACGAAACCGAGCGTTAGTGGAAGCTGCAAGAACAATGTTAATCAATGCTAAACTTCCAGATTACTTATGGGCAGAAGCTGTATCTACTGCATGATATACTCAAAACCGTTCTATGATTACAAAACGCCACAACAAAAGACCTTTTGAGCTCGTCCACAAAAGAAAACCGAATCTCAAACACTTTCATGTATTTGGATCTCTTTGCTATCCGAATAATGATCGTGATGACTTTGGAAAGCTCAAAGCCAAAGCTGACATTGGAGTCTTTATAGGATATTGTGATAATTCTAAAGGTTTCCGAACCTGGAATCGTCGAACAAAGGAAGTTATGGAAACGATTCATGCTCATTTTGATGAACTTACGGAAATGGCTTCTGAGTATAACAACTTGGAACCCGGACACAACCGCTTAAACTTCCCCCAAACCCCATCATCAACCGAACAAAGCCCCAAAGCTTACTCGTCAACAAATGGAAAGGTTATTTGCTCCGCTGTTCAGTGACGATATTGATGAATGTGCTTCAGGTGTATCCGCTCAACCCGATAATACTCTTATACCGATACACCTGCTACAAAACTACGATTGAAGAAGCACCACCAGTTGACTCCAACACAACAGTTGAACAAACCGCTTCCAACAATGATGAACCGGCTGATGATGTTCTGAATGAAGTACCCCCCCGCAGATTTTGATCCAAATGCGTTCTTTAACCCGTTTGCTAATGAGACTGCCGCAATGATGTCGGAATCTTCAACAAGCCATTTGAATCCTCAAAATCTGCACAATGTATACCAACATCAACCCTCCACACATAGATGGACAAAAGACCATCCTCTCGAAAATATTATTGGCAATCCGAATCAACCAGTCGTTATGAGACAACGTCTTCACACAGACGGTGAACATTGCATTTATGCACTCACCGCTTGCCAATCAACCTAAAACATCAAAGACGCAATGACAAAAGACAACTGGATTGAATCCATGCCAGAAGAACTCAACCAATTTAAACGTCTTGAAGTATGGGAACTGGTTGAAAGACCAACAGGGGTCTTCGCCATTGGTCTAAAATGGATTTGGAAAACAAATTGATGCAAGGAAACGTTATCGAAACAAGTCACGCCCGTGGCTAAGGGTTATCGCCGGAAGAGGGTGTATTGACTTTGAAGAATATTTTGCTCCGGCTGCTCGTCTTGAGGTCGTTCGATTTTTCTGGCATTTGCGCTCACATGAACATCACGGTCTTTCAGATGGATGTCAAAACTGCTTTTCTCAATGGACAACTTAAAGAAACGGTTTATGTCACCCCGAAGGATTCATTGATCCAGAGTTCCCTAATCATGTCTATAAACTTAAGAAAGCTCTCTACGGTCTCAAACAAGCCCCTCGGGCATGGTATGATAAGCTATCATCTTTCCTCATTACCAATAACTTTACCAAAGGTTCGTTCGACCCAACTCTTTTCATACAATATCACAGGGAACATATTTTAATTATTCAAATTTATGTGGATGACATCATTTTTGGGTCAACTCATAAAAAGTACTCAATCGCTTTTGCAAAACTAATGAAGAAACATTTTGAAATGTCAATGATCGGTGAACTTACGTTCTTTCTAGGGCTGCAAGTTCATCAATCACCCCGTGGTATTTTCTTGAGTCACTCCAAATATGCCCTTGAATTGTTACACAAATTTGGAATGCAAACTGTGACACCTATGCCACACCAATGGCTCATACCAAGAAGCTAGACGCCGATTTACATGGGAAATTGGTGGACCCTACAAAATACCGTAGTATTATTGGGTCCCTCATGTATCTAATAAACTAGCAGACTGATATTGTCTTTGCCGTATATCTTTGCTCGCATCGGGTCGCGACCAAGCTGAAACCCACCTCTCGAGGCTAAAAGAATCCTCCGATACATCAAGGGAACCATTAATTTGGGAATCGGTATCCTGAAGGATTCTAGTTTTGAACTAATCGCTTTTTTCAGACGACTGACCACGCAGATGCTTAGACTCACGAAAAGTACTTCAGAGCTTTACAATTTCTTGGTGATAAACTAGTGTCATGGCAATCGAAGAAGCAGATTGTACATCCCCGCCTCAACCGAAGTAGAATATGTAGCCATGTCGGCGTGTTGTGCTCAAGTCATTTGGATGAGAACACAACTCAAAGACTATGGTTATGTATTTGACGAATCCCGATGTATCTGCGACAACGGAGCCATTGCGATCTCGTGTAACTCGCCAAGACTCGAAATCAAAGCACATCGATCTTCGATATCATTTCATCAAGGATCACGTGGAACAGGGTACTGTTGAATTATATGTTGTGTACGTACACCAATCTCTCCAAAGCCTTGCCTCCTCAGGTTTAATGAGTTGGTCCACGGATTTGTATGAGGTGTTTGACCATGATCCTCCTAAAACAATTTTAAAACTGCCAAACACCAAAATCTCTTTTGTAAATATTTTTCAAAAACAAAATACAAAAATATAAAACCCGATAAAACAACAAAAATATTCTTCTAATCTATTTTTCTTTCAACATGGCAAGGTTTTCCCAACACTTTAATCTTTCAAAATTCGTGATTTTTTCCGATCAAGTGTTGAGGGGGAGAAAACAATTACTTAACTGTTTCAAAAACATCCGTGTACTTGCATGTTACTCTATTCTGGTTGTATCTTTTATCAATGGTGGGAAACTTTTCTGATTAAACTGACACTCCTCGGACTAAACATTATAACATTTCATCAATTATTAAGTCGAGGGGGACTGTCGTCAAAGTTATTTCTTAAAAAACTTTTGTTTGATAACCAAAACGGAAGTTAAATGGCATTGGATGTAAATGGAAAAGGTAGAGGGACTAAAATTGTCAAAACCTGAAAGTATTTTTCAATAAAAGCTCCCACCTGACTTAACTCTTCACATTTATTGCTAAAACCCATCTCATCCTACGCTTAAAAAAACGTTCAAGAAATCCGTGTTTCAGATCTTCAATTTGTAAGTGTCTTTGTGTTCCTAACAAGATTACAAACAATGGTTTTAAATCATTTTGAAATTTAACGGTTAGATTTTAAACTATGGTTGATTTTGTGTTCTACTGATGCGTATGAACACATAATCTTGTTTATGTGTTTGTGGTTAAAAAGATAGTGTCAAAATGTTTTAATAACATCAATGATATTTTTTCTATCCTCAAAACGAACCCAGAAACTCGAATTGAGTGGTTTTGAAAAATTAGGGTTTATGCGTGGATTGGGGTATTTAAAATGTGAATGGTTTTGGTCAAATAAATTCTTGTGTGATGTTTATACCAAGTTGAATTAATGTTATCCAGACCCTATAACAACCCAGAAACACTAATCAAGTTAGAATTAGATATTAGGGTTTAATGTTCTTGTGTTTGGGTATTTTTGATTCACCACGAATTGGGTGTTAAAACTTGGTTATTAGACTCTGATAACATCTAAGACCTACCAGAAAAACTTTGGTGCATATCCTATGGCTAGAAATCATATGCGTAATTCATGAACCTTAGGGTCTTGACTTACGCGTATGACTTTCTACGCGTAAAATGTTAAACAAGGTTTCATGCCATAATCTATTTTAGAATGAATATATGTGATAAGATTGATGATATGATGATTTTATTTCGTCTTTGCTACCATAAAACTCAGAATCAAGGTCTTTGTTACCTCGCGATAAGGATCACCTTACGCCAGAAAGTTATGCATAAGAGAAATTTTACGCAGAATCGCTACGTAGGGTCTAAATGGGACTACGCGATCCTGAAGGATATGCGTGAACAAAGGACTCTACGCATAAGGTTTACTCTACGAGTAATCCTTACTGCAGTTTATATATCACCACGCTTTAAGTTTTCGCGATAAGGTTCTCCTCGTTCGTAATATTTCTTACGCCAGTAGTCGGATCCTACGCAAGCTTACATCTACACGTATACTTATCTTGTTTACGCATAAGCTACTATTTCTACGCATAAGCCTTGATTAAACCTTCATTTTGAATTGTTACACGTGCAAACCTCAGAAATAAATGAATCATAACATACCTAATCCAATAATGTCACTAATAAAATTAAACGCTTGATATGTTGTGAACTATAAGTGATAACATAAACTTTAAAACTTAAAGTTAACTAACTCACAAACGCTTCTACAACGCCATTGGACTATTGGACATACAAGTGACTTAGACTCGTAATAATCATTAACACCGTATATTCAATAATTAGACAATAAAACCTTTGTTGACTAACAAGATGTCTTTCGATATGTTGGTTCTTTGGTTAATGTTATTTCGCATCACCTATTATGGTCAGCCAAATGAATGTAGATGCACCCAGGTTCTCACACTGTTTCCATATCTTCCCTAAAGGTTATCCAAGAAAGATTGTAAAGAACAATCTCGTGAGTTGACTTTGAAACCTCATGCATGCTCAATCTTCGCTTGATTGTTGTGGATATTCTTAAGAACCATCCATACCGAATGCTCTCACACCTGCTATAGTACCGAGATCTACATACAACAATTCTCGAATTCAATGCAAAGGATTAAAGGTCAGTAGCGAAGGACTCAGATGCTCAATCACAAACAAATCACCATCACATACAGGACGCAATGGCCTTCTTTATTCCTCGAGATCGAGCCAACCGACTTCTATGCCACACCTACAAGAGATACGCTCAAGAATTCCTCGATGGATATTGATATGATGAAGATCAGCAATTATCACTAAGCATTCTTCATGTGGAGCTTAAGAATATTCTCAACCGTGGAGAACCCTCTACATCATCATTACCAAATCCGTCTCGGTCGTATAGTGGTTATGAGCATCCCAAGCTCATGGAACTACAAATCTTCTGGTCATTAATCAACAAAAAGGACATCGAATTGAAGCACTGCTATGGGAAGACATGATGTCATTTCACAAGAAACTTGGCTCAAAGATTCCCTATGTCAGATACATGAAATTGTTGATCCAGAGAGCACTTGTACTTCATCCCGACATTCCCAAGAGGCTCAATGACCCGATAATCACGATATGTTGATCTGAGCCCACCCTATCGGGCCGAATCAAGGAATCGCCAACAAAGAAACAGTGGTGCCGTGCCGCTGATCACCTTCTCGACAAATGAAATCAAAAGCTTGAAACATACAAAAGGTATATGTAGCAAAGAGAAGGAAAAGTTGGTCCTCGATGATAAGCTTCCGAACACCTACTAGGAGAACCGTAAGAAGTGGCAGAAGTGCGGCAAGCACTAAGAGTCGAGGATGTTTCCCAGAGGAATCCTCCACGAAAGGGGAACTTCCCGCCAAGGAAGTTGTTCCTATTCCCCGTATCTAAGCCCGAACCGAGAGAAAGCTAATGGACGAGGACTCCGAGGCTACTCGAATCGACATGAAGAGACTTTCTACTCGACCGAACCGAAACACCTCCTTCGCCAGCCTAAACCTCCAAGTCCACCGGCCGACAAAGGAAAAGGGAAGACTCCCCTGCACTTGTGTCATGAAGAAAGCTCAGATGAAGAAGAAGAGCAATCGGATACTTCATACAGAAGAAATCAAATTCCTTAGACTCCAACACGCGCAAAAAGAATTTGCAAAAGAACAAATGG
>OU343222.1:116555557-116747449 GCA_910596185.1 Chrysanthemum makinoi | reverse complement strand
TTGCAATGGAATATATCCTCTTAGGATTACCTAACCCAATTTTCGAAGTGTTGATGCTCAAAAAGATCGGCAAAGGAAATGTGGGATCATATTCATCTTCTTATGGAAGGATCTCAGACTCAATCAGAGGATTTGGAATCCAAAATTTACTTGGCTTATGAACACTTCATGATTGAACGGAGAGACACGAGTCTATCATCATCGCTGATCATCAATGATTTGGATAAACACAACATCATCATGCCAAGAATTGCAGTGAATACTAAGTTCCAAAGTAGTCTTGGTCCTGAATGGGAGAAGTATGTCATTTTTCTCCCGCCGTTTAAGAACATGCATCATTATACATATGGATTGTTGTACGATTACTTGAAGCCTCATGAAAAGGAAGTTGATAGGGAAAGGATTCGCCGTGCTCAAATTGCTCCACCGACATCCGAAAATCAACAACTTGCCTTATATGCTCAAAAAAATTATTCTCCTCAACCAAAGAATCAACTCAACCAATGCTAATCACACCATATGACCCTTCACAGCCTCAATCTCAACAAACTCAATTGGTTCCATACAACAACAACAATGCTCAAGCACTTGTCGATGAAGCTAATGAGGAATTGATCCGCTCAAGCACCGCAACAAGGATTTGCTATGATTGCTAATGCCTTTAGCCGTTATACCAACAAATCCAACAACCGTATTCGCTCCTCATCTAACACAAGGAATCAAGTGTTAGAACAATGGACGAGTTGAAGTTCGTAATCGTGGTTATGGTCGCCGATGGGCGTGGTCAAGGGTTTAATGTCTGGGTAGGAATAACAATCGAGCTCAAGTGGTGGAACATGGAAATGCTCAAAATGGGTTGAATGGTCTTCGATGCTACAACTGCAATGAGAAGGGACACTGGCTAATGCATGCCCAAAGCCAGGACAAGGGGCGTGCTTATCACAAAGAGGCTCTTCTTTGGCTCTTAAGGATGAAGTCGGTGGAACTCTCACGCACAAAGAACAGAGCTTTATGGCAAATGCAGACTCAGATGATGATATGGAGGACTTGCAGGCCAATGCACCTGTTATGTTGATGGCTAATATGCATGAGTTACACATGAGTGACACAGCCCGTGTATGACATCGATGGCTTGTCTCTGCAACCCGAACAAACCATATTTATCTCTGATCTCATATCTCCGCCAACATCCGAATCCGGCAAGGCTCAGAATGTTCAAAATGAGTCGCCCACATCTCATTCCGACGATTTTCAACTAGACCCTGTAGTTATATTTGACGATCAAGATGACCTTATGGTTTCCTTTGATAATCAAATTGACTCCATGGTTATACTTGAGGATCTAAGTAATGATCATGTTGGACTCACGCTGAACACACCAACTTTTGCCTCATCCAGATTTTGCTCGTTTAATACAAGACCAACAGACCATAGTGGAAAATGTCATGCCATTAATCAGGACTTGAAAAGCAAAAATGCACTCTTAACCAAGGATTTTGAATGTTTACAAAAGCAACTCAACTTTTTCAAAACTCAAGAAAACGTGAAAACGGTTTTGAAGCAGCCTTTGCCAAATCTCATCAAAACGAAAAATATTTAGAGAGACAGATGCTGATCTAGCCGTCAAGAATGCTTTGTTGTCTGAAATAGAACAACTCAAACATGAACATAAAAAGCAAATTAACGCTCTCACCTTGGAAATCAAAAGCTAAGGTGAGTTGTTAACTTGTCAAAAATTCTCGTGATACAAAAAGCATTCGACGAAACGAATAGATGATCATCTTGAAGAAATCATCGGCTTGCAAAACAAACTTAAAGAGTTTAAAACTGTTGTTTACAAACATGGTGAGTCGGTCACAGCCATTGAAAAGTTTACTTTAAAACCAAATCCAAATGGATATGGACCAAATCTTGCCGACATAAACCTAAGCTTTCAACCAAAGCATTCAAACCAAAATCGAAGTTTCCAAAGTGTAATATAAAATTGATAATTCTTATGAGTGTTGTTGAATATCATCGCCAAGAGGAATTAGATGTAAGACGAGAGTCGATCAAAATTAACAAAAGTTGTTTACAACAAACCTTTTAACTATTCAAAAGCGTCACTTTCGTCACACCAACGGATTCTTCTAACACACCAAGGATTATCATAAAACGTCCAGTCTTCTAATGATAATCCCAAACCGATTATGCACAAACTTATGGTCCTTTACCTTCCATCGCTGAAGTAAACTCAAAAACCTGAAAATCGCAAAATTCTTCGATATTTTGACCTTTTCATGGCTGACCTCAAAACTTTACAACATGAGATAGAATATCATTCTCAAATCAAAGTTCAACATTTTCAATCGCCTCTAGCGCGAGAACAAAGAGACATTTTTCGAAAAATCTTTACCAAATGTTAAAAATTTGAAAAGTTGTGCATTGTCTTAAAAGGACTCATAAGGAACTTGATTGATGAAGGTCATTTCAAGAAAACAAACATCTATTTCTAATACTAAACGTAAAAAAATGTTGAGAAAAGATGTTGATCGACTCTTGGAAGATGTCATCCGTACTGATGTCCATAATGTTGTGCTATTGAATTCTTTGTCATATGCATTTGATTATATCTCTCACGTGATATCATGATTCGGTAAATGTTGAGAACACAAATAATGTGCTTCAGATCGAGTCCTTAAAAGTTGAAAACAAACGATTGTCAAACTAACTTTCAAATGCACACGCCTCTTAATTGGTGTCAAAAAGATATTCACGATCAACAACTTGCTTTTCAACACAAAATCGCCTGGGCCATGGACAAACTTCGATCCAAAATTGAGCAACTGTATGATCAAAACGTGTCTTTAAGTGTCAAATCTCAAAATATGAACAAGAACTTGTAAAAGTTAAAAGGAATATGGTGTCATATTTGATTTACTCAAAAGACTCGTGATGAAGCATCAAATGAACTTGATCATTATCTTGCACACACTAAAGAAGTTATGCATTTTGTCGAAATATTCTCCAAAATCAAGATCTATTCACACTATCTTCAAGTTAAGAGAAATGTTAGGAAAGTATGAACAACTTCCGCCACCGTGATTAAGAGAATAGCCCCAATAACACTTAGTAATCATGAACCTAGAATCCCTACTGCCAAATCACAAGTTGCTAACGTGCCTCCTTCTACTAAACAGGAATAGTTGCGTCTTTTCCAAACGTCCCGACTTCCACGGCCTAGGAGCACTACATCGAAGAATAGGAAGTTGCGACCTAAGATAAGATCAATAAGGAAGGCTAAAGTAGAAGAACACCCTAGGACTATGAATAAGACTCACGTTGCTTCCACTATAGATATTGCGTTTGGCAAATGTAATAGAAATAGTGATGTAACGAATGCTAAACCATTAAGCACTTTTGATATTCAGATGCACATTATTATTTGTCGTAAAAGTATGAATTTTGATTGTCATGATAAATGTGTTTCTAAAGCTATCATCTCTCGTTTAAGGAATCCTAAGAACCGGAATACCTCTAGGCCCACTAATCTTTCTAAGTCTGATGCACCCATTATTATTTGTCGTAAAAGTATGAATTCTGACCGCCCTCTTTAGATTCTAAGAAACGCTTTGATGTCCCTGTAACTCCGGTTTCACCTCCTAGGAATGTAGTACCACCTAGTGCATTCACTAAGACAAAAGAAAATACTAGTTGGAGATGGCAGAAATGGATACATAATACACTAGGATTTAAATGGATGCCTAAAATCATTGATGTGTGTATTTCTACTATAATCTGCTTTGAGAACCCTCTAACTCATCGGTTCCACATCTACTTCTATTCCATCCGTGTCGTGGTATGTAATGCAGGTGATACAGAACATTCTCTGGATTGTTGATAGCGGATGTTCCCGACACATGACAGGCAACCTTAAACTGTTATCAAACTTTATTGCAAAGTTCATTGGCACCGCCGTTCGGGAATGATCACTTCGCAGCTATCATGGGCTACGGAGACTATATCAATAGGAACATCGAAATTAGCAGGGTTTATTATGTGGAAGGCCTCGGTCACAATCTGTTTTCATGAGGTCGGCTTCGTGATGGAGATTTGGAGGTTTCTTTCAGGGAGAAAACTTGTTTCATTTGTGATCTACAAGGAAACGACCTTATGTCTAGCTCGCGTAATTCTAGTCTTTACACTATCTCTATGCAAGACATGGTTGCTTCTTCTCCCATCTGCTTACTTTCAAAGGCAACATCAACAAAATCCTGGCTATGGCAACGCGCGTCTCTCACATCTTAGCTTTCAAACCATCACCAACCTTGCTCGACACAAACTAGTTGAAGGACTCCCACGATTTCGGTATTCTAAAGATCACCTTTGCTCAGCTTGTGAACAAGGCAAAAGCACTCGTGCTCATTTTCCTTCAAAGGTGGAACAGCACTCTCAAAGATGTGCTTCATCTTCTTCACATGGATTTGTGTGGCCCTCGGCGTGCAAACGATCAATGGCAAACGCTACATCTTAGTAATTGTTGATGACTATTCACTCTGGACTTGGGTCTACTTTCTTCAAAGCAAAGATCAAGCTCCACAGATGATCATCACCTTTCTCACGAAAATACAAGTTCAGCTAAAACACCATTGACAAATCGTATCAGACAGAGGCACTGAATTTGTTAACCTAACTCTTCGTGAATTTTATGAGAAAGTGGGAATTCAAAGATTAGACATCTATTGCACGCACAACCAGAACAAAACGGAGTTGTTGAAAGACTAAACCGAACGTTAGTGGAAGCTGCAAGAACAATGTTAATCAATGCTAAACTTCCAGATTACTTATGGGCGTGTGATCTATCGCATGCTATACTCAAACCCGTTCTATGATCACAAAACGCCACAACAAAACACCTTTTGAGCTTGTCCACAAAAGAAAACCGAATCTCAAACACTTTCATGTATTTGGATCTTTTTGTTATCCAAATAATGATCGTGATGACTTTGGAAAGCTCAAAGCCAAAGTTGACATTGGAGTCTTTATAGGATATTGTGATAATTCTAAAGGCTTCCGAATCTGGAATCATCGAACAAAGGAGGTTATGGAAACGATTCATGCTCATTTTGATGAACTTACGGAAATGGCTTCCGAGTATAACGCTTGGAACCCGACACAACCGCTTAAACTTCCCCAAACCCATCATCACCAACAAAGCCCCCATTTTACTCGTCTACAAATGGAAAGGTTATTTGCTCTACTGCTCGCTGACGATATTGATGAACGCGTGCTCCGTGTGTATCCACCGCTTTCCACCGCTCAACCTCGATAATACTCTTATACCCGATACACCTGCTACAACAACTACGGTTGAAGAAGCACCACCAGTTGACTCCAACACAACAGTTGAACAAACCGCTTCCAACAATGATGAACCGGCCGATGATGTTCTAAATGAAGTACCCCCACCGCAGATTTTGATCCAAATGCGCTTTAACCCGCTTGCTAATGAGATCGCTGCTCTGCATGATGTCGCGAATCTTCAACAAGCCATTTGAATCCTCAAAATCTGCACAATGTATACCAACATCAACCCTCCACACATAGATGGACAAAAGACCATCCTCTGAAAATATTATTGGCAACCCGAATCAACCAGCCGTTACAAGACAACGTCTTCACTCAGATGGTGAACATTGCATTTATGCACTCACCGTCTGCCAATCCGAACCTAAAACATCAAAGACGCAATGACAAAAGACAACTGGATCGAATCCATGCAAGAAGAACTCAACCAATTCAAACGCCTTGAAGTATGGGAATTGGTTGAAAGACCAACAGGAGTCTACGTCATTGGTCTCAAATGGATTTGGAAAACAAATTGGATGTCAAGGAAATGTTATCCGAAATAAGTCACGCCTCTGGTGGCTAAGGGTTATCGTCGTGAAGAGGGTATTGACTTTGAAGAATCTTTTGCTCGGTTGCTCGCCTTGAGGTCGTTCGGATATTTCGCGTCACGCTCATATGAATATAACGGTCTTTCGATGGACGTCAAAACTGCTTTTCCAATGGGCAACTTAAAGAAACGGTTTATGTCACCAACCGTAAGGATTCGTTGATCCCGTGTTCCCAATCATGTCTACAAACCGAACAAAGCTCAGATGGTCTCAAACAAGTTCCTCGGGCATGGTACGATAAGCTATCATCTTTCCTAATTGCCAATAATTTCACCAAAGGTTCGTTTGACCCTACTCTTTTCATACAATATCACGGGAACATATTTTAATTGTTCAAATTTATGTGGATGACATCATTTTTGGGTCAACTCATAAAAAGTACTCAATCGCTTTTGCAAAACTAATGAAGAAACATTTTGAAATGTCCATGATGGGTGAACATACGTTCTTTCTAGGACTACAAGTTCATCAATCACCCCGTGGTATTTTCTTGAGTCAGTAAAAATATGCCCTTGAATTACTACACAAATTTGGAATGCAAAACTGTGACACCTATGCCACACCAATGCCTCATACCAAGAAGCTAGACGCTGATTTACATGGGAAATTGGTGGACCCTACAAAATACCGTAGTATTATTGGGTCTCTCATGTATCTAACAACAGCGTGATCGATATTGTCTTTGCCGTATATCTTTGCTCTCGTATCGGCCGACCAACCGAAACCCACCTCTCTGAGGCTAAAAGAATCCTCCGATACATAAAGGGAACCATTAATTTGGGGATCCGTATCCGAAGGATTCTCGGTTTTGAACTAATCGATTTTCGTGACCGACCACAGGATGCTTAGACTCACGGAAAAGTACTTCAGAGCTTTACAATTTCTTGGTGATAAACTAGTGTCATGGCAATCGAAGAAGCGAGGATTGTACATCGCTGTCCTCAACCGGCGTAATATGTAGCCATGTCAATGTGTTGTGCTCAAGTCATTTGGATGAGAACACAACTCAAAGACTATGGTTACGTATTTGACGAATCCCGATGTACTACTGACAATCGAGTGCCATTGCGATCTCGTGCAACTCAGTTCAGCACTACAAATCAAAGCACATCGATCTTCGATATCATTTCATCAAGGATCACGTGGAAGTGGTAATCGTTGAATTATATTTTATGGGTACAGAATACCAATTGGCTGATCTTCTCACCAAAGCCTTGCCTCCCGCTAGGTTTAATGAGTTGGTCCACCGGATTGGTATGAGGTGTTTGACTCAAGAGGAATTGGATTACCTCCTAAAACAGTCTTAAAAACCTGTCAAACACCAAAATCTCTTTTGTAAATATTTTTCAAAAACAAAATACAAAAATATAAAATTTGATAAAACAACAAAAATATTCTTCTATCTATTTTCATTCAACATTGCAAGTACATTTCTTCCGTCAACACTATAATCTTTTAAAATTCAGGATTTTCCGATCAAGTGTTGAGGGGAGAAAATAAATTCTTAACTGCTTCAAAAACATCCGTGTACTTGCATGTTACTCTACTCTAGTTGTTTCTTGTATCAATGGTGGTAAACTTTTCTCGTTCAACCTGACACTCCTGACTAAAATTTATAACCTTTCATCATTTTCTTAAGTCGAGGGGAGTGTCAATTTTCTTCTTAAAATCTTTGTATGATAACCAAAACGGAAGTTAAATGGCTTTGGATGAAAAGGAAAAGGTGGAGGGACCAAAAATGTCAAAGCTTTAAAGTTATTTTAAATAAAACACCCCACCTAATTCCTTCACTTCACATTTATTACTCTCATCTAACTAATCCTACGCACAAAATTCGTTCAAGAAATCTGTGTTTTTGATCATCAAAGTGTAAGTGTTTTCATGATCTTAACGTTAATACAAGCAAAGGTTTTGAATTTGATGCAAATCCAACGGCTAAATCGTTAGATATGTGTGATTATGTGTTCTAACGATAAGCGTATGAACACACAATCATTGGTGTGTGTTTGTGGTGGAAAAGAATGTGTCAAAACGTGTATTTAACAACAATTATACTATTTTTACCCTCAAAATCCACCCAGAAACACGAATTGATGGTTTTTCAAAATTAGGGTTCTTAAGTCAATTTGGGTATTTTAAAATGTGAATGGTTTTTGTCAAGTAAATTGTTGTATGATGTTTATATCATGTTGAATTAATGTTATCCAGGCCCTATAACAACCCATAAACACTAATTAAGTCAGAATTAGGAATTAGGGTTTAATGTTCTTGAGTTTGGGTATTTTTGATTCACCACAAATTGGATGTTAAAACTTGGTAATTACACTCTCACAACATCTTAGACTTACCAGAAACACGTTGGTGCAAATCCTATGGTTAGAAATCATACGCGTAACTCTTAAACTCTAGGGTTTTGACCTACGCGTATGACTTTCTACGCGTAAATGTTTAAAATGTCTTCATGCCATGATTTGTTGTAAACTGAATATATGTGTTAAGATTGATGTTATGATGATTTTATTTCAGGCTTGCTACGCATAAAACTCATAATCAAGGTGTTTGTTACTCTACGCATAAGGATCACCTTACGCGTAGAAAGTTATGCGTAAGAGAAATTTTACGCGTAACTCATACGCGTAAGGGTTCTACAATGGGACTACGCGTATCCTATGAAGGATATCGTAAAAATGACTCTACGCATAAGGTTTACTCTTACGATTAATCCTTACAAGTAAGGTTTATATACGCCTACGCTTAAGTTTTACGCATAAGGTTCTCCTGTTCTACGCTGCATATTTCTTACGCAGAAGTCGATCCTACGCGTAAGCTTACGTCTACGTGTATACTTATCTTGTTTACGCATAAGCTACTATTCCTACGCATAAGCCTTGATCAAACCTTCGTTGTGAATTGTTACGCGTGAAAACTTGTAAATGAATGAATCATAACGTCTCGAATCCAAAAATGTCACTAATATACTTAAACGTTTGATATGTTGTGAACTATATGTGATAACATAAACTTTAAAACTTAAAGTTAACTAACTCACGAAACGCTTCACGACGTCATTGGACTATTGAACATACAAGTGACTTAAGACTCGTAACAATCATTAACACTGTATATTCAATAATTAGACAATAAAAACCTTCTGTTGACTAACACTATGTCTTTCGATATGTTGGTTCTTTTGGCTAATATTATTTCAGATCACAACATGGCTGCTCAAATGAATGTGGATGCACCTGAGGTTCTCATAATTGCTGATATCTTCCCTAATGGCTATCCAAGAAAGATTGTAAAGAACAATCTTAGAGTTGACTTTGAAACCCTCACATGCTTAGAATCTTCTTGCTTGATTACTGTGGATATTCTTAAGAACCATCCATACCAGAATATGCTCTCACACTCTGCTACAGTACCAGAGATCTACATACAACAATTCTGGAATTCAATGCAAAGGATCAAAGGTCAAAGTGCGGTGAACGACCGTGATGCTCAATCACAAACAAATCACCATCACAAGCAGATCTACGGCCGCTTCTTATTCCCGAGATCGAGCCAACCGACTTCTATGCCACACCCATCAAGAGAGCAGGTTCGCAATTCCGATGGATATTGGATATGATGAAGCTTTAGGAATTATCACTAAGCATTCTCATGTGGAGCTTAAGAACATTCCTCAACCGTGGAGAACCTTCTACATCATCATTACCAAATCGGTCTCTGGTCGTGATAGTGGTTATGAGCATCCCAAGCTCATGGAACTACAAATCTTCTGGTCTTTAATCAACAAAAGGACATCGAAATTGAAGCAATGCTATGGGAAGACATGATGTCATTTCACAAGAAACTTGGCTCAAAGATTCCCTATGTCGGATACACGAAATTGTTGATCCAGAGAGCACTTGGACTTCATCTCGATATTCCACAGAGGCTCAATGACCCAGATAATCACGATATGTTGACTGAGCCTACCCTATCGCCGTGAATCAAGGAATCGTCTACAAAGAAACAGGTGTCGTGGCTGCTGATCACCTTCGACTAATGAAATCAAAAAGCTTGAAACATACAAAAGGTATCAAGTAGCAAAGACGAGAAGGCAAAGTTTGCCATCTCGATGATAAGCCTTCTGGAACACCTACTAGGAGAACCAGAAGAGGAAGTGCTGGAAGTGCGCAAGCACTGAGAGTCGAGGATGTTTCCTGTGAGGAATCCTCCACGAAAGGGGACAGTTCCCGCCAAGGAAGGTGTTCCTATTCCCGTATCTAAGCCTGAACCGCAGAGAAAGCTAATGGACGAGGACTAAGCTACTAAATCATGAAGAGACTTTCTTCTCTGAATCTGCAACCGAAACACCTCCTTCAGCAGCTAAACCTCCAAGTCCACCAACTGACAAAGGAAAAGGAAGACTCTGTACTTGTGCCGCATTATGAAGAAAGCTCAGATGAAGAAGAAGAGCAACTAGATACTTCATACAGGAAGAAATTCAAATTCCTTAGACTCCAACACGCGGCAAAAGAATTTGCAAAAGAACAAATGGGTGGCCCGGAGGGTCAAGTGGTGCAGCTCAACCTTCACCAGGTCCTGATGCGGTTAATCAACCCGATAAGGATCCGTGCCACCACTTTGGAGCAACAACAAAATCCCGTGGAAGAAACTATTGAGTATGAATTTGAGGAACCTGTTAAAGAAAAGTCCGAGAAAGATGAGGGTGACAAAGAAAAGACTGAGAAAGAAAAGACGAAAAGACAGAAAAGAATGAAGAAAAAGATAAGTCTGGAGATGACACTGATTATGATAAGTTTCTGCTAGACAGTCCTACTCGATCAGAGGAGAAAACCTCTGAACCTCCAAAGGATCCAGAGTCTCCTCATGTCTCTTCATCATCATATTCGTCTTCTCATTCTTCACCACCACCATCAACGAAATCAACCAAATCATCATCCAAATCAATAAAGAATCCAACTCCATCTTGGATCTCTCAATCTAAGAATCGAATCGTTAAAGCCGTCAAACGAGTCAGAAAGAAAGATATTCTCCACAGAAATTTGACTTTCCTCGCCGATCGATAACGATCTTCATGATGAGAAGGACAAGATGCAAGTTGAAAGGGAGTATGTACAGAAGCTTATGAAGGATGATCTTCAAGGAAGCATGGACGAGATGATAAAAGGATACACTCACAAGTTCTTAATGTAGGTCATTCCGAAACTGACAAAGGAGATGTATTCCGCACAACTTTATCCGAAATCTCTTACATTTAGCCAAGCAAGCCATGAAATCAACTCCGATGAATTTGAGCATCAATCCAGTTGAAACTACAATCTTCTCAGATGATGAATTAGTAAACCGTTGGTAGCGAAATGTCAACACGCTCTCCAATGTTTGCCTCCCATGAAGCTAAACTGTTTGAAGCATTGCTGGAATACCAACTCAATTCATCATTCAGAGAAGAGGCCATAAGGCCAAAGCGTTCAAGAGATGATGAAGACAAAGATCAAGATAAGGATAAGGAGCCTAAACGCACAAAGAAGTCTGTGAATCATCTTCGATTCTGTACTCAATGCCGCCTCCACCACAAAGGACTCCAGCTCAACAAAGATCTCCTCCCCGCTCTTCACGATAAACCTCAGATTCTGAGACACCACCCCAGACTCTAAAAACCGGTGACCACTTTGAGTATACGGGTGGTGACGATGAAGAATACCATGAGCCCCAACAACAACCCGCCTCACCCGACAAAGTACAGAAACCGGAATCCTCATCTAGGCCTAAGAAAACAAGAAGAAGGCGCCCAAGGCTGACGTCCTATCATGGCTAGATGAAGATAACACAGAGGAATTTGAATGGTTTTCTACACTTGTCAATTCCACTCCCTACCCTGAAGAAGGTCAAGATCGGGTAGACGGTACTACTTTGGAGCATGCTAAAATTCTGCAAGAAAAGTTCAAAGTAAAGAAGATGACGAAATCCGAGTTGAAGCGAATCAAGAATGAAGCATTTCAACGGTTAAAAGATAGCTCAGAAAGTGCCATCGAGGTCGAATATCACCTTGACAACATTGCTTGAGCTATGTCTAATAACATGGATTGGCTCAACCCAGAAGCAAACATCGACTTTACGAAGCGGGACAACCCTCCATATTACACCGACCGTCAAAACCACTACCAACGATCGCCAACCAGATAGCCTAGGATCCCATTCAGATATTTTTTCAACAAAGACTTGGAATTTCTTCTTCACGGTGGCGATGGTTCAAGGAAATACGCTACATCATTGACACTTCCATTCCCAGCAGCTGAATACTCAAACTGCATAGCTATCGAGGAAAGAGCTAATCACTTGTTCTCCAACAAAGTGGAAGCATGACCGAGATGCAATGTATGGGTTCATCATTGGCCGGAAACGCCGAATCTACTACTGCCGCCAGTCCGAAGTCTCAACATGCAGTGTTCAAGATTAAAACATCGTTACCATCAAACACGTTGATCTTTCGTCCAAATGGGACTACACTTATCTCAAGAATATTGTGGTCAAAAGACAAGACGAAAGGGATTATGCATTCTCGAAGGCTGACTTTGAGAATTTGTCAATCAACGACATCGAAGATATGTACCTTGCCAAAGTACAGGGTCGTATGAGATAATTCTCCACTGAAGTACAACGTGAATTCATCAAGTCAGTGCTCATCTTCATCAGACGCATAGTTATCAAAGAACGTGTAGAAGATCTCCATTTTGCGGTTGAATCTTATCGACTCGTGTAAACTTCACTCCACCACAACTTGATCTTCCCGACATCAACCAGCTTTCACAATTTACACTCATCAAGCAAACCATTCGGCCGCTTTACGGCAGTTAACTTCAAAGAAATTGATTGATGGCGTGCTGTGATCTTCACAAATTTGGAGATCACACTTTGAAGTTGGTTAGGGACGGATTGGCTTATCGGTTGAAGGATATACACCAAAAGATCGGGTCTCCTAAGCGATGGAATTCTCAGATCGAAGGACGTGAAGAGGATCATCACCATGATTGATGAACGGTTGTATAAAAGGGATCAGCCAGAAGATTGGAAAGCTATGTTGGTGGTCGACCCAGAGAAACATCATCGGCTTTCAACGCCGATTCACATTCTGGCGACATCTCCGGACTACCGGTACCCCTTGAACCTTCTTTCATTATAAATCTGGATGTATGATCTATTATGTCGATGGCTTGTGCACACATTACAATGTACAACCCGTTCTTGTAAATAAAGGACCCTGTGGTACGCTTCAGTGCCACAATCCTTATAAAAGGAGCGAAAGCTTCTTACTTTTGAGTAAAACCTATCAAACGTTTCATTTTTCAAGGTTTTGCTCAAAAGAACAAGTACTTTCCCTTATGATTTTCAAAACCTCAACCGTTTATATCACTCGTTGAGGGGAGTACTTGACTTAAAACTTTGTTCACAAATTGTTCACACGTGGTCATTCTTCCCAACACTCTCCCAATGGTCATATTTATTCTCAACTTTTCAAAAATAACATTTTATATGCCATTTTTGAGGGGAGAAAAATACGTGATAAGAAATATGTTGTGTTTTGCTATATGAACTCTCGTAAAAAGACTTTAACCCAAGAATTGACGAGATCTTAACTGTTAGTAACTCGAAAAGACTTGTCCGGACGGGTAATAATTTCAAGCTAGTTCGCTAGTGATGTAAACGTGTCTCGCAAAGGACTTGTCCGAGTAGAATGTACCATTCGAGAAACTCTTGGTAGACATGAACTTGACGGGTTTAACAACCTTTCGAGGATTGTCTACACCTTCAAGGTAGTTATTAGAGCTAGTTGTCACCTAAAAGCTGATGATGCAACTCTTTAACTATGCCACGTAACCGTGTCTCGCGGGGGAATGTCTATCTTGAGTTGATCAATTCAAAATGTGCGCTCTTTCCTCACTGTGCATTTTAACCGTTAAAACTCTTAAGCACATGTGGAGGGGAGTATTTATGCAAAATCTCATCTCAACAGTGGTTCAAAAATGTTTTATTCATAAACACTGAGCGAGATTTTTCAAGTAAATGGTTTTATGGCAACATAGGTTAGTCATGGAGTTATAAGGTGACTAAGGTTAGGAATAACCGTCCTATGATCCGCCAGGAGTCGGAGGGATCTACCCCCAGGACACCACAAATAGTTAGTATTTAGAAGTCCTTAGGTATGATTATAAAAGGAGAAAATGAGAATCGGAGAAAGAAGGAGTTGAAGAATTAAAAGAAATGCAAAGAAAAGGGTGAAAAGAAATAGCCCTCCAGATTATTCAACTTAGGGCGTATCGGTTCAATTCATATGCTACTGGTTGTCACTAGATGACACCGGTATTGAAGATTAAAAGTCGTCATGGACCCAATGACGCATGCACTAAACCTTCTTAACCACTCAAGTTTCTCTCAACAGAAGCTTGTTTCATTCTCACAGGGAACCCTACGTAAACTATCGGCTTTCTCTTAGAGATTGCTGGTATTGAAGAAGGAGACCTCTCCCTAGTCTCCGCTCAGAAAACCAAAATGCACTATTGAGTCTAGAGCCACGAGATTCATCAAAAGATCTCTTAGGTACACTTGACATTTCATCACTTGATATTCAACAATAAGAATTTCGGTGGTACATTATCGAGTCCTTCACAGATCTTAGCAATCTGTCGAGAACATTTATGAGAGGTTCACATTGTGATCCTCGTGATTGAATGGAAACTCTCGCCAGGTCAACATCAAAGCCCCGACCAGGCAGTCGCCGAAACTCCTCGTGGATTGCGCTTAGTGGTCTCAAACGGTCTACAGTCGTGAGGTGATTCTTCGGTGTACCTCAGCGACTCATCTGAATCGTAGGTGTACTTCGGTACATCGTGTTATCTCACTTGTGGGACTCCGATTCGGGAACGGCCTTTGTAAGAATTAGAGTTGTGTTTTCACACTATGCTGTCAACACTCTTGAATTTCAAACTTGTAAGTGCCGGAATCCGCTTATTACTAACCGTTTTTATGTTTACTTCTTATGGAAGCTCGAGCGAATGATCGTGCGATTCTCCACTTGTTCACACCAACAACATCATCAAAGATGTTCTATCTTAAAGCAACACAAAGTCGAATGATTCTTCACAAATCAAAGAATCTACAAAGTTAAAGACTTAAATAACTTCATCAGCACCGTAATCCAACGTTAAAGAGTGTGTGACCATGTTGGAGAAAGACGTGGAGACACCGGCGTGAAGCGGACTGAGGCGCACTTGATGCACAACAACAACATACTTTCACTTTCATCACAAAGAACAATGATCAAAGAACAAAGTTAAAGATGACGTCAAAGTATAACTGTTCAAAGAAAACTATCTCGCTATACTGGGGAGATGGTTCAAATCAAGGCAATTCTTCTCACAAGAAAGAAGAATGTCAGAAGACGTCAAAGCTACTATTACATCAACGCCTTCACCGTTTTTCATCACCAACACTTGAGGGGGAGATTTTTGGAATCACTCCTAAACCTTATTCAAGTGTTAGTTACTCATATGTAATAGTTAGTTTAATTATGGCCTTTATGTTTGTTATTAGCCTTAAGCTTATGTAGAAGGCCCATGAGCTTAGGCCCAAGCCCATAGGAGAAAGGAAGGGACTAGGAGTGTTGCCCTAGCTTCCCTCCTATAAATACTCTTGTAAACCTTCATTTGAAGGTTGGTTGTTCAAATTATTTCTTTCACACACATCTACGCCTAAACCGTCTTTATTATCGTGTGTGTGTGTGTGAATCTTGTTCAATCGCCTCTCTATCTTTCTATTAAGCTTGTGTGGTAAATCTAGTGACCTAACACAAAATAAAGAAGGCTTTCTCCAAACTGAAATTTCAAAATCATTTTAATAAACTTCTTTCCATTTGATAAGATAAGATTTCATTTATCTTCTCATAATACCTTCAAAACAAAATTTCCACATCTACAAGAGGTATTATGTACCTTAGAGCTTAATTTGTTTAAGAAATTTTCAAACTGAGTTTTCAAATACTTTTAATATTTTGCTTCAACAAGACTTATCCTTCTAACTTTTCAAAAGTTTAAGATTCTCAAATCCAATGCAAGCTTTGAGGGGGAGTATTTCAAAACAAAAATGTTCTAAAAATGTTCGTGCAATGATACCCGTTTCTCCTCAAAAGCATTATAAAACAAATATTTTAATCAAATTGGTATAAAAGATACCATGGATATGCTATTTTTGAGAGAGTGAAAATGTGATTAAAAATGTGATCGTTTTCATCTTAAAAGGCTCGACTCAGAAATGAACAAAGAATTGATGGAAAAATAATGAGAAAACTCTAAAAGACTTGTTCCTTGATGGGTAATAATTTCAAGTTAGTTATTAGGGCTAATTGTCACCTAAAGGCTGATAATTCATCCCTTTAACTAGCGACGTAAACGTGTCTCCAAAAAGGACTTGTCTATTAAAGTTCTATCATTGCATAAGTTTATGTGCTGAAAATTAATATCTCGAGAAACTCTCTATAGATTTGGTCCTAGACAGTTAATAACTTCAAGTTGGTTACTAGAGCTAGTTGTCACCTAAAAGCTGATAATGTATCCCTTTAACTAGCGATGTAAACGTGTCTCGCAAAAGACTTATCTAGTTAGGGTCTATCATTTCAAAAATGTGAACTCTTCTTGTGATACATTGAATCACTCACAAGGGGATCTTGTGATACATTACCTGTCTCGAGAGACCCAACCTCCTTTGCTTCCATTGTATTACCAGAGACCTCTATACTCAAAAGAGGATTGCCACGGTCATCATGAATCGATGATCTTAGGATGTATTTAGTCCTTAGCGGCAGTTCATGAAGGCCTATTATCTGTCCCCAATCTCAGTACATAGGCCTTAATAACAAAGGGATAAAACATTAGACTCCTATGCTTTACTGGCTTGATGACTATCCACTAGTCATCATAGTCCACCTTCTTGGTTCAGAGAGGAGGGTTGATACTTTCCATCGATAAATTAGGACCCACTTAGTAGGACCTCTTAGTAGACCTCTCGATTACACTTGGACACACTTGGACCCACCATTTCCTACCCACTTATTCTTACCTAGTTAGTGTGATGTTTGAAACCATCATTAATAGTCTCTGCTTAGGCCGAGTAGGAAGTGGAAGATTTAGGACAATCAATCGTATGTGGTGGCCAAACAATTTACACGTATCATGGCGGTTTCCATTCGTGTTCCACCCGAATCTTTTTAATAGTAGATCCTGTCCCATCAAGTAATGGTATCTCAATAGTGATGCTCTCCCTAAGGACCTGATCTGACTTAACTTCAATCAAGCACCTAGCAAAACTACTTTGACCCCATGATTCCAAGCACATTTGACTATTATAAGAATCTAAAATTTTTGGCGTACCAATCAATGTAGCTAGGAGGCTGAGACCATCATCAGAAAACATAGCGAGGGGCACGTCATGGAATTTAACCCATATCGGAATATTAGTCAAATCCTCTTTAAGCAGATTAGTATTCAACGTCCAAGTTTTAAGAATAATTGGCACATTCCTAATCATCCACAGTCCGTTTTCAAGAACATCATCAACACCCTTACGAGTGGAAAACTTAAAGAAAAAGAAACGCTTAGCATTCATCATAACCTTCTGAATACCATACTTAGCCCACGTATTATGCACATAATAATCAACGACCAGAAAAGCAATACGTTTACCAAGAAAATAACCATAAAGGGTATTCTCAAATTTAGCGTTTACCTCCTCCACTACTTTCATAGGAACGGATAGATCCACCTCAGTAGACTTGTTACTACATTCCAACCTACGAAAATTAGGCTTGTGCTTCGTAGAATCATTGGACGTAGCACCCGCATATGAAATTGGCTTCTCAATTTAAACCTTGGGAGACGAATTAGCATTCTCCGCATTCCTTAATTTACCACCACGCATAGCCTCTTCAAAATTCTTACATGCCGCCAAGACAACCGGATCAAGACTTGGTTCAGCTTCATTCCCACTGTTACCTGGATATCCATCAGAGCTTGTTCCAAAACTTTGTGATTGACAAGCAACATTGAAGCTCGAAACTTGTGGAAAAACGGGCTCGTTAGTAACATTACAGTGCATACTAGTAACCCCATACTTCAAACTAAAATCAGAAGACTTATAACGTGGCAGTCGTGTGTTCAATTCATCATCATTCACCACACGATGTGGCAAGGTAGTGTTCTCCTCTCCCACCATCGACATCACAACACCCTTAACAAGTAATCACAGCAAAAAACAAGAAGAAAATAACGGCCGATCTTCAATACCAAACGAGTAAACCCTAGTTTAAACTAGGATTTATAAGCGATGAAGCACATTAAATCAACCCATAATAATCAGTAATGATTGATAAATATTTAGTATTAGAATATGGAACCGGCAAAAAAGATCCTAACCAGCGAAGGTATAATAAAGGTCGGTTCCAAACAAGAACCCTAAACAAATCGATCACCACCAAAAACCTAGGTAACGAACATTGAAACCAGAAGAATCAAAGCCAGTTACGAGAAATGAAAAGATGGATTACAATAAGGCTATTAAGGGATTCTTGAAACAGCGATTAGCACAAACCCTAATAAAAACGATTACTAAATCTGCCAATAGCTTGCGAAACAAACACAAAATTGATCAAGAAAGTAATTAACACAAGTGTTAATCAATAACTATAACAACTTTGATGCGTGAAACACAAGGGGATTTGCAGAATTAGAAAAGTCGATTGAAAAGTTAGGGAGTCTTTTAATCGCCGGAGAGAGTTTTGTAAGGAGACCGTATGCCACCATATACGCCAACATCTTCAAACTACACATACTCATACTCAAGTGATCATTAGGGCTTGAATTTTATTATTTTTCGGTCTCGAATAAAAAGGCTTGGTCTCGATCATATTCTCACGTCCATTTTTTTTACTTCTACTTTCATTGTAATTTCAACACGTGTAAGGTAATTGGTCTCGAACATATTCTCGCGATCTGTCAGTCCTCTAGGGTAAATGGGAAGAAATTGGTCCTCTACTTATCATTCACTCATCTATCAGTCCTCTGTGGTAATTTGACTTTAATATTACTCATAATTTATTTTATTTTTATTTTTTTACAGTTTATTACTGTATTTTCATTTTATTACCTTTTTGTTTTAGCTTTTTATTTTAACTATTGTTTAAAAAATACTCCTTCCGTCCCATATTATTTGTCCTATTTTGTCTTTTGCATTCTTTATTTATTTTTATTTTTTTTAACCTTAAATATTTTTGTATGTGTTATATAATATTTGATGAAAACTATACCAAAGAAAACACATTTAAAACCCAATCCATTCAAATATTTTTCATTTTATTACCTTTTTGTTTTAGCTTTTTAGTTTATCCATTCAAAGAAAATACAAAAAGATATAGTTATGGTCAAAGTTAGAAAATAAAGATTTCAAAAGTCAAACGTGACAATTAATATGGGACAGAGGGGAGTATGAATCTTTAACTTCTTGTATTTGTTCGCCAAAAGTTTTATGTGTTTACAAATAAACAATAACATAGTTGTATTTGTTCAAAAACTTATTTTAAGTAAAAACCAAAACTGATCTTATCGAGATTTTTTTTGTCGTAAAATCAAGCTTGGTTACAAGACCCCCTTCTTTGAATTTACTGCACGGTTAATTTGACATCAGCCAACTTTTATCGAGTCTCATCGCGGTTTTGTTTACATGTCAAACATAAAAACAGCATGTTGTGCTTACACTTCAATCCAACTTCTAAAAAAAAGAATTGTATGTTATTACTGAGAAAAAAAAATTAAGTCCCCCTTAACATAAGATTGTGGCTTCGTCCTTGCCTGAAGTCAAATAGTCTATAAACTTTTAACCAAAATTTATAGTTCGAATTTGTGTTTCATGAAACCGCCCAATGCTCAATCTTATTATTCTAAAGAGTAGTTGTTCTTCTTTGATTTTTTTTGTACCATTTGTATTTTTGTGAAATATGTTCTTTGTATAAATTTGTACTTTTGTGAAATTTATTTATGTTTGTTTAGATTTGTATGTTGGTGAAAATAAAAATAGTAATATTCTTAACATAAATAAGATAGTATTTATACTGCATATAAGCACATATCCTTTTTCTTTAAAACATAAAAATATTAAAAATAAATAATGTTTAATTCTCAAAATACCTTTTTAAAACACTAGTTATAATACCCGTGCATGCACGGGGTTTTGACAAAAAAATTATTCTGTATTAATACTGAATATTGCGTCTTTAAAGGTAATTGCATATAATTATATAGTTATAAGTTTCGTAGACGCACGAAGTTTACACATAAATCAAATTTATTTTAACATTTTAATTCAGTATATACACATATAAGAATTTACCCATAAAAATTGTGATATAAGTACAACTAATACTTATGCACGAGTTTTTCATTATGCATTAATATCCATTAGAATTTGGTAAAATATTTGTAAAAAATTATATTAAGTAACTTAAGATTTAATTTTATTTAGCTGACAAAGATGTTGATATTGTTATTTAAGTTTCACTACTGATATTATGTTGTACACATGATGCAAGTTTAATAGCACATAATGAGTGCTGATAAAGCTAATGTATACTCCTTAAAGTTTTTTAAAAATATTTTTCTAGATATCCTTACATAAATAAATAAGAATTACATGAGTCATTATTACAAGTACAATCGCGTATATTTATTTTTATATTAAAGTAACCCGTGCTTACAATTTGATAATTATATTTTTATTTTCAGTAATTTAAAATGTAAACTCGTGTTCACATAGGTTAAACTTTTAAAAATGAAATAAATGAGTCCTTATTGAACATATATAGTAAAAAATATTGATACTTATAATTTTATGCAAATTTATATGTTGTTATTTTAAAACAACATATACATTGTATTTTTTAATATATAAAGTATAAACGGTATAAAGTATAAGTGGGTATTTGTTTATAATCCAAAGTTATTAAAAACATGGAGACTTATAATATTACACTTAACTTTATATGATTTTACAAATTCAACCACTAAAGTTTTATTAATTACCTCCTCTTTTTTTAAGTTTTTATTTTCACAAATTTGACACCTATATTTTTATGTGTTTTTTTAATCAACCAAATTTCTCCACCAAATTTATTAAAATTTGACCAAAATCAATTTAATTTTGACTTTTATTAACCAATCACATCTCAGAATTTTGCTTACGTGGCAAAATCGAGCTCTCCTATTGGCCCAATTGTTTTTTCAATAAGAATGAATTGATAAAATCACTCCGAAATGATGTAATTCCTTTATTATATAAAAGATAAATACCCACATTATAATTCAAATAACGCTGCCTTAATAAAATAATTCCACTCAACTATATTCCCACAAAAAATTTCAAAAAAATGCCTAACAACTTTTGACAACATTTCTTGAATGATTTTCTATATTAGAAGAAAAAAAAAGTGTTTTTCACTCCTAACATTAATACTTTCTAAAAATTCATCCCCAAATTTTACTATATAAAATACCATATTACAACATTTTTTTTATTATTGTATTAGTTTATAGTTGATGAAAATAAATAATCAAAATAGCGCAAATATAATTATTTGCCGTAATAAAATCTTGTTATTATGCACGAGTACTCGTCTAGTCATAAGTTATTGGAGTAAATAAAAGCTTAATAACATAACTTTAAGTGAAGTTTAAATTTAACTATGGAAAAATATTGTTTGAATTGCTTTTGTTTATGTAATCTTTATATATCGCCTTTTGTTTCTGTCTATGCGACAACAATATCAAAGAATTCAATAATTATATTTTCTAAAGTGCATCTATTTGTTGAACATCAATAATTATATTTTCTAAAGTGCATCTATCTGTTGAACATCTTTAATTTTACCCATAAAGATTATTTGAAGTAAAACCCTTATTGTAACATCAAAGGTAAAATCTTAATGTTCGTACAAAATTCGTGTAATTACACAAGTTTTTAGTAATCTTATGTGAATCATATTACAGATTTTCACTAAAAAGTGAAAGAAATTAAAAAGTCTAGAAAGCCTATCATCTAGTGTCACATGTCCCTCATCTAATCTCTCTTTTTTTCTTATTAATTGCGGTTAGGGGGCATTTTCGGTTTTTTAACCCGTTTTTTTATTTCATCCCCAAACTTCAAACGTAAATAACTTTCAAACGACAAGCTTTTATGAAAAACCGATTTCACCGTAATTTGTTTTCAACTTTTTAACTGGGTCTTGATTTTATTGATTTTTTTTTGCATTTTCGACTCTAATTTTTTCTAGTTTAAAGGCCTGAATTTTGCAAAACTTAAAACACGAAAGTTGTAGATTTTTGGCCATCTTTTATCCAGGAATTTGAATTACTCAAATCCGACGTCATATGAGTAAGATACCACACGTTAAAGATGTGTTTTACTCATATTTGTTGCACACAAAGTGTTTGATGAAATATCTAGCTTAGATTTTAGTGTTAAAATTGAGTTAAATGCACTAATTTTTGTCCACAACACATCATTAATCATTTTATTAGTTTAAGACTCAAAAAGTGATGTATTTTAATAGTTAATGTTTTAAAAAAATGTACGGATTATGTTTTATTGCGTTTTTTACCATAAATTTGACCAATATTAAATTAGGATTAGAAAGATTGTAAAGCATTAAAATTATAGATTTTAGGTCAATCTTTACTAATGTTTTTTATTCACTTAAATATAATATCATATGAGTGAGATATAACATGTTAAAGATGACGTTTTGTTCATCAGTTACTTTGTTCATCAATTTTTATTCATGAACATTAGTTCATAAGTACATCAGTTAAGGACTTAGGGTTTTGGGTTTTGGGTGTTGGGTTTGGGGTTAGTTCATCAGTTTTTGTTCATCAGTTAAGAAATTGATGGGAATAACTAATGAACCAAAAACATAACACATGACAATAAATGATGAACCAAAAACAGCTAATGTTTATCAACTAAAAAAAACATAAACTAATTGATGAACCTATAACCTATGATAATACAAATAAACTAACTGATGAACCTAGAATAACATAATAGCTAAAATTAACAAACTGATGAACCTATGATAATATAATACTAAATCAATAACTGATGAAAAAAACTACGTAATACTAAATCAATAAATGATGAACAAAATCACCTAATACTAAATCAAATAATTGATGAACAAAATCACCTAATAGTAAATCAATAACTGATGAACAAAACTTCTTAATCACTTGAAACCCATCTCACACACCAAAAACCACACATTTTATTGATTAACAACGTTTTTTATTGATAAACATCGAGTTTAATAAACAAGTTTTTTTTATAACAATTACAAACTAAAAAACTAATTGTATAAAATTACAAACTCTTTACAAACAACAAACGGTCAAACTTTTTTTTAACAATAATAACTGATGAACAATATGTACAATTTTTTATTTTATTTTTTTAAATTAATGATTAAAAAATATTGTTAGGATTTAGAAAATCCATGCAGAAGTGTCGGTCACCCCAACGTATGTTTAGCATATTAAGCTCGTAGATGTAACAGTGTATTAGTTAGATTATTAGTAGTATAAGTAACACCGTTGAAGAAGGACGGGTCTTTACCCACTGTATGCCTGATCCACAGCCCTTAGGAGGGCGTAGTCTTTTGTATAAATAGCCCTCTCCCCACAAGGGAGAGGGTTGGACGTTCATTTGGTAATCTAACCTTTCCTTTATTTTATCTCTCTAGAACACCTCACTTTCTCTCTCTAGAACTCTAAGTCATACGCCCATTATTGTGCTTAATTGTGTGTTTATGAAAACCAGTATGTTACAAATGGTATCAGAGCGCCATGGTTTGATCACTCAACTTTCATGTTCTTGGATTTCTAGTGGTTTTCATAAGGTTTTTGGGTTTGAATGAGTTTAGAGTAGTTTACATCATTTGGATAATTTCTTGCGTTAAAGTTTGGATTTTAATTGTACTTTTGTGTTTGGAATCATTATAAGTGTTTAGGTTTTGGTTTGGAAGGCTTGAATCATCGTGGTTGGGACGTTTTCGGATTGAAAAAGTGGTATTTTTGAATACTTCTGATATGCGACTTGTCTCTCGTACTTGATTTCTTCTATGCGATTTGTCTCATAGTCTATGCGGTTTGCCCTCTTTTTGGATTGTTTATTGAAGCAATTTGTCTTACTCAGAGTGAGATTTATCCAGGGTATGATATGCCGTGAGTGCGATTTGTCTATTACGCGTTTTGTCAACTTAAGCAATTTGTCGTTTAAGCGATTTGGTAATCCTAGTGCGATTTGTTTGGGATGCGTTTTTCATGAGAGCGACTTGTCTGGACTGCGACTTATCTTGAGTGCGATTTGTCTGAAGCGATTTGTCATAAGGAGGATTATTTTAAGCGATTTGTGTTTTACTGTCTGACATTTTATTGAAAATTAAGACTTGTCATTTGATATTAACACAATGTCTTACACCACTGATCCCTTAATCTCCAATGTGCTCAAACTATATGATACTGTGGAGAACAAAGAAAGTATTTACTACTCAGAAAGTTTAACCATGATTGATTCAGCCAATGATGATCTAAAATCTTCATACTCTGAGTCCAATGAGAAAGAGTTACACCTATTAATGCTACAGAATGCTATGCAAAACGAATGCGGCATTGTGCCCTATCAGCTACTTTACTCTCACCTCATATTGCTTCTACCCATAACTATGGAGTGAACATGTAGTGCCATCTTCCGTCAGGACTTATCCACATTAACAGGAACTTTGCTGTTAAACTTAGAACAATTGGGGCTACAACTTACCAAAAAAAAGGTTCAAAAGGATGGTTCTAGTCCTGCACTTCAAGTAATCTACAAACAATTTCAGCCATTCATCAGTGGGGAATATTCATCAGAATATGATCAACACATGATTGAAATTTCTTTCAAAAAACATATTGGAATGGAAATCCATGAGTTCATTGATACATTTATCCATCTTATGGACAATGTGAAGAAGTACATTGAGAAAGCTACCCAGAACAGTGATTACATGAATGAATATGAGATGCAATCAATGGAGAGGTGTGAGGAGTTGGGTAATCTATCGGGTATTGCTGAAGCCAGAATTACAGACACATCAAAAATGGAAGCAACAAGCTGTTCAGAAACTCTTGCCTCACAGAAGAAGGATGTTGAGTGGAAAATGTTGAATGAACAAACATTGGGTGCAGAATCTTCATTGAGTGCAGAATCTTCGGTAACTCTTATTAATAATCCATCTGAGCTTAATTATGTGCAAACTACTGATCTTACAGAACATGTGGCTAATAAATGTCCTGTAACTGAGGCTGAGTCAATGATAAAACATATCATGAAAAACAACGTGGTTGATAAGAAAATTTTCGACGAACTTTCAAACAAATACTCAATTGTTGAAAAACATTGCATTTCTCTGTAAATTGCAATACAACAAAAGGAAGAAAATTTTCTTGCTACAAAATCTTGCATAAATCCGGAATTCCCAGAATTTCGAGAATTTTTTGAAATTAACCAGTTAAAAACTCAGCTTCAAGACAATGACTCAACCATATGTAATCTGGAAAAAAAATCTCAGACTTGCATAAGGAAATTAATATGGGTATGAACAATCGTAATATTGAGGTTAATGATACTGTCAAAGCTAGGAATGATGAATTAGCATTATGTGTGGCCAAATTATTAAGGGAAAATGAGTCTCTAAGGAAGAAACAATTAGAACAATGTGTCCCTACTAAAGAGGATCAGACCAAGTCTTTAGATCATACAAGCTCTTTGTTAGCAGACATTGAAGCCCTCAAAGCTAAACTTCAGGATAAGAGCTTCGCCATAGTTGCCTTAAAAAGTGATCTTAGAAAAATTATTGGAAATGGAGTGAACACTAAGTTTGCAAAACCATCAACCATGGGGAAGCCAGTTTCACAAATTACTAATGAACGATCTGTAATTAGGCAGCCCACTGCATTTAAGTCAGAAAGATTTAAACCCTCAAAATTAAGGTTTGCCTCCCAAGTTGATGAGTACACTGTTTTGTCAAAACCAGTCACTTCATTAATTCATTCCGATAAGAAGAATGACAATTCTCAAACTAATGCTCAAAGCTCTAGGATCAGGGATGTAAGAAGATCATATAGAGCACATAAGAAGTATCAAATGGCTGACCACTCTCCTAAGAAACAAGTTAACAACAAAATGTCTAATATCCAGAATAGGGAAATGGTTACATCTTCTACTGTGACTAAGAGATCTAACTCTACTCGCTCTGGTCTTAAGTGGATGCCTACTGGTAGAGTGTTTAAGAACATTGAACCCAATAGGAATCACACTTCTAGCTCCTGTCTTAAGTGGATGCCCACTGGAAAAATCTTTAAGAATGTTGGATTTAAGTGGATTCCCATCAGGACACTGACCACTAATGACATTCCAAGGCCTGACTGCTACTAACCCATCTATATGCAATGCTACATGTGCTATTAGTGCAAATTTTTCTCAGTCTTTTTCAGGTACAATGCTCAATTCAATCATGAACATCATGACCTGGTTTCCAACTGAATTGAAGGCTAATCATGAGGGAATTTTAGCTTGTCAAAATTGATTTGCATGTACTGTGAATCCTGATCACTTTTGTTCAGGACTCGTACCTCACTGGTTGACGGATAATTTCATTAAAAAAATAATAATAAAAAAATAAAATAAAAAAATTACTACATTCTTTTATACACATATACATGATAGTTAATTAAAAATTCTGTAAAATCCATAAAAATTTGAAAAATCTGTTATGGATAATATCTACGGTCCTAGAAATGTCATTCAATAATGTCACGGATCTTTCGACACTCACATACCTTACATGTCCTGGATTCATACATGTGTTATATTCAATCAATGATCACTAATTCATATTCGTGTCATTGATTGAGGGGGAGAATTAATCACTCTACCATTCTTGACTGGTAATTACTCTCTGCATGATTGCAATTATTCTTGTTTTATGCATGTGCTTCTATGTTTCCAATTAGTGCCACAAGTCTTGCTCTATTCATATCATTATGCCTTCTGCATCATATGCATTGCTTGTCTTAATTGTGTATCTCTTTCATGCATCTATCATGAGTCTCATGTACTTGTTGGAATTTTTGTTGCTTACCTTGAATGATACTTTGAGTGATTGAATCTGTCAAATTATGTTATGTTAAATGTTGTATGTATGAGGTTTGTTAAAATCCTTTGTTTTAATGTGTTTTGTCAAATCAAAGTTCATCATGCGATTTGTCATGGATTAACACTGATGCGATTTGTCACAACGTAGGGACTAAATGTGTCACTGATGCGATTTGTCACAATGTAGGGACTAAATGTGTCATCTGTTAAAACTTACACTTCGTATATAAAATGCGATTTGTCAATCATTGGTCAAAATCATCAAAATACTCAGTCAAACTAATAACTTATTCTCTCTATAAATCATTCTTCAAAGCGATTTGACTAACCAGTATATTCGTGGTATGATTCAGCTCTAAAGGATACTTTTATTTGCTAATCTCATTAAATACACACATCGAATTAACGTTTTTCTTGCAGATTCACTCAGCATTTTCTCTCTCAATTATTCCATTATCTAGGTTTGTAGTTATGTTTTCTGGGTTCAGTATGGGTATATGTTGAGGGTTCAGGATTATGTATTTGCCTAGTTTGTGGTTGATTTTTTCCCAGTTATCATGCGTGTCCCTTAGAATGGATTTAGGTTGATTGGTGTGTAGTACTTTGTTTGTGATTAATGAGTTGTGTGATAGATTTATCAGGACGTTTGTATCTCATTTAAGTAGAATCTTTATGCTTAATTAATACAGGGTGTATATGTTGATCGTTGTTATTATCTCTCATCAGACATTCTTGGATGTGTTTTGAGTAATTTTGCCTGGTTGCGATTTGTCCCCTATATTCTTTAATGCGATTTGTCATTGCTTGCTTGAAAGCGACTTGTCTTCGTATATTCTTGTATGTGATTTATCCCATATGATCTTGAAAATCGATTTGTCATTTTAAAATAATTGATGCGATTTGTCGTATCAATTGCTTAAAGCGATTTGTCTCTTTATATTTCGTATGCGTTTTGTCATAAGCTACTTGATGAATGCAATTTTCTCTATGCGGTTTGTTAAATGCCCTTGACCAATGCGATTTGTCCACAATGCGTTTTGTCTTTACAAATTTCTAAATGTAAGCGATTTGCAGTATGCGATTTGTCCCATGCGTTTTGACGTGTGCGGTTTGTTGACTACCTTTGACCAATGCGACTTGTCTTATGCATTATACGATTTGTCCACAAAGCGATTTGTCTTCACAAATATGCGATTTGTCTAAATAATGATTGACTCTATGCGATTTGTCCTACAAGTTGTTTCCTTCATTGTACCTATTTGTTCATTGTGTGTTGATCGTATACCTACTATGTATGTGTGCATTTACCCATAATTCATTGTTTATTCTCTATGATTTTTTTGTGTCCCCTACACTTAATATGTCTCTGCCTCATTCATATCGTTTTCACTAATGTGTGTATGCTATTTCGTATGCTTAAATCATGAACTTAGTGTCTAAGTTATGGTGTTGCAATAAGGTTGATCCATTGATCTTGTCTAACCTAACAAAATTTCCGGATATTGTTGTTATTTTATGTGTGCTCTACAGAATTACAATGGCAGGCACAACTTCTTCTGAGAATCTTGCTACCACCGCTCCACCCTCTGTACCTACCGACGAGGAAATTCTTCCACATAATGAATGGGTGGACATTGCTAAAAGCAACTGCTTCGTAGATGTGGACAGAAACCAACCGACGATGAAATTCTGAAGAACGCCAACTTTTTTGGTGCCTTAACCATGCGGTGCACGATTCCTACCATTTACCTGCAACAATTCTGGAACACTGTAACATGGGACAAGATCACTGCCACATACACTTGTAAACTTGATGACAAGTGGTATGAAATCAACACTGAGACTCTCAGGGAGACCCTTAGAATCACTCCACGAGACCCTGCAAATCCATTTTTTACTCCACCTACTGCTGATGAACTAATGGTCTTTGTCGAAGAATTGGGATATCCCATGAATTTAACAAAGGTCTTAGAAATCATCACCAACGATATGTATCAACCATGGAGAGCCATTGCCACCATTCTCAACCTGTGTTTAACCGGTAAAACTTCAGGGTTTGACAGAGTAAGGGCACCAATTCTACAAATCATGTGGGGGATTGTTAAAAGGGTAAACATCGATTTCGCTGAACGCATTTGGGAAGAATTCTCCTTGGCTATGGACACATTCATCACTGACAGAAAAAACTTTTTGAATCAAGTCAAAGGAAAGAAATCCAAAGACAAGAGGGTAATTCCTAGCATAAGGTTCTCGAAGCTAATCATCCAGCACTTGCAACAGAAACATCAGTTTACTCCAAGAAGTGAGTCTGTTCTACATGAGGCTGGTGATGAATTTGTGCTTGGTAACCTGAAATTTGTTGCCAAAGGAATGAACAAAGAGGTCTTTGGAATGCCAATTCCTGAAGCTCTTCTCACTGAAAGAATCAAGAAGGCAGATTATTTCAAGAAATACATAAAGAAAGCCTCTGGCACAACCACTGATGACACACCCAATCCTACTCCTACACAACCCAAATCCACATCCTCAGTGTCTACTTACGCAAGCCTCCTAAAGAAGAGACAAGATAGATCAGTGTCTGTTGATTCTCCAACTCAAAAGCAAAAAAGGAGAAAGAGATACGCTTGAAAGGGAAAAGGAAAAGGGTCCGAGGTACCTGAGAAAGAAATGAATTTAATGGACGAAGACGAGGCTGCACTCCAACAAGAGAGCCTGGAAAGTCTTGATGTGTCTCAAAGATAGCCATTGAAGGGGGTTATGATACAAGAACCTGATTCAGTACCACACCAAACCACTCCCGTCCCTCAAGGCAAAGGTAAAGGAATAGCTGGAAAAGAAGCGGAGCAAGCGGCTTAGATGTTGTTAACCATTTCCACTCCAACTCCAAAAATGACTACGCAATTTGAGCTCAAGAAAAGAAGCGTTGAATCATCCTCAGCTCAAGAACAAATTAGAGTGGAAGATGTGTCTAATACACTGGAGGACACTCTTGCCTCCAGTGACAACAGTCGGAAAGTCAGGAATCTGTACCTTCTATGGAAATAGTACCAGTACAGGAAACAGAAAATGTACATATGGAAACTGACAGACAAGACACAAAGGTAGGGGAAATGAACTGCTGGAAGAATCACGGGATACTCTAAAGACAAGGTCTGAGGAACACGTGCGTATGGATGAAGCAAACATGTCAACGGGATCCCTATCATCCCTGAAGAATCTTGAGCCTGACATAACTTATGGTGACCAATTCCTCAAGGACAGACCCTCAGGTGTCGAGTCTGAAAAACAAAACGATGAAAAAGAAGAAGTCGAATCTATGTTCTCGGTCACTATCTAGCAAGACACATCAACTATTCCTCCGATGTCGGCACCCGTAGTCACTTCATCAACAACAACTCCATCAACCGCACTTCCACCACCCGTTTCTGCTCAAGTAACCGCACTTCCACCACCCGTGTCCGCTACCATCCCTCCACCTGTCATCACCATTAGTGACTCTGTCACACCACCAGCTTCACCACCTCCCACCAAGACTACAGAGCAACTTCTTAATGAAGTACTAAAGAGAATCTATGTCCTCGAGAAGCATCACCTACCTGAATCTGTAAAATATCTTGATCGTCGTCTATCCAAGCTGGAGAGTTTCAATTTTGACTCCGAAGTTGCAAATGCCATTGAAGCGGAAGTTAAGGATGCAGTGGAATGGGCAATGAAAGCTCCGCTGCTTCAGAGGTTTAAGGATTTGCCCACTTCGGATATGCGATTAGTCCTCTCCGATAGAATGTATGACACATATGAACATATGGACGAAGTTCACAAGAAACTGTATGAAGCTCTCCAGGAATCTATCAAGCATGATGATCATTTGCAGTTCCTGGAAGACATTCGTGAAAGGAAGGGAAAGAAGAAGAGAAGAGTTGTTATGATGGAATATATGTCTAGGGTTCCAAAATATCCACCACCACCACCTCCTCCAACTGGTGGAGTTGGGTCATCTGGAATTGGTGGATCTTCTGGTGCTGCTGAAACTCAAAAGACAAATCCACCAACACCTCCACCAAAACCATCTAACCAAACTGATTCATCTGGCGATCAAGGGTCTCAGAAGACTTCTACAGCATGGACCACTGTTGATTCCCGGTTTACACCCACCTTCTCCTCAGTCCCAAAAGAGTAGATGTTAAATGAAGAATCTTACTTTGTGCAAGAGTCAGAATCTGAAGACGATGATGCTTCTACCAAGCATATCCCTAAACTATCTGAAGACGATGATTGGTGGGATGCATAATTGGGGGAAAACGAATTAAAACATCTAGAGCTGCACCATCTAAAGATATGACTCAAAGCTGGTTGACCAAGGAAAGACCTCAAACTCCTAAACCTTTATGGGCCATTCCTGAGTCTAATTTGATTGCCCCTGGAAATAACTGGGCAACCACCATTGCAGCCAACCATGAAGCCCCTTCTGAAGATTCACTCTTACATATCACTGGTGACATGGGAAGTTTCATTAAATGGTTTTGTGAAAAACAGGGAATCACGGCAATTACTCCTAAGGATCTTGAAGGCCCAGCCTTTGAAATCGTCAAATCCTTCCATTCTGATGCCGGTCATCTTCAATACCAAATGGAAGAATGCCACAAGATGTTGACTGATCAAGTTGATGAGAATATCAGTCGTTTTAATGTCAACAATCCTCTTCCTCTTGGCGGTGAACCCGGACAGAAGACTATTCAATCGGAATTCTTCTTCAACAGAGATCTGGATTTCCTACGTGCTGGAACACAAGGAAGAAGACCGGACTTATCTATTTCCAAGATGAAGGCTGCAACTTACTTAGATCTAGGTCTTGAGCAGATGGTACCCGACCAGTTCTGGACTGACAAAGAATATGAGTATGATATTGCTGCTTCATACGAAATTTCTCACTGGTGGTTCAAAAAGAAGAAATTCTACATTGAAAGACATGGTGCAGCAAAGAAGCGCAGAGCTATTCAATCCAAGCTGCGAATTCTAAGCGTGGTCAGCGTGGAAATCTTCCCAATTTATGGTTATGATTAGCTGAAGAAGATTGTTCTTCGAAGAGCTGACTTGAAAGACCATGTAATTGAAGAAAATGACTTCAAGCACTTGTTCCCAAGTGACTTTGAGGATCTGTACCTTTTGAAGCTTCAAGGGCATCTTGACCATCTGCTAGTTCGTGAAAAGAAGTCCCTCGCTGCTACAGTCAATCTATGGATAAGGGGTTAGTGATTCGACAAAGAGTAGGTGATTTTCAGCTTGGAATGGAAAGCTACCAGACTCAGGTCAATCTTACTAGACCTCAATGGGAAGCCACAGGGCATGAATTAAAATGCGACTACTCAGTGATTGATTCTCCAAGATCGGTTGTCTTTACAGACAAATATGGTTCAAGAATGCTTCTGAGACTGTGTGAGCTATACAAGTTCAGTGATGGTACGCTGAAGATGGTTGAAGAAGAAATAGATTCAAGGGTGACGGATTTTAAGCTTAATATGAGGCCTGGAAACAACACGAGATTCTAGACGGAACAAGATGTGAAATGGTGTGAAGATTTCATTGCTGCTATAGGATGAAGACTTAAGACAAGAAAGATTTTCCACAGCCTTGAAAGTTTTGTGGGTGGGAGAGTACGGGAAGGACACTACAAGCTACTCTAAAGAATAGAATGAAGATATCTTCTTGTAGTAGCTATTTTGTCTTACTATATTATGTAATGTGGTGACTGTACTATGAACAACAATAACTATAATGTATATAGTAGTGATAGGTTATGGCTTGTAATTTCCCTCTTGCTCTAAAGAGGGAACATAGTAGTGTTTCGTTTCAGATCAAATAAAACCGGACACATTTTTCTCCAACAAGATTTTTTTTTACATATTTAAATCACTTGAGATACAAAATCTCAAAGGATTTGAAATTTTTGATCGAGGGAGAAAATGTGATATAAATATGCAATCTGATAAAATGTGATCTTCAAGACTCCATAAATTGGCTTCTCTCCCCATATGTGCTAAACCTTTTCGTATATCGAAGCACACATTGAGGGGGAGCATTTCAAAAAGTTAACAAAACTATCAAGGTATAAAATTTAATGTTCTTTTCACAAGAATACCTTGATTGTAACTTTAAATGGTTTCATTGGCCACTATGATCGTGAATTTTGCTTCATATTCCCCCTGTATGCTCTAAAATGTATTAAAAATTCTTCACATCAAGGGGGAGAAATCTTTTGAAAACCACATTGATGATGTACCCTCCGAGTAGCTTAAAGGACACTCCTCCGAGACGTGTCGAAGCCCTTCTGTTCGAAGGCCCAAGTTAGGATTCCAAAATATCCATAGGCGTCAAACCATTCGTTATCACGAACGTTACCTCAGGGGAATTCGCCATTTGAAGCACTAAGCCCTTCGGGGTAAGGTTGATGAAGGAGTAATGGATAGGGGAGCCTCCTGACTTGGTCAAACCCATGATCTCCCTCTCTTTCATGGCTTCCCCGCCAAGCTTGAGAACGTGGGTCACTAAGCCCTAGCGGTTACCCACAATCATGGGACACCCCCATGATCTCCGACATTCGCGCAAAAGTGCCTCTAACCCTATTTCTTCCACTATAAATAGGTTAGACGGGCAATGGATTATGGTATGCTCATTTCACACTCATCTCTTTACTTACACACACTTATACAACCATAACTCATACTTACTCTCACGCCGGAGGTGGTTCGAAGGGTCCTACCCCTGCGTAATCACTTAACGTAGTGTTTCGTATTTCTTGTTCTCAGGTGAAAGGAAAGTCTTGGCTAGAACATACACCCCTCATACCTTTGATCATCATCGAAGCTTGGTAGTGCAATCTTTTGTACAATCAGTGGCGCCATCCGTGGGACCACTACTATTAGTCCCGTAATAACCCAGTCCTAAAACCCTAACCAACTACGCTACATTTCCAGCATGGAACCAGGAAGAGAAGATACACCTCCACCAGGTTTCTCTACCTGGTCTCTCTCAACACAACTAACACCGATAATCTCGCCCCCATAACGGCTTCAACCTTCACCACACGATCTCGTTTGGAAACCACTCCCGTACATCACGCCTCAACATCCGCTAACCCTATTCCGGATATTAGTCCCGCCTTCGTTGAGGCAAACTTTGAAGCCTTAGAATCTTTAATAAGGGCTCACAAGAGGCAGATTCGCAACACTGAAATGCGAAGAGAGTTGGAATACTCCAGTGAGGAGTATGACGAAGAGATTGAAATAGAGGAGAGGCCTTGACCGGTTAGTAGGGGGCGCTCGGTCCTACGAAATGGTTCTCCTTCTGTCAGAAGGTCAAAAGGAAGGACTGTGGGTTTTGAAAAAGGTCCCGGAGGAAACCCGGGAAGAAGGGAAAGAATGCAAGGTGAAAGAAGGAGCGAGAACTCCAACAGAGGAAGCAACCCGGTAGAGAACGGAGGGGTAAACCTACCCCCTCTTCTAGCTGCCCATTTAGGAAGAGAAGGGATGGGGGCTCCGGTACCCCCTTGGTATGTTTCGAGTGTCGGAGGCCCTCCTCCATACTCAGGCATGAATCAGTTACCCCCTCCGGGGAATGAACCCCTACCTACCTACTCATACCTATAACACCTACCCTCTGAATGGTTCTCTCCCCAACCAGAGTTACCAGCAAATGCCCTATGGACACGTTCCTACGCAATCGATGGGTGTAAACCCTTCGTACCAACCTTCTACTGTTTACCCTGCCTACACACAGTCATTTCCTAACCCATATAACCCTACACCTGTTTATCCACCTCCATACAACTCATACTACACCGAAGCCTCTGGAGCTTGTACACCTTTCGTGAAGTGGATTGAAGACTACCCTATACCTGACGGTGTAAAGATGCCTACTCACATAGGCACCTACGATGGAAAAGGCGATCTTGATAACTTCCTACACTTGTTCAAAGGCGCTATCAAGATACAAAAGTGGGTCATGCCCGTAGCATGTGTTGGGACTAATCTGTTACCACGGATAGTAGTGGTTTACACTGCTTGGTTTAACACTAGCAGTGGAAACGTATTCCCACTGCAAGTTCTTCATTACCACTGCTATCAGTTTATGATAAGGTTAAACGCATCTTGATAAGTATAGAATAGATCTTGTGTATATTCTATTATGTTAGCTTTATACTTATCTTGTAAAGGACTCCTTGTTGTATAAAAGGAGATCCTAGGTCATTGTCTTAGGTACATATCATATTGATTTATTACCTACGAAAGCTTCAAGGTGTAACCCTAGTGATAAGTTAAGATCACTCGTATTATTCATTAATAATATTGGAGCTTGAGTTTTGTGTTAACTTGTGTTTATTCACATACATCATATAATTTGTCTTCTAAGTATTACTTAAGTAAATTCCGCTTGCTTGATAATATTATACAAAATATCATTGACACAAGGAGAGTGTCCAAGATCCATCAAGTGGTATCAGAGCACAAGTTCTGATATTTTGTTTTAGAAGATCCAAAGAATTAGCTTGACTCACTCACTCAAGACAATGGAGATGGAAAACAACCAATCAAACTCTTCTTCTACACCCAGACTCCCTAAGCTTAAGCTTAATGAGTTTGAGATGTGGAGGATATTGATTGAGCGATACTTCCTCATACAGGACTATGCTCTATGGGAGATTATTCAACTTGGTGATTCTTTCAAGTCTGTGACCACTACTTCCAAAATTGGTGACACAGATGTTGTGAAAGTTTCTGTGTCTGAATCAAATGCTGAAAAAGCTCAAAAGAAGAATGATCTTAAAGCTAGAAGTCTGTTGCTGATGACTCTTCCTAGAGACCAGATTATTGCATTCAACAAATTCAAGACTGCTAAAGAACTGTTTGAAGAGATTTGCTCAGTGTTTGGTGGTAATGATGCTATAAAGAAGACTCAGAAGACATTGTTAAAGCAAAGTTATGAAAACTTCTCTACTTCAAGCAATGACTCACTTGATAGCATTTTTACCAAACTTCAGAAGATTGTTACACAGCTAACTGTGTTTGGCATTGAGGTAGAAAAGGAAGACCTCAATTTGAAGTTTCTAAGAAGTTTGCCTTCAGAGTTTCAAACAAATGTTACTGTCTGGGAAAACAAAACAGACATAGAAACAATGAAGCTCAATGATCTTTACAACAACTTCAAACTTATTGAGCAAAGGTTGAAGAAGGCAGGAAAACTTGGTACAAGCTCTAGTAGCTTGGCATTGTTGTCAAATTTTGTTGACAGTGATGATTCTGAAGATGAAAGTGATGATGATATTGCCACTGTAGGCTCTAAAGTTTCCATTGGTAATGTTAATGTTACCACTGCAGGTTCCAAAAAGAAGGTTGCTAGTATTGGAGACCCTACCTTTTATGCTTTTATCTCCACACAAGTTGATGGCTCTGTCTTAACTCATGAAGACATAGAGCAAATTGATGAAGATGACTTGGAGGAGATGGATATAAATGGCAGATAGCTCTTCTTAGCATGAGGGCTAAGAAATTCTACAAGAAGACTGGCAAGCCTATCCACATTAATGGTGATGATACTGCAAGCTTTGATAAGAAGAAAGTGGAGTGCTTTAACTGCCACAAGTTTGGACATTTTGCTAGAGAATGTAGAAGACCAAAGACCAAGGACAACAGGTCTACATGGTACAAGCAAAAGAAGGGACCAACTGTGCAAGAACCAAAGGCAATGTTGGCTATTGATGGTGTGAGCTATGATTGAAGTTTCATGGCTGATGAACAAGAAGAAGAACATTCAGATGCTGCTCTTGTTGCTACTGAATTTGTCCACAAAGCGCAATGACTGCTAAAGACAAGTCGCATAATGCATAAGACAAGTCGCATATTCAAGACTGCTAAAGAACTGTTTGAAGAGATTTGCTCAGTGTTTGGTGGTAATTATGCTACAAAGAAGACTCGGAAGACATTGTTAAAGCAAAGTTATGAAAACTTCTCTGCTTCAAGCAATGACTCACTTGATAGCATTTTTACCAAACTTCAGAAGATTGTTACACAGCTAACTGTGTTTGGCATTGAGGTAGAAAAGGAAGACCTCAATTTGAAGTTTCTAAGAAGTTTGCCTTCAGAGTTTCAAAAAAATGTTACTGTCTGGGAAAACAAAACAGACATAGAAACAATGAAGCTCAATGATCTTTACAACAACTTCAAACTTATTGAGCAAAGGTTGAAGAAGGCAGGGAAACTTGGTACAAGCTCTAGTAGCTTGGCATTGTTGTCAAATTCTGTTGACAGTGATGATTCTGAAGATGAAAGTGATGATGATATTGCCACTGTAGGCTCTAAAGTTTCCATTGGTAATGTTAATGTTACCACTGCAGGTTCCAAAAAGAAGGTTGCTAGTATTGGAGACCCTACCTTTTATGCTTTTATCTCCACACAAGTTGATGGCTCTGTCTTAACTCGTGAAGACATAGAGCAAATTGATGAAGATGACTTGGAGGAGATGGATATAAAATGGCAGATAGCTCTTCTTAGCATGAGGGCTAAGAAATTCTACAAGAAGACTGGCAAGCCTATCCACATTAATGGTGATGATACTGCAAGCTTTGATAAGAAGAAAGTGGAGTGCTTTAACTGCCACAAGTTTGGACATTTTGCTAGAGAATGTAGAAGACCAAAGACCAAGGACAACAGGTCTACATGGTACAAGCAAAAGAAGGGACCAACTGTGCAAGAACCAAAGGCAATGTTGGCTATTGATGGTGTGAGCTATGATTGAAGTTTCATGGCTGATGAACAAGAAGAAGAACATTCAGATGCTGCTCTTGTTGCTACTGAATTTGTCCACAAAGCGCAATGACTGCTAAAGACAAGTCGCATAATGCATAAGACAAGTCGCATATTCAAGACTGCTAAAGAACTGTTTGAAGAGATTTGCTCAGTGTTTGGTGGTAATTATGCTACAAAGAAGACTCGGAAGACATTGTAAAAGCAAAGTTATGAAAACTTCTCTACTTCAAGCAATGACTCACTTGATAGCATTTTTACCAAACTTCAGAAGATTGTTACACAGCTAACTGTGTTTGGCATTGAGGTAGAAAAGGAAGACCTCAATTTGAAGTTTCTAAGAAGTTTGCCTTCAGAGTTTCAAAAAAATGTTACTGTCTGGGAAAACAAAACAGACATAGAAACAATGAAGCTCAATGATCTTTACAATAACTTCAAACTTATTGAGCAAAGGTTGAAGAAGGCAGGGAAACTTGGTACAAGCTCTAGTAGCTTGGCATTGTTGTCAAATTCTGTTGACAGTGATGATTCTGAAGATGAAAGTGATGATGATATTGCCACTGTAGGCTCTAAAGTTTCCTTTGGTAATGTTAATGTTACCACTGCAGGTTCCAAAAAGAAGGTTGCTAGTATTGGAGACCCTACCTTTTATGCTTTTATCTCCACACAAGTTGATGGCTCTGTCTTAACTCATGAAGACATAGAGCAAATTGATGAAGATGACTTGGAGGAGATGGATATAAAATGGCAGATAGCTCTTCTTAGCATGAGGGCTAAGAAATTCTACAAGAAGACTGGCAAGCCTATCCACATTAATGGTGATGATACTGCAAGCTTTGATAAGAAAAAGTGGAGTGCTTTAACTGCCACAAGTTTGGACATTTTGCTAGAGAATGTAGAAGACCAAAGACCAAGGACAACATGTCTACATGGTACAAGCAAAAGAAGGGACCAACTGTGCAAGAACCAAAGGCAATGTTGGCTATTGATGGTGTGAGCTATGATTGAAGTTTCATGGCTGATGAACAAGAAGAAGAACATTCAGATGCTGCTCTTGTTGCTACTGAATTTGTCCACAAAGCGCAATGACTGCTAAAGACAAGTCGCATAATGCATAAGACAAGTCGCATATTCAAGACTGCTAAAGAACTGTTTGAAGAGATTTGCTCAGTGTTTGGTGGTAATTATGCTACAAAGAAGACTCGGAAGACATTGTAAAAGCAAAGTTATGAAAACTTCTCTACTTCAAGCAATGACTCACTTGATAGCATTTTTACCAAACTTCAGAAGATTGTTACACAGCTAACTGTGTTTGGCATTGAGGTAGAAAAGGAAGACCTCAATTTGAAGTTTCTAAGAAGTTTGCCTTCAGAGTTTCAAAAAAATGTTACTGTCTGGGAAAAAAAACAGACATAGAAACAATGAAGCTCAATGATCTTTACAACAACTTCAAACTTATTGAGCAAAGGTTGAAGAAGGCAGGGAAACTTGGTACAAGCTCTAGTAGCTTGGCATTGTTGTCAAATTCTGTTGACAGTGATGATTCTGAAGATGAAAGTGATGATGATATTGCCACTGTAGGCTCTAAAGTTTCCATTGGTAATGTTAATGTTACCACTGCAGGTTCCAAAAAGAAGGTTGCTAGTATTGGAGACCCTACCTTTTATGCTTTTATCTCCACACAAGTTGATGGCTCTGTCTTAACTCATGAAGACATAGAGCAAATTGATGAAGATGACTTGGAGGAGATGGATATAAAATGGCAGATAGCTCTTCTTAGCATGAGGGCTAAGAAATTCTACAAGAAGACTGGCAAGCCTATCCACATTAATGGTGATGATACTGCAAGCTTTGATAAGAAGAAAGTGGAGTGCTTTAACTGCCACAAGTTTGGACATTTTGCTAGAGAATGTAGAAGACTAAAGACCAAGGACAACAGGTCTACATGGTACAAGCAAAAGAAGGGACCAATTGTGCAAGAACCAAAGGCAATGTTGGCTATTGATGGTGTGAGCTATGATTGAAGTTTCATGGCTGATGAACAAGAAGAAGAACATTCAGATGCTGCTCTTGTTGCTACTGAATTTGTCCACAAAGCGCAATGACTGCTAAAGACAAGTCGCATAATGCATAAGACAAGTCGCATATTCAAGACTGCTAAAGAACTGTTTGAAGAGATTTGCTCAGTGTTTGGTGGTAATTATGCTACAAAGAAGACTCGGAAGACATTGTTAAAGCAAAGTTATGAAAACTTCTCAACTTCAAGCAATGACTCACTTGATAGCATTTTTACCAAACTTCAGAAGATTGTTACACAGCTAACTGTGTTTGGCATTGAGGTAGAAAAGGAAGACCTCAATTTGAAGTTTCTAAGAAGTTTGCCTTCAGAGTTTCAAAAAAATGTTACTGTCTGGGAAAACAAAACAGACATAGAAACAATGAAGCTCAATGATCTTTACAACAACTTCAAACTTATTGAGCAAAGGTTGAAGAAGGCAGGGAAACTTGGTACAAGCTCTAGTAGCTTGGCATTGTTGTCAAATTCTGTTGACAGTGATGATTTTGGAGATGAAAGTGATGATGATATTGCCACTGTAGGTTCTAAAGTTTCCATTGGTAATGTTAATGTTACCACTGCAGGTTCCAAAAAGAAGGTTGCTAGTATTGGAGACCCTACCTTTTATGCTTTTATCTCCACACAAGTTGATGGCTCTGTCTTAACTCATGAAGACATAGAGCAAATTGATGAAGATGACTTGGAGGAGATGGATATAAAATGGCAGATAGCTCTTCTTAGCATGAGGGCTAAGAAATTCTACAAGAAGACTGGCAAGCCTATCCACATTAATGGTGATGATACTGCAAGCTTTGATAAGAAGAAAGTGGAGTGCTTTAACTGCCACAAGTTTGGACATTTTGCTAGAGAATGTAGAAGACCAAAGACCAAGGACAACAGGTCTACATGGTACAAGCAAAAGAAGGGACCAACTGTGCAAGAACCAAAGGCAATGTTGGATATTGATGGTGTGAGCTATGATTGAAGTTTCATGGCTGATGAACAAGAAGAAGAACATTCAGATGCTGCTCTTGTTGCTACTGAATTTGTCCACAAAGCGCAATGACTGCTAAAGACAAGTCGCATAATGCATAAGACAAGTCGCATATTCAAGACTGCTAAAGAACTGTTTGAAGAGATTTGCTCAGTGTTTGGTGGTAATTATGGTACAAAGAAGACTCGGAAGACATTGTTAAAGCAAAGTTATGAAAACTTCTCTACTTCAAGCAATGACTCACTTGATAGCATTTTTACCAAACTTCAGAAGATTGTTACACAGCTAACTGTGTTTGCATTGAGGTAGAAAAGGAAGACCTCAATTTGAAGTTTCTATGAAGTTTGCCTTCAGAGTTTCAAAAAAATGTTACTGTCTGGGAAAACAAAACAGACATAGAAACAATGAAGCTCAATGATCTTTACAACAACTTCAAACTTATTGAGCAAAGGTTGAAGAAGGCAGGGAAACTTGGTACAAGCTCTAGTAGCTTGGCATTGTTGTCAAATTCTGTTGACAGTGATGATGATATTGCCACTGTAGGTTCTAAAGTTTCCATTGGTAATGTTAATGTTACCACTGCAGGTTCCAAAAAGAAGGTTGCTAGTATTGGAGACCCTACCTTTTATGCTTTTATCTCCACACAAGTTGATGGCTTTGTCTTAACTCATGAAGACATAGAGAAAATTGATGAAGATGACTTGGAGGAGATGGATATAAAATGGCAGATAGCTCTTCTTAGCATGAGGGCTAAGAAATTCTACAAGAAGACTGGCAAGCCTATCCACATTAATGGTGATGATACTGCAAGCTTTGATAAGAAGAAAGTGGAGTGCTTTAACTGCCACAAGTTTGGACATTTTGCTAGAGAATGTAGAAGACCAAAGACCAAGGACAACAGGTCTACATGGTACAAGCAAAAGAAGGGACCAACTGTGCAAGAACCAAAGGCAATGTTGGCTATTGATGGTGTGAGCTATGATTGAAGTTTCACGGCTGATGAACAAGAAGAAGAACATTCAGATGCTGCTCTTGTTGCTACTGAATTTGTCCACAAAGCGCAATGACTGCTAAAGACAAGTCGCATAATGCATAAGACAAGTCGCATATTCAAGACTGCTAAAGAACTGTTTGAAGAGATTTGCTCAGTGTTTGGTGGTAATTATGCTACAAAGAAGACTCGGAAGACATTGTTAAAGCAAAGTTATGAAAACTTCTCTACTTCAAGCAATGACTCACTTGATAGCATTTTTACCAAACTTCAGAAGATTGTTACACAGCTAACTGTGTTTGGCATTGAGGTAGAAAAGGAAGACCTCAATTTGAAGTTTCTAAGAAGTTTGCCTTCAGAGTTTCAAAAAAATGTTACTGTCTGGGAAAACAAAACAGACATAGAAACAATGAAGCTCAATGATCTTTACAACAACTTCAAACTTATTGAGCAAAGGTTGAAGAAGGCAGGAAAACTTGGTACAAGCTCTAGTAGCTTGGCATTGTTGTCAAATTCTGTTGACAGTGATGATTCTGAAGATGAAAGTGATGATGATATTGCCACTGTAGGTTCTAAAGTTTCCATTGGTAATGTTAATGTTACCACCGCAGTTCCAAAAAGAAGGTTGCTAGTATTGGAGACCCTACCTTTTATGCTTTTATCTCCACACAAGTTGATGGCTCTGTCTTAACTCATGAAGACATAGAGCAAATTGATGAAGATGACTTGGAAGAGATGGATATAAAATGGCAGATAGCTCTTCTTAGCATGAGGGCTAAGAAATTCTACAAGAAGACTGGCAAGCCTATCCACATTAATGGTGATGATACTGCAAGCTTTGATAAGAAGAAAGTGGAGTGCTTTAACTGCCACAAGTTTGGACATTTTGCTAGAGAATGTAGAAGACCAAAGACCAAGGACAACAGTCTACATGGTACAAGCAAAAGAAGGGACCAACTGTGCAAGAACCAAAGGCAATGTTGGCTATTGATGGTGTGAGCTATGATTGAAGTTTCACGGCTGATGAACAAGAAGAAGAACATTCAGATGCTGCTCTTGTTGCTACTGAATTTGTCCACAAAGCGCAATGACTGCTAAAGACAAGTCGCATAATGCATAAGACAAGTCGCATATTCAAGACTGCTAAAGAACTGTTTGAAGAGATTTGCTCAGTGTTTGGTGGTAATTATGGTACAAAGAAGACTCGGAAGACATTGTTAAAGCAAAGTTATGAAAACTTCTCTACTTCAAGCAATGACTCACTTGATAGCATTTTTACCAAACTTCAGAAGATTGTTACACAGCTAACTGTGTTTGCATTGAGGTAGAAAAGGAAGACCTCAATTTGAAGTTTCTATGAAGTTTGCCTTCAGAGTTTCAAAAAAATGTTACTGTCTGGGAAAACAAAACAGACATAGAAACAATGAAGCTCAATGATCTTTACAACAACTTCAAACTTATTGAGCAAAGGTTGAAGAAGGCAGGGAAACTTGGTACAAGCTCTAGTAGCTTGGCATTGTTGTCAAATTCTGTTGACAGTGATGATTCTGAAGATGAAAGTGATGATGATATTTCCACTGTAGGTTCTAAAGTTTCCATTGGTAATGTTAATGTTACCACTGCAGGTTCCAAAAAGAAGGTTGCTAGTATTGGAGACCCTACCTTTTATGCTTTTATCTCCACACAAGTTGATGGCTTTGTCTTAACTCATGAAGACATAGAGAAAATTGATGAAGATGACTTGGAGGAGATAGATATAAAATGGCAGATAGCTCTTCTTAGCATGAGGGCTAAGAAATTCTACAAGAAGACGGCAAGCCTATCCACATTAATGGTGATGATACTGCAAGCTTTGATAAGAAGAAAGTGGAGTGCTTTAACTGCCACAAGTTTGGACATTTTGCTAGAGAATGTAGAAGACCAAAGACCAAGGACAACAGGTCTACATGGTACAAGCAAAAGAAGGGACCAACTGTGCAAGAACCAAAGGCAATGTTGGCTATTGATGGTGTGAGCTATGATTGAAGTTTCACGGCTGATGAACAAGAAGAAGAACATTCAGATGCTGCTCTTGTTGCTACTGAATTTGTCCACAAAGCGCAATGACTGCTAAAGACAAGTCGCATAATGCATAAGACAAGTCGCATATTCAAGACTGCTAAAGAACTGTTTGAAGAGATTTGCTCAGTGTTTGGTGGTAATTATGCTACAAAGAAGACTCGGAAGACATTGTTAAAGCAAAGTTATGAAAACTTCTCTACTTCAAGCAATGACTCACTTGATAGCATTTTTACCAAACTTCAGAAGATTGTTACACATCTAACTGTGTTTGGCATTGAGGTAGAAAAGGAAGACCTCAATTTGAAGTTTCTAAGAAGTTTGCCTTCAGAGTTTCGAAAAAATGTTACTGTCTGGGAAAACAAAACAGACATAGAAACAATGAAGCTCAATGATCTTTACAACAACTTCAAACTTATTGAGCAAAGGTTGAAGAAGGCAGGGAAACTTGGTACAAGCTCTAGTAGCTTGGCATTGTTGTCAAATTCTGTTGACAGTGATGATTCTGAAGATGAAAGTGATGATGATATTGCCACTGTAGGTTCTAAAGTTTCCATTGGTAATGTTAATGTTACCACTGCAGGTTCCAAAAAGAAGGTTGCTAGTATTGGAGACCCTACCTTTTATGTTTTTATCTCCACACAAGTTGATGGCTCTGTCTTAACTCATGAAGACATAGAGCAAATTGATGAAGATGACTTGGAGGAGATGGATATAAAATGGCAGATAGCTCTTCTTAGCATGAGGGCTAAGAAATTCTACAAGAAGACTGGCAAGCCTATCCACATTAATGGTGATGATACTGCAAGCTTTGATAAGAAGAAAGTGGAGTGCTTTAACTGCCACAAGTTTGGACATTTTGCTAGAGAATGTAGAAGACCAAAGACCAAGGACAACATGTCTACATGGTACAAGCAAAAGAAGGGACCAACTGTGCAAGAACCAAAGGCAATGTTGGCTATTGATGGTGTGAGCTATGATTGGAGTTTCATGGCTGATGAACAAGAAGAAGAACATTCAGATGTTGCTCTTGTTGCTACTGAATTTGCTCTCATGGCTTTCTCTCGATTCTCGAGGTACAAAACTTTTATAGTTGTTCTAAAACATGTAGGGCTGCTAAAGAAGTTGAAAGACTTAATGATTTGTACTCTAATGAAAGGCAAGAATTATATACTGCTAATTATACTGTGGCTAATCTTAGGAGAGCTATGGCAGTATTAGAAAAGTAAATAGAGCACTATCAGGCAAATGAGTCAAATTATAATGATGATATGATTCTTCTTAGGAGAGAGGTAGAACATACAACTGCTGTGAATGAAGCATACCAAAAGGAGCTTGAAAAACTCCAAAAGAAAATTGTAAATGTCAATTTAACTGTAGACACATGTTATCATCAGTCTAAGTCAATTGATAAAATTTGGAATGCTCAAATATATAATAAAGCTAAGTCTGGTATGGGTTATAATACTGTGCCTCCACCACTAAGGGGTGTTCCATCACCTCCAGGTGTAGATTTAGCTCATACAGGTTTAGAAGACTTTAAGGAACTTGAAAGAGAATATGGTCCTTTAAAGGACACAGTGGTGAAGAGTGAGGAAGAGAGTAAGCTTGATAATGATGTATTTGAGAGTGCTAGTGACTCATCAGTTGTTGATGAGAATGTTAAAAAGAATGTAGAGACTACTATCCCAAAAGTTGTTAATACTGTTACAGAGGAACCTAGGAAATCAGTTAATAAACCTAGACCAACTGTAAGGTATGCTGAGATGTATAGGAACAAGCCTACAACTCCTAGGGGTAACCAGAGGAGTTGGAATCATGTTAAATCTCAACAACTAGGTAGTAATTTTGTTATGAACAATAAGGCATGCTATATATGTGGTAGTTTTGATCATTTACATGCTTATTGTGACTATCATGTTGGGAGAAGGGAAGTCTATGGGTATAAAAGTGTGGAGACTAACAGGTATCAACATAATGTACACCCTAATTCCCATTGCAAAATGGTCCCAAGAGCAGTTCAACTTAGAAGTGGCCTCAAAACACTTGCCACTGCAAAAACTATTAACACTGCTTACCCTAAGTCACCTGTTAAAAGTGCAAACACCAAAACAAGTTTTAATAAATCTGCACAAACAGGAAAAAGAACCTTTCAAGCTAAAAAGGTTAATAATAACCAACAGTGGGTACCTAAAAAGAAACCAGCAGTTACCACTGCTCATTCAAAAGCTACCACTGTAAGGGTTTTAAATAAGAAAAGGGGGGACATGGGCAATGCTGTGAAGGCCTCAGCACGTTGGGAATGGAAACCTAAAGGAAGTACCTCTACAACCAATCCCAATGGTGTATCAATGACCTTTGATAGATTTAACTATATTGATACACGAGGCATATCCAAGTCAATCATGGCTTGGGTCCCCAAAAGAAACTAACTCTTTACTCTTATGTGAAGGAACATCCAAGGACAAAAAAGTCAGATCAAGGATATACAGATAGTGGGTGTTCAAGGCACATGACTGGCAACAAGTCTTATCTTTCTGATTTTGAGCATTATGATGGACAGTATGTCAGTTTTGATAATGAAGTTAGTAGAACAAGATGTGTGATGCAGGAACACTAACGATAAAGGAAAACATGGATTATTATTATTATTACAACTGCACTGAGAGTGCAGTAAAACTACATCCATGAAGTACAGAGTACAAACATCACTACATCAACTGATAACAACTACCAACAACCTACCCCAAACATATGTTTCCTAACCCATCCCCTTCCTAACCCATCATCAATCCTTTATGGCTTCTTGGGAAAGCCCCAGCTTGGCATCACCTTAGGAGCACCACATATGTTAATCCAGTCATACACCCTAGGGCTTGCTAAACCCATCACCACTATACCTGTAGGTGGTGAGGATGATGAAGGAACTGCTGATGGTGGTGCTGATAGTAATGGTAGAGAAGATGATGATTGCAGTTCTTCAGGAGAAGCTACTGCTGCAAGAGGAGGAACACTCAGGACTCTTCCAGAGGTCTCATCATCTGTAACATATGGAGACACATAGGAGCTGATCTTTGAGCTATCTTCTTTGATTGTTGCATCCTGAGGCTCTGGTTGTAGTGATGAAGGTCCAGCAGAAAAAGGATTTGAAAGAGCAAGTGAATGCTTTCTCTTCCTGGATACAACCTTCTCATACTCTTCTTTTTCAACTCTCCCAGGGTTTTTCAAAACAAAGTCATCCCATGAACTATCAGATGAACTGCTAGAAGAAAGATTGATTGGACTAGATTGACTCATGGTGTTGCTGAAGTGATGATCTTTGAGGGTGAAAGTTTTGGAGTATGTGATTTGAGTGGTTTGTGTTGACTGATCTGTTTTATATATATTAAGTTGAAGTCAAGAAGTTAATGAGGGGAAGGTGCAAGTAGTTGAGGAGTAAATTGGAGTCCTGTATTCTTGGAAAATGTATCAATGCTTAAGTGTTGACTTTATTGAGTATAGCCACTGTTATGCTTAATTCTTTCAATATATTAACCATTGCCAATGCAATAGTAATTCCAGTGTTTGGTTTATGTTAGTAAATTACAGTTTGAAGGATTTTTGTTTACAATTGTTACTCTCTGGTGAATCGATGCTCAAGGTTGTTTAGATCCTATCTAAGCTGTCCACTGATGATTCTGTTTTACAGTGGGAACTATATTGCAACCAGTGGTAACGTGCTTTCAGTGGAAAAAGGAAAAACAAAGGAACTTCATTACTAACACATTATTCATTACAACCAAAAGTACTCCTAGTCAAAACACAAAAACTGAAACCTAGCACATCCTATTACTATCTTCAGCTATTCCATTAGCCTCTTGCCCTTGCCCACATAGTCATGTTTATTCTTCTGGGCTCTTTTTCTCTTGTTCTCAAAAGTGGATTGCATCCTTGGACATGGAAGCCCAAGAATCTGTGGAGGAGGTCTTGGTAGCATTGCAGGCCTTGTTGGAACTGATATCTGCTTCATATTGGAGATAGCTGTTTCCAATGCTATTGAAAGAGCTTTTGGCAACTCTTTAGCAATAGAATAGGTTTCATCATTTGCATCATCATCATCTGATGAATCGGAATAGAACTCAAGAGATTTTGCAGGCTTAGCTGCAGGCTTACGCTTAGCAGTTTCTTTAGTATATCTTTTGGATGAAGAGCCAGCCCCTGGTGGGAAATATCCAAACCATCTTGATGCTTCTGAAGATGATTCTGATTCAATTACATACTCTTCTTCTGAGTCAGAAGAGATGTTGATAGTGTTGGAAGGATTGCTCATGCTTATGGTTTTGGGAATATTGTGTTTGAATGAAAATTTGATGAAGTTTATCTTAAGCCAAGCCTCTTTATATAGACAAAGTCGGTTGAAGGGTTATTTAATGAAGATATTTACCTTTTTCGTATTTTGGTAGGTCAAGAAGTAAATATAGATATTATTGAGTTGACTTTGGAAGATATTTTGCTTGGGTAATGGTTTGGTTAAAGGTAACTTTGGTTTATATCAAGTTGGTTATTCTCATCTTTTACTAATACGTATATCAAGTTTTGATGAGGAGTTGGAGTTAAAAGGTGTATATCTAAGATACACATCAAATGGTTATTGATTCACCATGTCTAATACACATAATAATCAACTAGTCCAGAGCAAACGGATACTGGTAAAGACTTGACAAATCCGTTTATGGTTGATAGTTTACCAAAAACTATATGGTTATCAACTCACCATATTCTTTATGATTAAGAGTTGTCTAGTCCATAGCAAACGGCTCATGGTAAAGACATATCAAATCCGTTGATAGCTGATAGTTTGCTAAAAACTATATTGGGAGCAGTATTGTTTTCTAATGATTTTATTTTCCACTGCTCTTTGAAATTTTTGTGAAAAATTACCACTGCTAGTTCACAGTTTCCACTGACAGTGTTATTTTACCACTGTTATTCTAGCCGTTACAACTGATTATGTCAGTAATTTATTTTTCACTAGCCGTTGAAAGTAACCACTGATAGTCATATATATAGGGTTAATATTTTAAGTAAATTATCTTCTTACTATATTATAACTACTTTCAAAAGATAATTTTACTTGCGCATCAATTCTAAACCCTAACCCTATATATCTTTTTCTCTCAATTGGCTAGTCATTACTTCAATTCTTACTGACATAATAATATTTTTCATCAAAAGTTTCTATGGCTTCTTTGAAATTTGCAGATGAGCACAACCTAGTGGCCTACTTACAAAAGACTAACGAGAAGAGTGGCCCTGTTTTTCATCAAATTGTGGACTTTCTTCATACCACTCATATAAGGTATGCTTTACTTTTAAAACCCACAATTTATATCTCTCAAATCAATCAGTTTTGGACTTCTGCTCAGTCCATCACACTTGAGAATAGAGATACACATGAAACAGTGGAAGCTCTCAGAGCCACTGTAGATGGAGTAACTATTGATGTTACTGAGGCATCCTTGAGGAGAGTACTTCACTTGGATGATCTCAATGGTCTCATCACATTACGTATGTCTGACATTCATGATACTTTATCATCCATGGGGTATGATACCACTGACAAAAAGGCTACTTTCAAAAAGAGTGGTTTTTGTCCCCACTGGAGATTTTTTATTCATACTTTGTTACATTGTCTTAGTCCTAAGAAAACATCTTATGAGCAATTTAGTTCAACCATGGCTTATACTTTGGTTTGTCTAGTCACTGATAAGATTTTCAATTGGTCCAACTATATTTTTACAAGTATGAAAGGCAATGTACAAAGTAAAACCAAATTTTTAATGTATCCCAGGTTTGTACAAGCTGTGCTAAATGAATTTCAACTGCAACCTCATACTACTGTTTATCAAATCAGTTGCCTAAAGCCTAAAGTTTTTCAAAATTTGAATAAAGATGGCAATATGATTTTTACACCTCTCCTATCCCAAATGCTTGCTAAAATTTCATCTGAACAAAACACACCTATAATTGATGTTCCCAACATTGATTATACCCCACCAGTTTCAAGAACCTATGAGAGAAGGTCTAAACAGTCAACTCCTCTCATGACAACACAGCAAGTTTCTGCACCTTTTGGTCTAGGAACGAGCAGTGGTGGTTCTAGACTTCCACCTAGTCCTACTATGGAGGAATCTGGACCAATGCCCCATGATACACCTCTCCCAACAGGTCACACAGTTGGAAGTGCTGAGGTAAGTGGAAACCAATTGGAATTGATGGTTCTGTGTACCAAATTAGCAAAGCAAATTGAGTCTCTACAAAAGGACTTGGTTATTGTTAAGAAGCAGCATGCCAAGGATATTCAACAATTACAGACAGAGATTCAGACTTTAAAGGGAGAGATGCAGAGGTTGAAAAAGCACAAGCAGACTGCAAAGATGGTGATTTCATCTTCATCCTCACCTTCTGATGGTGATTCAACTGATCAAGATTTGGGAAATTCTTCCAAACAAGGGAGGAAAACAGGTTCTGACACTGAGGGGAGGAAAATTGATTTTGAAGATGAAGGAGATACAAGTAAAGGAGCAAAGGAAGCTGAAACTCATGGAGAGCAACTTGAAGATCAAGACATTTTCCAAACTGCAACTGATTTTACCACTGATTTTAGTTCCACTGCAGAGCCAAATATTGCCACTGCAAGTGAAGAATTTGATAAATTGAAGACAGACAAGGGTAAAGCAGTTATGGAAGATGTACAACAACTTGAAGGTAAGATTTCAAAGAAAAGAAAAGTTCATATTGATCTTGATAGAGAACTTGCTAAGAAGATAGCAGAAGATCAAATTGCTGAGAAAGTTGCTGAGAAGAAAAGATTGAAAGAACTGGAAGTTGTAAGCTTTTTGGAAGCTAAAAGATTGGATAGAATGGAAGATACTGAAGATTCAATTTCCACTGTTCAACCTACAATTATGAAAGAAAAAGCTCCAGAGTTTAGCTATTTTCCTACTGAAGAAGATATTCAGTTTCTGGTGGCTAATAACCCAGAAATCAAGAAAAAGGCAATTGACCTTGTTGCTGATGCATCCTTAACTGAGGAACAAAGAACCGCTCAGTTAAAGGATTTTATTAAAATGAAGAACAATCAAGCACTTGAAAATGTGATTAATTCAGTCAAAAAGGGTCAGAAGAAACCAAGACAACCAACCAAGGCTCAAATACTTGCATACATGAAGTCTTATTGTTGTCATGTTGGTAAATGGAAAAAGCATCAATTTAAAGGAATGTCTGATGATCAAGTTGAAAAGGCTTACTACAGAACTGTGAAACAAGATAAATCTTTTATTCCAATGGGTTCTGAAGAAGAAGAAAGAGAGATTCCTAGATTGAAGAGAAAGGCTAAAGTAAGTGATTCTCAAACTATTAAGAAGACTAAGGTTGATGAAGATTATACAAAGTCTACTGAGAAGGAGATTCCTACTGAGAAGTTCACTAAAGATCAAATGACTGAAATGATTGTGATTAAAGACAGAGATTTTTATCCAGAACCACTGCAAATTCGACATCCTATCATTGATTGGGAAGTTTACACTGCTAGCAATTTTGTTTCAACATGGAAGATTACAAGGCTGGGAGGTGAAACTTCATCATTCATGACATTTGAAGATCTTATTAAAGCTTTTGACAGAGATGACCTTAATACACTATGGAAATTAGTTCAAGAAAGGTTTAATGCTCAAGATCTCAAAGATGCAAAGGAGATGCAGTTATGGGTAAATCTTAGAAGGCTTTTTGAACCAAATGCTAATGATGACTACTGGAAAACCTTATTCACATGTATTGGTACTAAATGGTTTTATTATGATTCATGTGAAGTTCATCATGTCTCTACAGCTAATGGAGAAGACTTTTTCATGTTTGCTGAGAAAGAATATCCACTTAGAGTTGGAGCTCTTACAGTAATGTTAAGCTTACACATAAGAGTCAATGAAGACAATGAGAAGGTCAGAGCATTGTTACAAAGGCTTCAAGATCAGTGTTCAAGAGCTATACAAAAGTTAAGAGAAAAGAAGTGAAGTGTTTGATTGAATTCCCAAATCCTTGAAGTTAATGTTTATTGAAGAAACTTATTGATTTGCAGAGAAATCATAAGTTTAGGGGAGGATTGTTGGGAATAATCTGTTACCACGGATAGTAGTGGTTTACACTGCTTGGTTTAACACTAGCAGTGGAAACGTATTCCCACTGCAAGTTCTTCATTACCACTGCTATCAGTTTATGATAAGGTTAAACGCGTCTTGATAAGTATAGAATAGATCTTGTGTATATTCTATTATGTTAGCTTTATACTTATCTTGTAAAGGACTCCTTGTTGTATAAAAGGAGATCCTAGGTCATTGTCTTAGGTACATATCATATTGATTTATTACCTACGAAAGCTTCAAGGTGTAACCCTAGTGATAAGTTAAGATCACTCGTATTATTCATTAATAATATTGGAGATTGAGTTTTGTGTTAACTTGTGTTTATTCACATACATCATATAATTTGTCTTCTAAGTATTACTTAAGTAAATTCCTCTTGCTTGATAATATTATACAAAATATCATTGACACAAGGAGAGTGTCCAAGATCCATCAGCATGTCACATGTTTACTTACACGCTCCGAGACTCCGCGAGAATATGGTGGAATGGACAGAAGTTGGGAAGCATTGTAAGTCTAGACGACCTTAAGGCAAAGTTCCGATCACACTTTAGCCAACAGAAGAAGTACACCAAGACCCATCTAGCCGTGCACACCATCAAGCAAAAGGACAACGAAAGCACGAGGGCCTTCGTTACGAGGTACACCGATGAAACTTTGCAAATTCTGGGTTTGCACGAAGATCAGAGGATCTCAGGTTTTGTACATGGCCTTCGGATGCGAAGCTTGGTGGAATTCCTGTCCACCGGTCTTCCCACCACTTACAAGGCACTGATGGAGAAGACTTACACTTGGATTAAGTCCAAAGAAGTAGCAGCAAACGGGGCTCCGATAGAGCAAAAGGAAGCTTCTGACAAGTTCTATCGAGGGTCCTCCTGGGAAGGATCCAAGAATAAGAAGAAGAACAGAGACCGCTTCACTCCATACAACAAACGTTCGAACCATGGACTCTTGGCGAACTTGGTCAAATCTCCCCGGGAGATTCTGGCTACCGAGAAAGCCGCAAAGTCCTTCGATCCACCACCTCGGATGTCAGCGCGAAGCAAAGCCAGGGACATGTCCAAGTACTGCCCTTTCCATGAAGACCATGGACACGAAACGAACAACTACAGAGAGCTAAAGAAGCAGATCGAAGAGGCAGTACGGTCCGGACAATTAGCACATCTGGTTAAGGGCATCAAAAAGGGAAAAGACAAGTTCTCCGACACCCAACTGGGTGAATAGAAGGGTAACAAGAAGGAGGATACCCCTGCAGAGGCTCCGATACTAATGGTGCACAGGAATGATCCAACCTTGAAACGGAAGGAAGCAGATGGGGAGCTGGGAAGCGTAGGAGAAATAACCTTCCCTTCCATCCTAGGGCAGACACCTTCGACTGACCCCGTGGTCATCAAGGTATGAATCTCAAACAGGGAGGTAAATCGAGCGTATATGGATTGTGGAAGCTCCTGCGAGATCATTTATGAGCATTGTTTCCTAAAGCTCAAGTCATCCACACACTCATCCATAAGATCGTTTCCTTGTAGATCATGAATGAAACAAGTTTTCTCCCTAAAAGCAACTTCCAAATCTCCATCACAGAATTGACCGACTGAAAAGAGATTGTGACTGAGGCCTTCCACATAATAAACCCTGCTAATTTCAATATTGCCATTGATAGAATCTCCGTAGCCCATGATAGCTACGAAGTGATCATTCCCGAATCTGACAGTGCCAATGAACTTTGCGATAAAGTTTGATAACAGTTTAAGGTTTCCTGTCATGTGTCGGGAACATCCGCTATCAACAATCCAAAGGATGATCTGAATCACCTGCATTACACACAGACGACACAGATGGAATAGAAGTAGATGTGGAACCCGATGAGTTAGAGGGTTCCTTAGCAGTTATAGTAGAAATACACACATCAATGATTTTAGGCATCCATTTAAATCCTAGTGTATTATGTATCCATTTCTGCCATCTCCAACTAGTCTTAGCTTTAGTCTTAGTGAATGTACTAGGTGGTACTACAGTCCTAGGAGGTGATACTGGAACTACAGGGACATCAATGCGTTTCTTAGAATCTAAGGAGGGCGGTCTACCAAGCACAGACTTAGAAGCATTAGTGGGCTTAGAGGTATTCCGATTCTTAGGATTCCTTAAACTAGACAAGATAGCTCTAGCAACACATTTGTCATGACAATCAAAAAGCATACTTTTACGACAAATAACACAAGAAGCATCAGACTGAATATCAAACGTACTTAAAGGTTTAGCATTCGTTACAACACTTTTTCCATTACATTTGTCAGACGCAATATCTAAAGTGGGTGCAACTGGAGTCTTATTCAAAGTCCTAGGGTGTTCTTCTACTTCAGCATTCTTTATTTGTCTTTTCTTAGGTCGCAACTTCCTATTCTTCCTTGTATTGCTCCTAGGCTGTGAAGTGCAGACGTTTGGAAAAGATGCAACTATTCCTGTTTCAGTAGAGGGAAGCACATTAGTAACTTGTGTTTTGTCAGTAGGTATTATGGGTTCACGTTTGCTAAGTGTTACAGGTGCAATTCTCTTAATGATGTTAGGCTGAACTTGTTCATACTTTCCTAACATTTCCCTTAATTTAAAAATAGTGTGCACCAGCTCTTGATTTTCAGAACGAAGATTTCCAGAAAAGTTCATGACTTATTTAGTGTATGCAAGATAATGATCAAGTTCGTTTGATGCTTCATCACGAGTCTTTTTGAGTAAATCAAATATGACACCATATTCCTGTTTAACGTTTGCAAGTTCTTGTTCATATTTTGAGATTTGACACTTGAAAGACACGTTTTGATCATCCAATTTCTCAATTTTAGGATCAGAAGATTTTGTACGCAACTGGGCGATTTTGTTTTGAAAAGCAAGTTGTTAATCGTGAATATCTTTTTGACACCAATTAAGACGACATTTTGCATTGGAAAGTTCGTTTGACAATCGTTCATTTTCAACTTTTAAAGACTCGATCTTATGCACATTATCAGTATTCTCAACAATTACAACAGAATCAACAGTATCAGCAGAGATATAATCAGATGCATATGGCAAAGAATACAGTAACACACCATTATAGACATCAGCACAGATAACATCTTCCAAGAGTCGATCAACATCATTTCGTAACATTTTCTTTTTACGTTTGGTGTTAGAAATAGATATTTCTGTTTTCTCAAAAACGACTTTCATCAATCCAAGTTCCTTATGAAAATCCTGTTCCCAATACAATGCACAATTTTTCAAATTTTTAACATTGGGTAAAAGTCTTTTCTGAAAAATGTCTCTTTGTTCTCGCGCCAGAGGCGATTAAAAATGTTCAACTTTAATTTCAGAATGAAATTCAATCTCATGTTCTAAAAGTTTGAGGTCAGCCATGAAAAGGTCAAAATATCTAAGAATTTGACGATTTTCAGGTTTTGAATTTACTTCACTGATGGAAGGTAAAGGACCATAAATTTGTGCATAATTTGGTTGGGGATTAACATTAGAAGACTCAGACGTTTTTGTGAGAATCCTTGGTGTGTTAGAAGAATCCGTTGGTGTGACGAAAGTGACCGCTTTTGAATAGTTAAATGGTTTGTTGTAAACAACATTTTCTAATTTTGATCGACTCTCGTCTTCTGCATCTAATTCCTCTTGACGATGATATTCAACAACACTCATAACAGAATCATCAATTTTATATTCTGCACTAGAAACTTCAGGATTTGGTTTGAATGCTTTGGTTGAAAGCTTAGGTTTGTAATCAGCAAGATTCGGTCCATATCCATCTGGATTGGGTTTTAACGTAAACTTTTGAATAGCTGTGACTGACTCACCATGTTTGTAAACAACATTTCGAAACTCTTTAAGTTTGTTTTGCAAGCCGATAATTTCTTCAAGATGGTCATCTATTCGTTTTGTTGAATGCTTTTTGTATGCAGAGAACTGTTTTTGACAATTTAACAACTCAGCCTTAGCTTTTTGATTTTCCAAGGTAAGAGCGTTAATTTGCTGTTTATGTTCATGTTTCAGTTGTTCTATTTCAGACAACAAAGCATTCTTCGAAGCGGCTAGATCACGCATCTGTCGTTCTAAATATTGTTCGTTTTGATGAGATTTAGCAAAAGCGGCTTCAAAACCTTTTTCACGGTTTTCTTGAGTTTTGAAAAAATTGAGTTGCAGTTTTAAACATTCAAGATCCTTGGTTAACAGTGCATTTTTACTTTTTAATTGCTGATTTAATTCACGACATTCTTCCATTAGGGTTTGTTGGTCTTTAAGTAACAGATCAACATCTGGACTAGGCAAAAGTTCGGCGTGTTCAACGTGAGTCACAACATGATCATTATTCAGATCCTCAAGTATAACTACGGAGTCAATTTGATTATCAAAGGAAACCAGAAGGTCATCTTGATCGTCAAATGTAACTACGGGGTCTAGTTGAGAATCGTCGGAAAGAGATGTGGATGACTCATTTTGAACATTCTGAGCCTTGCCAGATTCAGATGTTGGCGGAGATATTATATCAGAGATAAATATGGTTTGTTCGGGTACCTGAGACAAGCCATCAGTGTCATACACTGGGCCTGTGTCACTCATATGTAGCTCATGCATATTAGCCATCAACATAACTGCTGAATTGGTCTACAAATCCTCCATATCATCATCTGAGTCTGCATCTCCCATAAAGCTTTGTTCTTTGTCTGTGAGAGTTCCACCAGCTTCATCTTTAAGAGCCAAAAGTAAAGCCTCCTTGTGATAAGCACTGCCCTTAGTCCTCGGCTTTGGACATGCAGTAGCCAGGTGTCCCTTCTCATTGCAGTTGTAGCATCGAAGACCATTCAACCCATTTTGAGAATTTCCCTGTTCAACCACTTGAGCTCTGTTGTTATTCCTACCCATAGCATTAAACCCTTGACCACCGCTCATCTGACGACCATAACCACGATTTTGAACTTCAACTCGTCCATTGTTCATAACAGCCTGATTCCTTGTGTTAGATGAGGAACGAATACGATTGTTGGATTTGTTTGTATAACGGCCAAAAGCTTTAGCAATCATAACAAATCCTTGTTGCAATGCATCGAACGGATCGGAGTCCTCATTAGTTTCACTGACAAATGCTTGATCATTGTTGTTGTTGTATGGAACCAATTGAGTTTGTTGAGATTGTTGCAATGAAGGATCATATGGTGTGATTGGGGCAGTTGGTTGAGTTGCTGGTTGATGAGGATAACTAGTTTGGGCCCACAAAGCAAGTTGTTGATTATCTGGAAGTGAAGGTGAAACAGTTTGAGCACGGAGAATCCTTTCCTTATAAACTTCCTTTTGATGAGGCTTCAAGTAATCGTACAACAATCCGTATGTAGCATGATGCATATTCTTCACTTGACGGAGAAAAATTACATACTTCTCCCATTCAAAACCAAGACTACTTAGGAACTTAGTATTAACTGCAATTCTTGGCAAGATGATGTTGTGTTTATCCAAATCATTTATGATGTCTGAGAATCGATGATGATAAGACTCTAGTGTCTCTCCAGGTTCAATCATGAAGTGTTCATAAGCCAAGTAAATTTTGGATTCCATATCCTCCTGATTGAGTGCAGTCCCTTCCATAAGTAGATGAATATGTTCCCACATCGCCTTTGCAGTCTTTTGAGCATCAACACTTCGAAGAATTGGGTTTGGTAATCCTAAAAGGATATATTGCATTGCAAGCTCATCAGCTTCATAGTGTAGAAGTTCATCTCCAGACAGTTGTGCAATAGTAGCAATGTTTGATTGATCATCTCTTGGTGGAACAGCATTTGGATCTCCGGGTGTAACGATAGTAGGCATCTGAAATGGACCTTCCATGATAACCTTCTTTAAGAACTTTCCATGTGGCTTCCTCAGATCACAAAACCTAAAGAACCTAATCACCCATTGATCGTAGTTTCCTGGAGTGAGCATTGGAGGTCTATCATGTGATCTAGCCTCATGAATTGATTGTTGGCTGCTTAAAGCTTCACACATCTTTGCAAACCAAGTCGGTTCCTTCATAGTGTTCCTTGATGGATGTTGATTGAAATCGTTTGTGTAGGGTTGTACTTGAAGACTTGGTGGTGGTTGAACCATTTGAGGTTGTGGAATTGCTGCAAGTTGTGGAGTATGTTGTTGATTAAATTGTTGTTGATAAATTTGTTGTTGATGATTCAATTGTTGATGTTGTGGACTTAGTTGTTGTTGCCGATGAGTATAAGTGTAAGGTAAATAGTTAGAGTATGGTGGTTGTGACATGTTGAAAACTTGTGTTCTCCTTAGGCGTAGAAATCACAGAAAAGCCAAGTACCACTTATGCGTAAAAACACCAACGATACGCGTAACAGCAATAGTTACGCGTAGGATTAGCTTACGCGTAAGTAAGGAGAAAACACTAAAGTTAGGCGTAAACAAGAAGTTAGGCGTAGAAAACTTAGGCGTAGGATTAACTTATGCGTAAGATAAAGCTTAGGCGTAAGATGAATCTTATGCGTAAATAATTCTACGCGTAAGCTTATGCTTATGCGTAATTTTAGGGTTTTGCCCAAATGATCTTTTACACTATCACAGTGCAAAAGATATCCAAAGTCGAAGTGTTTTCAGGCTTATCCAAGCAAGAAAAACACTGAGTAAGCCACAAAACTGAAGATCAAACCACGTAACAGTTACGCGTAAGATTAGGGTTTCTCTTACGCGTAGAAATTAGCCAAAAGTGATTTCAGCCAACTGATGTTTCCAAACCAGATTTTTGTGATGAAATAGCTTCAATATCACCAAAGTAACACAAAAGTGTGAAACTTGATGGTCCAAAGTGTAAAAACACGTTATGCGTAGAACACGAACCACGTGCAAAATCTAGCTTAACAACAATGATCCACGTGTAAAGTTTAAAACTTTTTGCCAAAAACATATAGTTTAACACCTAAAAACGTTGAAAGAACAAGAATCTTGGATTAAAAGGTGTAAAAAATCAATTTTTAAGCGTGACAAAGTTGAAACTTGTTTTACGCGTACGACCCAACACAAAAACTTCAAAAACAAATATGTTCACCCAACTATTTGGCGAATGATACCACTGTTAGGTTCCCATATTAGTAACACAAGCATCAATATGTAGAAATAGAGAAGAGATAGAGATTGGTTGAACAAATACAAACACACACACACGTATGACTATGACCGGTTATGCGTAGAGAGTGAAAGAGTGAATGAATTGAACAACCAACCTTCAATAGAAGGTTTACAAGACTATTTATAGGAGGGAACTAGGGCAACACTCCAAGTTCCCATCCTTTTTCTTATTGGACTAGGCCTAGGCTTATGGGCCTTCTACATAAGCCTAAGGCTTAATAACAAACATAAAGGCCATATTAAGCTAACTATTACATATGAATCACTAACACTTGAATTAAGGTTTAGGAGTGATTCCAACAATCTCTCAAACACTCTCATTCTCTTCTAACATATAGATCACTTGATCTACAGAGTTGTTCTTCTTTCTTTCTATTGTGATTCTCATATAGGTCCTTCTCTAAGGCGAGATCACGAGCATTCTACAAGTCATCCAAGCAAGGGGTCCTTGATTGATTTGTCACTCCGCAAGATTTCTGTAGCAAATATCTTGTATTTGATATTTCAAATATTTGTTGTGTAATAGTCGTGTTGGTTTGGTCCACCGTGTTACGGACTCGGTATTTAGCTTCGTCCCGGAAAAAGGTGTAAGAAACGTTGTGAAGGCTTCTCCGCCAAGTGAAGGAGTTTGTTGACATAGTGCTTGAACTCTCGAGTAGGGAGTGGAGTAGGGCAAGGAAGGTGCCCTTGTAGCCGAACCACTATAAATCGGTTGTGTCATTTCTATCCCTTTGCTTTACTTTATTTACTTGCTTTATCATTAGATCTATACTTTCTCTACATCCATAAGATCTCACATATTAACGAATCTAAAGTTTTTGAAACAAACTTAAAATCGGCAAAACTATTCAACCCCCCCCCCCTTCTAGTTTTCCACAATTGGCATCAAGAGCTAAGTTTATAAAAGTTTTAAAGTAAATCGTATTTTAAAAACTTTTCGATCACTATGGGTTCTGAAAATTACAAGGAAGGGCAATCTATGCAATCCACCACCACTACTTGAAACTAATTGTTTTATATATTCGAAAAATATATTCGAAACATATGTGAAGTCTAAAGATATTGATCTTTGGTACATTATTGTTGAAGGCAATTTTGAGGCTACCTCAAATGATGATAAAGGAAATTTAGTTAACATACCTCATGATAAACTAAATGATGAAATGAAGAAAAAGCTTTCTAAAAATAGTGAAGCTAAAATGGTTTTGTATAATGCTTTAACCAAAAAGGAATTCGAAAGAATTTTTATGCTTAAAACCTCTAAAGAAATTTGGAATTCTTTAGTTGTAACTCATCAAGGTAATCAACAAGTTAAAAATAATAAAATTGATTTATTTGTTCAACAATATGAACAATTTTCAATATCGGATGAGGAAACTATAGATCATTCATTTGCTAACTTTAATACTATTATTACATCTTTACAAGCACTTGATGAATCTTTTTCTATCCGTAACCATGTTAGGAGATATCTAAGGGCACTTCCATCGAAGTGGAGATCCAAGGTGACGGCGATCGAAGAGTCAAAAGATTTGACAATCCTCACCCTTGATGAACTCATAGGCAACTTAAAAGTCTACGAGCTTGTCCTTGCTAAAGACTCTGAAGCCTCAAAGGTGAAAGAGAAACACAAATCTCTTACCCTTAAAGCCAAAAAGGCTTCAAGCGATGAAGAGAACTCCTCTTCGAGTAGTGACGACGAGGAGTACGCTATGGCGGTAAGGGACTTTAAAAAGTTCTTTAGAAGGAAGGGAAGATACGTCAAACAACCGTATGACGATAAGAAAGGCTTTCGGAAAAGCAAAGAGGATGAGAAGCCAAAAGATGATCGTACTTGCTTTAAATGTGGGGACCCAAATCACTTTATTAGTAAGTGTCCCAAACGGGATGATCAAAAGGCGTTCGTGAGCGGCACGTGGGGAATGAGCGACGAGGAGGACGAAGAAATTTGTCTCATGGCAAATGACGAGGTATGTCATGAATACTATAGTACCTCATCACTTGATGACGACTCATTGCATAATGAATATGAAAAATTATGCAATATTAGCTTAAAACTAATTAACAAAAACAAGCTTTTAAAAAGTCAAAACCAACGTTTAGATAAAGAAGTCATAGAATTAAAAGCAAAACTAAAACGTTTAGAAAAGGGTAAAATAGCAAGTGGTGAATGTGAACTTTGCGTTCAACTTCAAACACTAGTTGATCAACTAGATTCTAAAATTGCTAGAATGAGTACGAACACTTTAGATATGATATTAGATAGTGTTAAAACCGGCAACAACCAAAAAGGTTTAGGTATTCAACAACTTGATCCATCAACTAGTGAAAACAAAGAAACACAATTTGTTAAGGCACTAGAAAAACCAGCCACTGTTGTGGCGGATCCCACGAATCCCATCAAAAGGGAATCGGCTAGTGTTAAGCCAGGGATCCGTGGGTCTGCTGTAGCAAAAAGTGGTAATAACGTAGCTTCTTCATCTAGAACTGAGTTTGTTATCGTTAATAGGAAGAAACCAACTCATGTCACCACTAGACAACCACCTCCAATATATAATCCTACTTTTGCAAGAAACAAAGCTCCATCTTTCTCAAAACTTAATCCATCTAGGAGACCTAATAATGTTTACCCGAGAAGTAACCATCAAATGGGATGGAACCCAAATATGCAAAATTTTTTTCCATTTCAAAACTTTACTCCATGGAATGCATACTCATCTTATCCATACATGTCTAACATGAATGGAATGTTTAACACTAATGGACCCATGAACAAATGGGGACCAAACTTTTGAGTTAATTGTTTTCTTAGGTGTGCTTAAAGGTCGACCTAGACCCGGATGAATGGGTCAAGGATAGCGGGTGCACGAGGCACATGACCGGCAATAAGGATCTATTCTCCACATATGAATCCTTCAATGGAGGTAATGTGGTGTTTGGAAATAGCAAAAGTAAAATCATCGGTAAAGGTACGATTTCTAACAAATCTCTAACCATTAACGATGTGTGTCACGTAGAAAACCTAAACTTTAACCTCTTAAGTATAGGACAAATATGTGATAAAAAGTGCAATGTACTTTTACCAAAACCGGTAGTAAGATATTAAAAAATGGCATAACCATAGGAAGAGGTATTAGGAAACATGGAGTCTATGTCATTAAAATCGGTAATGAACCTAAAGACAAACTATGTCTTACCTCTATGGATGATACTTCGACCTTATGGCATCGAATATTGGGTCACGCCAACATGCGACTTCATCAATCGCTATCATCCAAAGATCTAGTAAGAGATCTACCTAAGTTAAAATATGAACATCACTTTTGTGATGCTTGTAATGTAGGAAAACAAGTTCATTCTAGTCATAAAGCTAAAAACATGGTGTCTACAACTAAGTGTCTAGAATTACTACATATGGATTTATTTGGTCCATCCGCTATCCAAAGTTATGGAGGCAACTACTACACTTTGGTCATAGTAGATGATTACTCTAGGTATACATGGACAAAAATTTTAAAGAACAAAATGGAAACGTTTAATTATTTTGAAATATTAAGCAAGAAAATCCAAAGACAACTAGGAAGTCATATAGTGTCTATTAGGATGGATCATGGTAGGGAATTCGATAATGAAGTGCAATTTGGAGCTTTTTGTGACACTAATGGTATTACTCACAACTTCTCGGCTCCACGCACTCCACAATCGAATGGGGTAGTAGAAAGAAAGAATAGAACCCTACAAGAAATGAGTCGAACCATGCTTAATGAGCAATCTATACCTCAAAAGTTTTGGTGCAATGCCGTTGATACTTCAACGTACATACTCAATCGAGTCTTAATTAGACCAATCTTAGGTAAAACTTCATATGAGTTACTCCGAGACAAAAATCCTACGTTAAATCACTTTAGAGTCTTTGGTAGTAAATGTTTTATTCTTAACACTAAAGATTACCTTACAAAATTTGATCCTAAATCAACCGAAGGTATCTTTCTAGGTTACTCTCCAAATAGCAAATCTTACGTCATATTAAACAAAGAAACAATGAAGGTAGAAGAGTCATTAAATATAAAATTTGATGAAAGTCCACCCAAACCCTCTCCACCTCTTGTCGATGACGAGATTGTAGAAAGTGAAGCTATAGTAATAAAGAAAAAGATAAATGAAGAAGAAGAACCTTTAAATGATGAAGTCATAAACATTAAAGAGTCCAAAGATCACCCCGTAGATAAGGTCATAGGAAAGCTAAACGAAAGAACATTAAGGTCTCAAGTTCAAAACCAAAATAGCTTGTTTTGTTTCGTTTCAACCATAGAACCTAAGAATACACAAGAAGCCATAAAAGATGAGAGTTGGGTAATGGCTATGCAAGAAGAATTAAATCAATTTGTTTCTAATGATGTTTGGACACTTGTCCCTCCACCTAGTAATCAAACCATAATAGGAACCAAATGGGTTTATAAAAACAAATTAGATGCAAACGGAGTAGTGTCTAGGAACAAGGCTAGACTCGTTGCCCAAGGGTATAACCAACAAGAAGGAATAGACTTTGATGAGACCTATGCCCCGTGGCTAGATTAGAGTCTATAAGAATACTTCTTGCGTATGCTTGTGCTAATGATCTAAAGCTTTATCAAATGGATGTCAAAAGCGCTTTTCTAAATGGTTTCATTAATGAAGAAGTATATGTAGCTCAACCTCCGGGCTTCATCGATTTTGAAAAACCTAGACATGTGTATAAATTAAAGAAAGCCCTTTACGGTCTTAAACAAGCTCCAAAAGCTTGGTATGATAGACTCAAGTCATTTCTAGTTAAACACAACTATACCATGGGGTTAGTTGACAACACACTTTTTACTAAGAAAAGAGAGTCACATATAATCATAGTGCAAATATATGTAGATGATATTATATTCGGATCCACTTGTTTATGGTCTTAAACAAGCTCCAAAAGCTTGGTATGATAGACTCAAGTCATTTTTAATTAAACACAACTATACCATGGGGTTAGTTGACAACACACTTTTTACTAAGAAAAGAGAGTCACATATAATCATAGTGCAAATATATGTAGATGATATTATATTCGGATCCACTTGTCAAGACATGTGTGATGATTTCTCTAAAATCATTCAAAATGAGTATGATGGGAGAACTTAGTTTCTTTCTTGGTCTACAAATCAAACAAGTAGAAGATGGTATCTTCTTTAATCAATCTAAATACATAAAGGAGATGTTAAATAAATTCGGTCTAGAAGAGTCGAAACCAATTAGGACACCAATGTCATCCGACACCAAACTCACAAAAGATGAAGACGGTGAATCCGTCGATAATACTAAATTTCGTGGCATGATAGGTAGTCTTCTCTACCTCACGGCAAGTATGCCGGATATCATGTTTAGTGTTTGCTTATGTGCTAGGTTTCAAGAAGACCCTAAAACATCACACCTAGAAGCCGTAAAAAGGATATTTAGATAGATTAAGGGTACAACACAATTAGGATTATGGTATCCTAAGGGCACGGGAGTAGAAACAATTGTATATGCAGATTCTGACCATGCAGGTGATTACGTTGATAGAAAATGTAACACCCCAACCCGACAAGGGTCCGAGTGTTACAGTATGGGGTCAAATCAGAACATAAATGCAAGCGGAAGACTTACGAAACCAAGTCATGAAACCATGACCCAAAAGATTACAATTACAAATGAAACAACAGAAAATCAAAATACAAAAGTCCAGAATCATAAGTCCGCAAAAATAGGGTAAGCTCCTACTCTCGACTCTCAATCCCAGCATCCCGCTAAAATTACCTGCTGCCAAAGAAAAGAAAGTGCGGCTGAGCTTAAAAAGCCCAGTGAACAGATATAACAATACAGTAACAATATAATCAAAATGAGAAATGAACCAAATCATGTCAACACAAAGAAAGGAAAAGAGCCTGCTGAGAACATGTCAGACGAAACAGAATGCGAAACGCATATGAGACAATTACTGAAATAGAGCACATAACAAATATCATAGGATCGTGAGTGATCAAAGCCTAAGCATGCCACATGAATAGGCCAAATAATCATATCACAAATCATATACCGTCAAATCCAAAGTTGTACATGGAGTAGCTAGCTCACAATGTACCAAAATGTGAGGGGGTGTAGGAACACACACCAACCAATCACCGATACGATACAGATACAAATTCCCTAGGATGCATCCATACGCTCCCTGCAAAACATATCATAATGGCCAAGAGATCTCATACATACATAACAAAAGGGGAACGCCGGGGACCAATCACACCGCCCCAGATAGTGTCATGCCACCGGTGCCTCAATGACATGGCCATGGTACCTCCATGGCTAGGGATACAGATACAGAAGCTGGGCAATACAAGAGCAATCATAATCATATCAAATCAAATACTGAACTGAAACATATCATATCAAATACTGAACTGAATCAAACGGATAACCAACTAATATCAAAAGATTCTCAAATATCAAAACGAATAACAAAACGAATATCAAAGGTAATAACGGATAATCATATCAGTGGATGCCCTTACTGAAAAAGGACTGAATATATGTACTAATATTTACGAACAAAGAAAGTTTTAGAAGAAGAGACTGAATATCCGTACCTTAGAAAATGAAAGCAAATGGAAATGTGAGCACGAAGAGATAATGTCACGTCTTCTTCAACGAATCTACACGGATTACGGTTCGTATAATACTTATTAGCTCATTTAAGTCATAACGGATTTATTGCTTATATAAATCGTATTAATATTTTTAGAGTTAAATATAACAACTTATCATAACTTAGGGTTTAAAGTGTAACTTATCAAAGTTTAGGGTTTATTGCGACAATTAACTAAACATTAAAACTCAATAATATTATTATGTTAGTCTAGGGTATAATGTGTGAATTCATAGTGGTTCAAGGTTTGCATGTGACAATGCTCTAAAGACTAGGGTTAAAAGTGAAAATTATCAAAATATTAACCATGTAACCATTTAGTAAAATCGTACTGATACAGATTCAGGTAGATCGTTTCACATTTCGTTTTCTCATTTTGACATGCCAACACTTCACCCTTGTTCGCGGTTCAAACGACTAACCGACACGACTAATTAAACACCCGTGACTATTAACCCCCAACTCGACTTACCCGACACACTTTCAAAAACCCGTACAACGTACCCATAAATCGCGCGAACAGCCTCGAACATAGCCCCACAACCAAACATAGACTCCCTTGATTTTGACACAACATGCATGCAATATGTCCAACTCTCACATGTACCAGAATAATTATGAGACACAACCTTTCTAACATCTTAACCACGTAAATATGCATGCAAGTCCCTTTTCAATTCATTGGTTTACTTCCAGGTTTTGATCACACACTCAAGCACATGCACGCTCACACCTAAAAGATTAAATGACGCCCCCAGTATTACATAAAACATACGTACCCTTATTCATGTACACAACCATGCACACCCCATGTCGACACATACACGTTATTCACACAACCATATTACACGAGCCAACAGTTTACAACATATCACACCTATTCAAGACTTTATCCACATATATGACCTGCATGTCAAATCTTTATATTTCTTAGTTTACTTAACGAGTTTTTAATACGCATTTTAGAGGTTGGAATGAGTGTTTAAAAGCCAACATAGAAAACGTGTATAACCAACAGATATGAAGGATCCAAAACAGAACAGAATTCGACTCATGCGTTTCATGATTTCCTGTTTAGTATATTATATTATTTGTATACTTGTGATTTACAAAACTAAAGATTAGGTATCATGTTACAAACGTATATATGTATGCTATATGTATGACGAAAGAATGGAACAAGGAGATCGAGATACCTTGGGTCGACTAAGAACAAGTGAACAAGAACACCTGATCGGTGCTAAACCGTCAAGTTTTATCACTCAAGCCTGCCACTTGTGAATGGCCGACCGTAACAAACTTAAAACAGTTTAAGCACAAATGCAATTTAGATCAGGAGAATACAGTGTATCCCCGGGTCGTTAAGTCCCACGGAGGATGAATTGGTGTTAAACAACTTCAGATGATAGAATGATCACTAAGGATAGTGATCAGTAAGGATTTGGATGGATAATTACCTAAAGAAAAGATTTGTAAATTACAGCGACTTAAATGCAAATTAAAAGAAATTAAAAAGTTAAAATATATTAAATAAACGCTATCACTATTTTTACAATGATGTTTTTGTGATTTATAAAATAAAATGACTTAAATAAACTATTTTAACTAAAACGTAAACTCAAATTATCTAAAAAAGTGACTTAAAATGAAAACGTACGTTAAGTCTAAAATTACGCGAGCGCTAAGCAAAAACGTAAAATTTATGAAATAAAAGTCCTACAAGTGTAAAAACAATTTTTTACGTACTATATGATAAAAGAAAATTTTAGAAAAAAGATTTATATTTTTTTGACTTTTATATTTTTTATTATGAATTAATTACTATTTTACACTAATTAAATGTTTAAAAATACTAAAACTATTTGGAAAAATCTGAAACTTTTTTATAAAATACTTAATACTAATACAATTTTATAAAAAATACAAAAACTGAAAAAGCTATACTAAATAAGCTCAAAATAAGCTAAATACACCCAATAAGCTAAACTGGACAATATGTATATAAGAGATTAATTGTGCAAAACTAAACCAGTAAAGACCCAAGGGCGCAATGGTTACAGGTACACACATTCACTATCCCAAGGGGGAGGTCTCAGGTTCGACCCCTGCCTCTCCCTTTTTGCAAAATATTTTTATTTTTGGAATTTTATTTTACAAACTCATTAAGTACTATGTAATAAGCATTTTTTATAACTGTAACTTTTTATAAAACTGACTAATAAGCTCAGATTGAGCTTATGTTTCTTAACAGCTAAGCTAGAAAAGTGAATAAGCACAAGTATTAACTAAATGGCTTAATAAGCTACTAAATAAGCAATAATAAACTGGAATAAGCTAAGAAACTATTATTAAGCTAATATTAATACTGAAAAAGCTAATCAATCTAGAAATAAGCACTAAACAAGCTATAAATAAGCATAAGCTTAACTGAATAAACAGGATACTTATGGGTTTCTAGGCAACTTCTAGCTTATATTTAAGCACTTATATAAGCTGGGAATTGAAAACTAAGAACTGGAATACAGAGATGAGTGGGTTGGTTTTCCAAAAAGCCCAGGAGAACAAGCTAGGGGTCACTAATAAGCTCTGTAAGAGCTTATTAATTGAGCTATCTCAACTGATTATGCAGTGCACAAGAAAATGGGACAATCAAAAAGCTTAATGCAGGCTTATTAAATAAGCTGGAAAGTGAAAAACTAAGCTTGGACTAAAGAGACAGCTAGGTTGGCTACACAAAAAACCAAAGTACACAAGCTAAGGCTCATTAATGAGCTTATGACAAGCTTGTGAAAAAGCTTGCTCAACTGGTGCACAGGGCATATTTTGAAAAAGGGACTTAAAAGAAAGATGAGAATAAGCTATCTATAAGCTAATTTTATGAAAGCTAGTATTTTTATATTTTTGTTTAGCAACTAAATATTAATTTCCCAAAAGGGCATAAGCTAAATATTAGTATTGGATACACAGTAAAATTATGAATTTTATTCAAAAATGATTTAAGTAAAATTTGACTTTTATAAAAACTAACTTAGTTTGACTTTTATGAACTTTGAATCTATCCTACTGATTAATTATGATATATTAAGGTGTAATAAGGTTATATTAAGCTATGTTAACAACTTTTAAACTAATATGATGATTTAAGCAAATCAAATTCCTAACAGTGGACACTAAAATGAGATTTAACAGAGATTTTGACTTTTTACTCAATAAGGACAGGTTTGTATGGTCTAACTGAGCTAATAGGACCTAATATAACTTATAGCAAAACCAGAAGTAGAGCTTGAACAAACTCTAACATAGTTTATACAGTGGATCCAAACACCACTTATATAAACTAAATTTAAGCTTTTAATACCAAAACAAGTTTTTAAACCAAGGAATCTATTTAATAACTTAAATTAGCTATAATAAAACAAATTGGAACTGAAATTAACACTATTTAATCACTTGAACAAAAAAAATGCAAAGCTTAAGTAAATAGCTTACAAAATGAGTTAAGGCACAAAATAGAGAACTGAGTACACAAGATCATTCCTATATGCTTACCACTAAGCTCTAAACCCACAACAATCCAAATTTAGCTCTGCTTCAATGTCTTGATCATCATTCCATAGGCTTTTTATTTTTCACTAATTTTTAGGTAATTTTTGGAAATTTTTGAGTTTAGAGTCTAAACTGAATTTTTAAGTTCCTAACAGCTTTGAGAAGGTATTTAGGAGCTTATGAGAGCTTTTTCAATCCTTGGCAACAACCAAAAACAACATTTGAGCTTATTGAGATTTTTAACAAAATAATGCATAAACTGAATTTATAAACACAAACTGAAATTAAAACTGAGAATAAGTTTAAAATACACTCAAATTCGATTACAGAACAATTGAAAGCTTAAATTTGCACTGGAAAGTTAAATAAACTTAAAACGACATAAATTAAACTAAAACTACTCTACTATATCTTCTCCTCTGCTTCTTTCTTCTTCTTTATAGCCTTTTTGAACTCCCCACATGCCTCTGAGTTGATCCCACCACCATTGGATCTCTGAAACACATCCTAGCCTTTGATTTTGCTTTTGGCGCCAAAAAAGTCTTGGGCAGGTTTTCTTCAATTAAAGCTTTTGGATGGATGTGGAGGTGTTAAAGAGTAGTTATCCAGCTGGTGAAATGAGGTGGAAAGGTTGAAATGAGAAACCATGGTGGTTTTGATTGTATCTGGTTTGGCGGGAATGGTGTGAGAGAGAGATACAGTGAAGTGGTTTTGATTTATTTGACCGGTTTTAATTATTTAAGTGGGATTGGGCTTGGGTGAAAGACTGGGCCAGCTGGGTTAAGGATTGGATTGGACTAATAATAATACAAGGGTCCGGTTTGGTTTTAGCTAGTACACAAGGACCAAAACTGTAATTATGCCAATCTTGAAGGACTGATTTTGCCAATATTCCATAGTTATCACAAGGGTTAAACTTGTAACATGTAAATAGTACAAGGACTAAATTTGCATAAAATTTCATTTTTTATAAGTCCAGGGACCAAAAATGTTAACTTTGAAATTCTAGGGACCAAACTTGTAATTTCTCCAAAGTTTACCATAAGACCAATTTTGTCATTTATGAATAGTACAGGGTTTATTTTTGATTATTTTCCATTTTTAAATTCACCAAGGACTATATTTGACAATTTTCAAACTTTAAGGACTAAAGTTGTCACTTTGTAAATTGTAAACTTTAAAGGGTTTATTTTGACAACTTTTGAATCTCATGGACCTTAAATGACATTTTGCTTTATTTTGATTTACCAGGGACTAATTTTGACAAATTTTGTAACTTGGGGGACTAAAACTGCCAATTATGCAAACTTGATACGTTTTTCATCAGATTTTGATGTTTTTGCATTTAAAACATATAAAACACTTGTTTGTGATATTTTTATCATTTTGATGTATTTCTGAGTGTTTTCAGATGTTTTTGGCATTATAAACAGTACAAAAATGATGAGTATTTAGACACTCATCAATCCGCCACACTAAGATATTGCTAGTCCCTAGCAATGATTTATGAAAAGTTAATGGATTTTATCTCTTTACCAAAAGCCATTACTTCTGGAGTAGCCAATTGTTTTAGTTCAGGTAAGAACTATGGTACACTGATAACCAAATGATTTTGAGCAAATCACCAGCTTTCAACGGATTTGATTTGTCTTTACCAGAAGCCGTTTGCTTCTAGACTAGCCAACTCTTAGATAAATTATCAGTATTATCTTTGGTGAGTCGATTACCAATTATGGTTTTTCCACTGCCTTTACCACAAGCCATAAACTTGCGGGCTAGCCAACTCTTCACTAATTAAAGATATGGTGAGCTGAACACCATACAATTTTGGGCAAATTGCAAGCCATAAACGGATTTGAGATATCTTTACCAAGAGCCGTTTGCTCCTGGATTAGCCAATCCTTATGTGGGTTAGACATGGTGGACTGATTACCATTTGTTTTGTTTAGTACATAGTACTTCCACTAAATAAAAAATTTTAAAATTTGGCCATTTTGGGGAAAAAGGGACTAAAAGGGTACATTTATGATCAAATTCGCGAGAATTTCCCCCCCACACTTAGAAATGAATATTGTCCTCAATATTCAAAGTGTGGAAACACAACAATTATTCTCTTTTTTAATATTTACAATTTTCATTCATTTTTAGATCTCTATACAACATGTGGGGCATCTCCCCCACACTAGGGTGGTACACACGGGTGAAAACCCATGTTTAACTACATGTTTTTGATTACCGAATCGCTAGCTTGACTCGACCCCGAATTAATTTGTTCATGGGGAAGTAAGTGGAAGAAACAATCTCCATCGGACTTTCATTCAAGATGTTTGTATAAACATTGAAGCACGTGAAAGTTCCACACCGACGAGATATACATAGAACCGGCTTACAAATGATAAATGAAAATGCCGGGATCAAAAATAATGTCTTCATTCCCGAAGGAGTGAAGAACAGGAGAAGCCACGGAATAGGTGAAGAAGAGAAAGAAAGTCATGATAATAATCTTGACTAACTCATCATCATCAGAAGGGGAATTCATGATAGCATGAATTTCATCTTTTAAGCTCAATTGGTCTAGACATATCCCGGGTGTGTCTAGATCAAAGTATAAGTTATCATACTCCGGTGGAGATATGATATGAGTGAGTTCACAGGAGAACTCCTCAAAGGAGAATGATTCATATTCAGGGATTGATTTGACCGAGTTCAGGGGAACTCCTCAAAATTGAATGATTCATAATCGGGGAGAGAATTATGAGAATGAGAAGTGGTAATACCACTAATCTTCTCTCCCATATGATCAAAATGGAACGCTTTGCAATTCGGAATAGAATCATTGAACAAAAGTTCACTATCCTCAAAGGGATAGGATATGAAGTAGGCTTTTCATTAAAAGCCTCGATTCTAGAAATGAGAAGATTAACATTCAATAATGTAAGACGAAGAGCTTCGTCTTGGATTATTTCTTCCTCATTCTCTTCTCCTAAGTCGACAAGCTCGGAAGGTAATTCCCCACATAACTTATGTCTCCACAAGATAAAGAATAGTCCTCATCGAATCGAGAGAACATCTCAATATGATCATTATGGAAGACAAGAGGAGGAGGGATATCACACACATGATCAAGAATTCCTGTGACTCTCGGGATTGGGACAAAGTCCTCAACACTAGACTTTATGAATTCGTCCGATTCCTTTTCGGAGCAGTGTCAAGATACTCATCCCCCATGTTCAGAGAGTGAGTGTGAACCTCGGGTGTGATAACAGACGGTGAGGGAGTTGAGAAGGACTAGCATTATGGATTCTACAAGTTCCATTATTTCTCTGCTAGTGATTCATCATATTCTTTTCTCCTTGTATTTCCACGGATGGAATCTCAACTGATGAACTTGATGAATAAAATTGTAGAATATCAAGGGTATCTTCATCATCATCGTCCATCGAGAATGAAATGGAATTAAGAGCTAGATTTGAATGCTTTTTGTAGTCTAATTGATTCCCTAACGGTGTTTTCAATGGCAATCTGGGAATCTAATTTAGCAGCCCGTTCCTCCGCTAACAATTCTTCCATGGATTTCTCATGTGACATAGCCGACTTCTCCTTAAGTTCTTTTAATAACTCAAGACTCTTCAAGAGAAGGTCTGTCATAGTTTCATGAGGAGTTGCTTGAATCATTTGGTATTGTGGAGGTTGGTCTTGAAACGAATAGTCGTAATTGTTACAAGGAATTGGATTCCCGTTTGACAATCCGAAGCTAGAGTGAGGACCTTCACAATACTCACAATGAAAACTGATGTGGCTATGAGTCATATGTGTTGTAGTCATAATTGTTATCAGGAACCTGCTCATAGACAAGCGTGTTTCCCGATTGACAATCGAACCGAGTGTGAACCACCACAGCACTCACAACAAGAAATCACTGAAGTCTCACAAAGGTGGTAGCCGATGGAATAAATCAGTTGTGTTATGGTAGGAATAGGGATCTTGGTTATAGACAGCCCCGTTTCCTGATTCCACCATGCTACAACTGGGCAATTGCCACCATTATAAGGACCACCACACCATTGACAACCAAGAGGGTGAGGATAAGACATAGAAAGAATCAAATGGTTCTAGAGGGTAAGAAATGAAGAATCAAAAGGGTAAGAGGGTAAAGAGGAATATTTTTGGTATTTTTTAAAAAACATTATGTAAAAACAAAGAATGAAAATATTTTTGGCGTTGTTAACACTTTAGGAAAAGTGTTAATGAACTTTTGATTTTGATAATTTGTTTACAAAAAGGTGGTATATGTGCAAGAATGGATCTGGAAATGCTTAAAACACGCTTACCTCCCGGCAGCGCGCAAAATTTGATCGGTGCTAAACCGTCAAGTTTTATCACTCAAGCCTGCCACTTGTGAATGGTCAATCGTAACAAACTTAAACAGTTTTAAGCACAAATGCAATTTAGATCGGAGAATACTGGTATCCCCGGTCGTTAAGTCCCATGGAGGATGAATTGGTGTTAAACAACTTCAGATGATAGAATGATCACTAAGGATAGTGATCAATAAGGATTTGGATGGATAATTACCTAAAGAAAAGATTTGTAAATTACAAATTTAAAAGAAAATTAAAAAGTTAAAATATATTAAATAAACGCTATCACTATTTTTACAATGATGTTTTTGTGATTTATAAAATAAAATGACTTAAATAAACTATTTTAACTAAAGAAAAGATTTGTAAATTACCTAAAGAAAAGATTTGTAAATTACAGCGACTTAAATGCAAATTAAAAGAAATTAAAAAGTTAAAATATATTAAATAAACGCTATCACTATTTTTACAATGATGTTTTTGTGATTTATAAAATAAAATGACTTAAATAAACTATTTTAACTAAAACGTAAACTCAAATTATCTAAAAAAGTGACTTAAAATGAAAACGTACGTTAAGTCTAAAAATTACGCGAGTGCGCAAACAAAAACGTAAATTTTATGAAATAAAAGTCCTACAAGTGTAAAAACAATTTTTTTACGTACTATATGATAAAAGAAAATTTTAGAAAAAATATTTATATTTTTTTGACTTTTATATTTTTTATTATGAATTAATTACTATTTTACACTAATTAAATGTTTAAAAATACTAAAACTATTTGGAAAAATCTGAAACTTTTTTATAAAATACTTAATACTAATACAATTTTATAAAAAATACAAAAACTGAAAAAGCTATATTAAATAAGCTCGAAATAAGCTAAATACACCCAATAAGCTAAACTGGACAATATGTATATAAGAGATTAATTGTGCAAAACTAAACCAGTAAAGACCCAAGGGCGCAATGGTTACAGGTACACACATTCACTATCCCAAGGGGGAGGTCTCAGGTTCGACCCCTGCCTCTCCCTTTTTGCAAAATATTTTTATTTTTGGAATTTTATTTTACAAACTCATTAAGTACTATGTAATAAGCATTTTTTATAACTGTAACTTTTTATAAAACTGACTAATAAGCTCAGATTGAGCTTATGTTTCTTAACAGCTAAGCTAGAAAAGTGAATAAGCACAAGTATTAACTAAATGGCTTAATAAGCTACTAAATAAGCAATAATAAACTGGAATAAGCTAAGAAACTATTATTAAGCTAATATTAATACTGAAAAAGCTAATCAATCTAGAAATAAGCACTAAACAAGCTATAAATAAGCATAAGCTTAACTGAATAAACAGGATACTTATGGGTTTCTAGGCAACTTCTAGCTTATATTTAAGCACTTATATAAGCTGGGAATTGAAAACTAAGAACTGGAATACAGAGATGAGTGGGTTGGTTTTCCAAAAAGCCCAGGTGAACAAGCTAGGGGTCACTAATAAGCTCTGTAAGAGCTTATTAATTGAGCTATCTCAACTGATTATGCAGTGCACAAGAAAATGGGACAATCAAAAAGCTTAATGCAGGCTTATTAAATAAGCTGGAAAGTGAAAAACTAAGCTTGGACTAAAGAGACAGCTAGGTTGGCTACACAAAAAACCAAAGTACACAAGCTAAGTCTCATTAATGAGCTTATGACAAGCTTGTGAAAAAGCTTGCTCAACTGGTGCACAGGGCATATTTTGAAAAAGGGACTTAAAAGAAAGATGAGAATAAGCTATCTATAAGCTAATTTTATGAAAGCTAGTATTTTTATATTTTTGTTTAGCAACTAAATATTAATTTCCCAAAAGGGCATAAGCTAAATATTAGTATTGGATACACAGTAAAATTATGAATTTTATTCAAAAATGATTTAAGCTAAAAATTTGACTTTTATAAAAACTAACTTAGTTTGACTTTTATGAACTTTGAATCTATCCTACTGATTAATTATGATATATTAAGGTGTAATAAGGTTATATTAAGCTATGTTAACAACTTTTAAACTAATATGATGATTTAAGCAAATCAAATTCCTAACAGTGGACACTAAAATGAGATTTAACAGAGATTTTGACTTTTTACTCAATAAGGACAGGTTTGTATGGTCTAACTGAGCTAATAGGACCTAATATAACTTATAGCAAACCAGAAGTAGAGCTTGAACAAACTCTAACATAGTTTATACAGTGGATCCAAACACCACTTATATAAACTGAATTTAAGCTTTTAATACCAAAACAAGTTTTTAAACCAAGGAATCTATTTAATAACTTAAATTAGCTATAATAAAACAAATTGGAACTGAAATTAACACTATTTAATAATCACTTGAACAAAAAAAAATGCAAAGCTTAAGTAAATAGCTTACAAAATGAGTTAAGGCACAAAATAGAGAACTGAGTACACAAGATCATTCCTATATGCTTACCACTAAGCTCTAAACCCACAGCAATCCAAATTTAGCTCTGCTTCAATGTCTTGATCATCATTCCATAGGCTTTTTATTTTTCACTAATTTTTAGGTAATTTTTGGAAATTTTTGAGTTTAGAGTCTAAACTGAATTTTTAAGTTCCTAACAACTTTGAGAAGGTATTTAGGAGCTTATGAGAGCTTTTTCAATCCTTGGCAACAACCAAAAACAACATTTGAGCTTATTGAGATTTTAAACAAAATAATGCATAAACTGAATTTATAAACACAAACTGAAATTAAAAGCGAGAATAAGTTTAAAATACACTCAAATTGATTCTGAGAACAATTGAAAGCTTAAATTTGTACTTTGGAAAGTTAAATAAACTTAAAACGACATAAATTAAACTAAAACTACTCTACTATATCTTCTCCTCTGCTTCTTTCTTCTTCTTTATAGCCTTTTTGAACTCCCCACATGCCTCTGAGTTGATCCCACCACCATTGGATCTCTGAAACACATCCTAGCCTTTGATTTTGCTTTTGGCGCCAAAAAGTCTTGGGCGAGTTTTCTTCAATTAAAGCTTTTGGATGGATGTGGAGGTGTTCAAGAGTAGTTATCCAATTTGGTGAAATGAGGTGGAAAGGTTGAAATGAGAAACCATGGTGGTTTTACAGGTATCACGGTTTTGGCGGGAATGGTTTGAGAGAGAGATACAGTGAAGTGGTTTTGATTTATTTGACCGGTTTTAATTATTTAAGTGGGATTGGGCTTGGGTGAAAGACTGGGCCATCTGGGTTAAGGATTGGATTGGACTAATAATAATACAAGGGTCCGGTTTGGTTTTAGCTAGTACACAAGGACCAAAACTGTAATTATGCCAATCTTGAAGGACTGATTTTGCCAATATTCCATAGTTATCACAAGGGTTAAACTTGTAACATGTAAATAGTACAAGGACTAAATTTGCATAAAATTTCATTTTTATAAGTCAGGGGACCAAAAATGTTAACTTTGAAATTCTAGGGACCAAACTTGTAATTTCTCCAAAGTTTACCATAAGACCAATTTTGTCATTTATGAATAGTACAGGGTTTTTTTTTTTTTGATTATTTTCCATTTTTAAATTCACCAAGGACTATATTTGACAATTTTCAAACTTTAAGGACTAAAGTTGTCACTTTGTAAATTGTAAACTTTAAAGGGTTTATTTTGACAACTTTTGAATCTCATGGACCTTAAATGACATTTTGCTTTATTTTGATTTACCAGGGACTAATTTTGACAAATTTTGTAACTTGGGGGACTAAAACTGCCAATTATGCAAACTTGATACGTTTTTCATCAGATTTTGATGTTTTTGCATTTAAAACATATAAAACACTTGTTTGTGATATTTTTATCATTTTGATGTATTTCTGAGTGTTTTCAGATGTTTTTGGCATTATAAACAGTACAAAAATGATGAGTATTTAGACACTCATCAACACCCCAAACGCTTATCAAAACACACGATCAAAACTAAACCTATGCCCCAACGATACCAAGACCTGATCACCACTTGCTGCTGCTACTCGTACTGTTGAAATTCCTAGAAAAATGTCCGCTGCCGTCACTTTTGTTTGAGGTTTTAGGTTTTTTTTTTAAGGAGGAAGTGTGGTGCACGGTTTATAATATAAGGGAATATGGATTAGTATAATGTGCCGAGTATAAAGGAAATAGGAGGAGACTCATTCTCTTCATATCTTTTATTTAAAATTCGTATATATTCTCTAATTATTTTTCAAATCTTGTACATATGGTTGTGTACAACTTATATTTACAAATGGTTCCATATTATAGCATGTGATGTTATATAAGCTTAGGAATACAAAGTTTCGAATTCATATATAGCTTATGTTCATGGTATTTAAATTTAGTGGTTTAATTCATAACGTATAGTTCACATTCCGAAATTAATTTACTCACGTAACATAAGTTTTAAATTAATTCATAGATGTAGGATAAAATTTTAATTTGGGGCAAATTTTTATGATTCCGGATTTGCGGGTTTTACAGAAAAAGTACAAGTGGGGTATGTACGTTCATGGGATGTTATTTAACATCTTGATTTTCTAAGAAACAAAAGGCACTAGCAATATCAACAACCGAAGCCGAATACATCTCCGCGGGCAAAGCATGCCAACAAGCACTATGGATGAAACAAGCGTTAGTCGACTACAACATTCATCTTAGTGACATAGTCATTCTATGTGACAACAAGGGTGCCATAGATCTAAGCAAAAATCCGGTATTACATTCTCGCACAAAGCATATAGAGATTCGTCATCACTTTTTAAGAGACAATGTTCAAAAGGGGAACATCTCTATTGAGAAGGTAGCATCCGAAGACAACATAGCCGATGTCCTCACCAAACCGTTGAAGCGGGAACAATTCAACCTACTTCGTCTTGGTCTTGATCTCATGGAACAAACGTCGTAACTTACCTTTTGACTCTACAAGGTATGTAAACACTAGCCTTCTTCTTTCTGAGTCTAGGATCTCTATTTTACGCACAAATCACAAACAATACGGGAATTTTCAAAACCCAAGATAAGTTTTTCACTTATAATTTTCTTATTTTCTTTCAAAATAAGTACGAGTTACATACACATCCTTCTTTCAAAAGGATAAAACGTTTGTATTTCAAAAGGATACTCCTTCTCGTATCAATTTCACAAAAGAAATTTCTCACGTCTAGGACAAATCGCTTTTTCATTATTAATACAACGTAAAAACCCGTTTGCATTGCATCTCATGTCTTTTGAATGCTAAAGGGGACACATAACCAATATGTGTTTTCGGGTACATTCATTTAAACCACAATGAATTAGGAGCATTGGTAACACTAAATTACGTACTCAAAGTACTAAGTATGTGTTTTTCGGGTTATCTCACATAATAGTATGCTTTTTCATTTCTAGTTTATTTTTCTTTTCTTCTTAAGAGTCGAGATAAACTCCAAATAGTTTGCATATAGGCACACAGTAGGAAAATATGTTTCCAAAAGGAAAATTTTGTGTGCCGGATCACCAAACCCACGGATCCCGCCTTTATGTTGGGCCGGATCCCTCAAGGGAAGGATCGTGGGATCCGTGAGATGAGGAAATTTTTTTTACCTTCTATTTTTCTCACTTTAAATGAAAAATCCACATTTGTTTTATTTTTTGGAGTATGTTCTTTAATGCTTGTGTTCTCATGATCACATGCCTTAAATTCATATCTAATCATTATATTTTAATCCACATTTTGGGTCAAGCATTCATTACAATGCTTTGTTTTTCTATATATAGAACTCCCAAAATGCTTGCATAACCCATCTCATCCTCACAAACAAACTACACCATGTCATTCACAAACTCTTTAGATGAATCACCTAATGTAAACAATCATCTTCATGAAACCCAAACCTTTGTACTTCCAAAATACCAAAATCAAACTCTAGGATATCCGCACGGATTAACATCCGATCTTGTTGCTTAGGAAAACCATCATCATATGGCTCATCACCATAAACTAACTCACCACAAGATGCTTCCATTATAGCACCTCCTTCATCACCAACGAGTACACCAACTTCATCACCAAATCACTCACCACCTAAAATCACTCTTTTGGAACTCCTTACGACTCCAACAAGATCTCAACAACCAAAGCAAAAGAAATAGCCTTTTGACACCTCCAACTTCTCCAAACACAATATTCAATGATCTTGAAATATCACCACCTTTAGCTCCCATTAAACTACAAGAACATCTAGGTTCTTTTCCACCACCACTTCCAATCATTCCGGACTTTGATCCGTATTTTCCTATTTTCCCCACAACTTCCACAACTCACAAATCAAAACAACCCGGAAGATTTCCGTACTCATTACCCACATCACTTACATTGTGAACATTGCCAATCCACTAGGGAAATTGCAATAGAAGTTAGGGAAGAAATGCGATTCATGCTCAACCTCATCCTTGATCGCATCAATACCATCACTCATCCAAACCTCCATCCATAACCTTATGCAAGCATGGAAGGAATCATTACTACTATTTTCTATTTTTAGTACTTTTTCTTTTGAAGTCATTTTCAAGAACAAGTCTTGTTCTTATTTTTACATGCTTGTAGGTGGCATAAAAACCACTACACTTTGTTGTTTTATTACAAGGCCTTGTTTACATACCTTGGCTCCCAATCTTGATTCTCTCAATCACAAGATTACTTAAGCATGTTACTAACTTTTCTCTTTGTAGGATTTTTTTTTTTATTTTTTCTTCACTTGACGCCCCAAACTAGGGGGAGCTACCGTCAAGGGGTAGTAAGCGATACGTGGACTAATTTTTCCACACTTTTATTTCTTCGAAGGGTTAACTTTTGTTTCGACAAAAGGGGAGAAAGAGTAAAACTTAGGGGCTATCAAAACATACATCTATTCTTAAGTTTTACTCATCATAACATTATGTTTTGTCATCAACAAAAAGGGGGAGATTGTTAATACAAATAAACCGTAAAAACGTTAATTAATATTTTGAGATCTCTTTGTGTTTTGTTAATAACAAATATAATGTTATCTTAAGTACAATTATAAGGATACATGTTATTTTTGTAAAGCATTTACATATAGCCATTTAATAGAAAAATGTTGTAATTAATCATTTATTGTAATAGGTTATTAGGATGGGTAAAAACCACAACCCATGGACCATAACCCATGGATCATAACCCATACCCAAGTTGGCTAGATACAATGTATACTTTAGATACATTGAATCTAAGGAAAACACATGGACCAACCCATAACCCATGACCCATAACCAAAAAACCCATGGGTAAAGAGGAGCATCCCACAGATCCCTAGGATTACACAAGACGGATCCCAAGTAGGAGGGATCCGTGGGATCCGGGGAACAGTGGAAGAAATTTCGTATAAATAGAGAGCCATTTCTTCCTTCTAACTCACCCCTCTTCTTACTAAATCTCTCAAACACTCTCATTCTCTTCTAACATATAGATCATTTGATCTAGAGAGTTGTTCTTCTTTCTTTCTATTGTGATTCTCATATAGGTCCTTCTCTAAGGTGAGATCACGAGCATTCTACAAGTCATCCAAGCAAGGGGTCCTTGATTGATTTGTCACTCCACAAGATTTCTGTAGCAAAGATCTTGTATTTGATATTTCACATATTTGTTGTGTAATAGTCGTGTTGGTTTGGTCCACCGTGTTACGGACTCGGTATTTAGCCGTCCCGGAAAAGGTGTAAGCAACGTTGTGAAGGCTTCTCCGCCAAGTGAAGGAGTTTGTTGACATAGTGCTTGAACTCTCGAGTAGGTGACTCGAGGAGTGGAGTAGGGCAAGGAAGGTGTCCTTGTAGCCAGACCACTATAAATCGGTTGTGTCATTTCTATCCCTTTGCTTTACTTTACTTACTTCCTTTATCATTAGATCTGTACTTTCTCTACATCCATAATATCTCACATATTAACGAATCTAAAGTTTTTGAAACAAACTTAAAATCGGCAAAACTATTCAACCCCCCCCCCCTTCTAGTTTTCCACAGTGCCGACTGAGATTGAGCTAGAACTAGAATAAACCCAACAAAGTTCGAGTAATGAAGTCTCGGTAAGCACTGAAGGGGTTGAAGAATGAAAAATAATTGAATGTGAAAAGGGTGAAAAGAAATAGCCCTCTATTTATTCAACCTTAGAAATCGGGTTCAATTCATATGCTACTGGTGGTTACTAAGGTAACACCGGCATTGAAGACAAGACGTCATTGACCCAGTGACGCACTGCACTAAACTTCCCAAGCTACTCAAGTTCCTCTTAAAAGGGCTTGTTTCATTCTCACGGGGAACCTACATAATCTATCGACTTTCTCTTAGAGATTGTTGATATTGAAGAAGGAGACCCTCTCCCTTGTCTCCGACATAGGAAACCAAAGTGCACTATTGAGTCTAGAGCCAAGAGATCATCAATAAATCTCATTAGGACAAACTATTCTTAAAGACTTCTTTGTTTCACACAATGTGGAAAGTGAGATTATAATTATCAGCCCGTAGATTGAGAATAATGGGCGTATGACTTAGAGTTCTAGATTATAACATATTGGTTTTTTGTTGCTAAATCACACAATGTGGAAAGTGAGATTATAATGAATCTTACATAGGAACACCTCACTTAAGGACCCCTTCCTGATCCACAGCCCGTAGGAGGGCGTAGTCTTTTGTATAAATAGCCCTCTCCCCACAAGGGAGAGGGTTGGATGTTCATTTGGTAATCTAACATTTCCTTTGTTTTATCTCTCTAGAACACCTCACTTTCTCAATCTAGAACTCTAAGTCATACGCCCATTATTGTGCTTAATTGTGTGTTTATGAAAACCAATATGTTACAAATATCACTTTTTGAATCTTACATTAATAAAATGATTAATGATGCGTTGTGGTACAAAAATTAATGCATTTAACAAATTTTAACACTAAAAGTTTAAGCAAGACATTTCATCAAACACCTTGTGTGCAACAAATATAACTAAAACGTCATATTTAACATGCGATATCTCACTCATATCATATTGGATTTGAGTGATTCAAAATTATGAGTAAATAGTGAACCAATGTCTACACTTTTCGTGTTTTAAGTATTTCATCATTCGGCAATTTCAGGGTAAAAAATATAGTCGAAAATAACAAAAATATCAAGAAATCTAGACCCATTTGATATGTAAAAAAAAAGGTTTGAAATATTTAAAAGGATTTATACTATATTAAAGAGGATTACTCCCCTTTACCCAAAAAAAGAGGATTAAATTTTAAAAATTATAGTGAAATTGGTTTTTTTTTCAAAAGTTTGTAGTTTAAGATATATATGCGTTTGAAATTTGAGGTGGAAAAGAAAAATGTATTAAATGATGATTTTACCCTTGGATGATTTTTTGTATAAAATAAATGGGGGAACACATGTCAAATGATGAGCGGCTTTTTATACTGTTAAAACTTTTATCACTTTACAATTGATCCTCAACATTTATTGTATACCCAACCTTTGTTGTTATTAAATATACGATTCAAGTATTTATTGTCTCAAGAATCAAGATTAGGGCATCCACTATGGTTGTTTCATCAAAAGGTCTAAACTTTATATAAAGCTTTATCTTTCATTTTAACCATAATTATCATTTGTTTCATGTACATGTGGCATGAAGAGGTTCAAATTCTTGAACCTATTAATTTATAATTTAATGCATGTATTATTATGAATCATTTCAAGAGTTGTAAAAGGTTTATGCATAGTAAACATAGGTTTATAACATCAAAAGGTTTATAAAATAATGATTATAGACCTATATAAAGCTTTATTATTGTGAATGCTCTTACTATAATCAGCAATATGTTATTGAACCGTTTTATTTCACGTCACATTATACTTGTATTATAATATTTTTGCATTTAATTGTTTGAAAAACTGTAAAATTTATTCTCACTTTGTAGTTGTAGATTTCAATTTGTCACTACAACTTTCTTCACACTTTCTCAAACATGAAAACTATGAGTGTGACAAATTAAACACTACACTTTTGATTTGTCAACACATTTTACATTCTTCACCACTTAAAAGTGCAAAAGAATTTCTTTGCCCATTTTAAATGTTAAACTTGAGATTATCATTTGTATATTTTGGTGCTTATTAACATAAATGCGTGTAAAAAATGTGAGCAAATTACATGTGTGTTGTAGTGAAGATTATATATGTTTCTGTATAAAATGGAGAAAAAAAATTAAATTACAATAATCTTTTTATATATTAATTTATTATATTTAAATATTTGAGTGATAGATGAGCTTCTATTTACTAAAGAGCTTGTAGTTGAATGATACTTATATTGTTTGAAAAGGCATCTTAATTAGATTATTGTGGCTTCAAGTAGCTTGTCTGAAACAAGTTGATTTGTAGTGAATATATTATGAGATGGAAGTTCGTTTTTTGCATGCTTAAAAATAGTTGGTATTTGAATTTGTTATAGAAAAATTAAGATACAATTTGTGTTTGGGATTTGCTAAACATTACCATGAGGCAATGCTTAAGCAAAAGTTAATATGAACATAAAAGGAAAGTCAGACGTTATTATATTTAAGTTAATTTTATGTTAATTTATTGTGCATTTAATACATAACTATTTTAAATATGAAAAAACAGATTATTTATGTCCATTAAAAATTGCCCGGTGGGCATTGTTTAGCAAATCCGTTTTAATATTCCAGAAATAGTAAGTAAATTAGTAATTGTATAATTTTTTTTTTTTTTTTTTTGAACGAACTACCCGTTGTATTTAATATCTATAAATGCACAAGAGTCACAAATTTGAAATTTTACATTCACACATACTCCCGTTATTTCCTCACTTTAAAGTCTAACGGCTGTTTCTAGTGTTTTTGCTCAAACTCCATTTTCAAGTAAGATTTTTTTAATCAATCTGATCTATTAATTGATTTCACTATTTCTGATCTGCAAGTCTTTGTAAGTAAACTTTCATTTCTTGAAAAATCTGCATGAATTTGGTTTTTTGTTGCTAAATCTCATTTTTTGTTTTATCCATGTATTGATTTCATTCAAAGTTATTTTTTGCTAACAATCTGCTTTTGTATGTTTAACCTTACTTCATTTTTTTTCCAATCGAATCAATTGTTATGAGTCGAAAGAACCTTTTATATTTCTTTGTTAAATTTGGTTTTTTGAGTCTATTTATGAGGATTTTACTTGCAATCATGTCTGAGATTGAAAATTACTAATCTATCATTACACCTTATTCAACTATATGTTGATATTAACGACTTATGAAAATTGGAGCTAATATTTGTGCTTGATGATTAGTAACATGTTTATTGATTAATTTTGTGTATCCGTTCTTTCTTGATTGATTTTCGGATGGGTTTTATAGGTAAATTATGTTTATTCGATTGTTTACAAGAAGCTAGAAGTGATTTACATCATGTTAGAATTACGTGATCAAAAGGCTTACTATTCCAACTTATATTTAAATGAGAGCATCAGTCTTTTCTTGATTAGTAGTGTTGTAGCTTGTTTATTGATTACTTTTGTGTAAAAAATGTCTTTCGTGACTAAAATAATGATGGGTTAAGTGGTAGATTGTTTGTTACGTTTTCTTTGAAGGGGATACTTTTATGCAGTTGCTGTGATAACCTATAAGTGGAAATGTTTTACATGAATCAGAATGACCGACCTGATAAAAAGGCTTACAATTCCAATCTATTTTTCTTGAAAATCGTTTAGAATTCTGATGGGTCTAAATTAATTTATATAAAAATCAGAGGTTAAAATAATGAAGATTAGTACCTTAACTTGTTTATTGATTTATTTACGATGAATTGAATGATCGATTCTTGCGTTAAATGAACAACAGACTATTATTCAACTTTTAGTAAGAGGCTACAAGTGGAAATGTTTTATGTCGCTTACTTTTAATCTATTTTTCCTTGAACGACGCTTACAATACCAATCGTTCTAATGATTATAAACCTTACACGAAAATCTAATACATGATGTTTAGTATTGTAACTGGTTTATTTATTAATTATTTATAAAAGGCTCTTCTTTCTTGATTAGTTTTACGTAAAACTTAATTATTTGAACGTCATTTACGATTCCATTTGGTCCAACTGATACTAAACGTTTATGAAACTCATAGCTTTAAACGTATTCATGATGATCCGTAGGATGACTTGTTATTGACACAATAAAAATAATAATAATAAACATGATTTTTAATAAATTTTGTGTGTAATGTGCTTCTTTCTTGATTAGTTTTATGACGAGCTTAATGGTGGATCAAGTGTTAGATTGTTTTTTGAATGGCGGACTTCCATTCACTTGTTAGAGGGAAGCTAAAAGTTAAAATGTTTTACATCGGTTACAATTATGATCTATTTAGTTAAACGACGCTTAAACGTTTATGAAAACTAGAGCTTTTAATTTATTCATGATGATTTGTTGTGCAGCTAGTTTACTACAGTTGATTTTGTGTGTTAGGCTTTTCTTTCTTGATTAATTTTATGGTGAGTTTAATGCTGGATCGTGTGTAAGATTGCTTTTGAAACGGCAGAATTTCGTTCACTTGTTAGTGAGATGTCAGAAGTGAAATTGTTTTACATCAAGTTAGAATGGCTTCAAAGGGCTAACAATTCCAGTATGCCGAAATAACAGAAAGTTTTATGAGTATGCCGAACTAACTAAGCTTAAACTTTTGGGCCGAGGGTTATAATGCATTGAACGTCTTTTTACGTTATATCTCGATTTCCATAAGTATGGCATCGTCCTGAACATCACATTATCAATTAATTTAGTCCTCTTTCCATTTAAATCATGAGCACAGGACTTGATGGAAATTGGTGAAGTGGAAAGTCCTTTGAACCACTGTAATACAATGGTCAACTATACCTTGATTAGATATCATAGAAGCAAATGGTGACCCTCCCTTTCATCTGCTATTCACTTATTGGGGATATACCAGATGAACAACTCCACGTTTGGCAAGATTAGATCTAGTAGGAAGCCTCTCATGACGTGTACTTGTAGCAGCGTGTTTAGCTTAGTTACTAGGGAGTAGGGACTCAACCATTTGCACATTCTTCAGAGTTAATTTTTCATTTTATATATAGATCACCAATTGAGTGACTTGAAACTGGATCTTCCCGTGACATATCTTTCCCAACCATGTTTCTCAGTCAATAGATCGTGTTTTGCATTTATTTTATTAACCCGTGAAGGTCACTTAGCTCTGCACGCTGTCTTGGATGTCTCTACCACGCCATTAACCACTCTTAGCACTTCGTTAGATATAATCCACCTTTGATATAATTTAGTTTGAATTTCGCTCTATCTCTAAAGCAGATAGTCTTGGAACCCTACAAAAAAAAAGAGAGATCCCTAGCTACCCAATGATCGCGCCAAAATATATTTCATCCCCGTCACCGACGTTTCATATTAAAAAAAAACGAGTTTGACATGATATATTATTGTAGAAAGCCCTTTCAACCTTTGAAATAATGTTTAATAAAACTCCAGATTTTGGAAATATAAGATGTGAATGTGGAGACAAATCATCTGTCTCATGTGTGCTAGCTAGATTTATAAAGATTTCCATGTTTAGATTGACACTTGGTTGAGTGCATTAGTTGATGTCTATGAAATCTTACGAATCCTATGATAGGATTGTATAATTATGAACCGGAGTTCGGATTAGTTATGCTCTGTCAATCGTGTACACAAACACTCACAAACTGTTTATCTTTGTGTGATTATTTCTTTGTGATTTGCTATAACTTAGTAACCTCATATTTATGCTGCAGTTAACTATGGAATTCCAGAAGAAAACAATTGAGCCTGCCAAACGTCGAAAACGACCATTTGATGATGCTAACGATCGTGAGCTCAATGCCTTCAGAAAATCTATAACAACGGTATCAAAATACCCCCCTCCTAAATTAAGGAATGGAGTACAATTCGTTCAGAATTTCCCTTCCAGTTGTGGAATCCCACAAGATTCTATTGACAACCAAGAGAATTTGAAGCCGCTGAAGAGCTTAAATGATGACTTGACGGTGGACTTCAAGTATTTTCTGGATAATAAGATCAAAAGCTTTAAACCCCCAGAATGCCGTAGAAATACCCCTTTTGGTTCAAGACCAGAGGGTAAAGTTAAATTTTTGGATCCCACATGTTCGAAGAAGAGTGCTCATGCTCGGAAACCAAAACTCACTACGACTGCTGTAACGCAAAGGATTCCTTTGAAAAGGTTGGACAATATAGAATCTAATCATGGGAAGATGACTGCCCATGGCAAGGACAAAATGGTGGACTTTCAGCCGATGGAAAATTTATTATCTTCGGAGTTAACAATGGCATTTCAGAAGAAAACAACTGAGCTTGCTCTAACTCGAAATGAACTAATTTATAATGCTAATGAATGCGAGTCTGAAGCATTCAGAAAACCTACCGAAATGGTGTCTACAAATCCCATCCTCAAGATCAAGACTGGAGTACAACCTGTTCGGGATTTCCCACCTGGTTGTGGAATCCCACAAGATTGTTTCAGGAGCAATGCACATTTGAAGCCGTTTACGAGCTCAAATAATGACATGTTGGTGGACGACTTAAAGTATTTTGTGGATAATAAAATCAAAAGCTTTGACACTCCAGAATCTAGGAGAAATAACCCTGATAACTCAAGATCAACAGGTAAAGTCAAATTTTTGGATCCTTCGTGTTTAAAGAAGTATGCCCGAAAAACAAACGTCACTAAGACTGCTGTAACACAAAGGATTCCTTCAATGAAATTGAATAATATAGACGTGAATCTTAGGATGACGAGTTCCCAGGAAAAGGGCAGGGACAATGTGGTGGGCTTTCATCCTTTTGAAAATAATCAGGTCAAAAGGGTTAAACCTATTGATATGGGAAGCAGAAACAACCCTTCTTTTGGTTCAAGGTCAGCTCGTAAAGTCATGTTTTCGGATCCCACTTGTTCAATGGAGGGTGATGCCCAAAACTTTAGTGACACCACTACCGTTGTTTCACAGAAGAATTCACTTAGACGGGTTACGATCAAACAGATGATAACCTTGTTTGATGTGGTATATGAAGAGTTATTACATGAAAACAGATTAAAAGAGAAGGGAGAAAGGATTGCAAATTGGAGGGTTCCAACGGAGGTCGCAAATATTGTTAAACAAAAACTGAAATTAATGCAGCCCGATAAATTGTTGGGCTCTATATATGGGATTCAAGTGGGCGATACGTTCAGATATAGGTCACAACTTCAAATGGTTGGACTTCATTGCCAACCCCAAGCGGGTATAGACTATACCAACATTAACGGAAAGAACTTGGCTATAAGCATAGTTGACTCTCATCGTTACTCAAACGAAAGCGGATCTTGTGATATGATGATTTATTGTAGGCAAGGTGGGCTTGGATTTTTAGGTAATAAGTTGCCTCCTGAAGATCAAAAACTTGCAAGAGGTAACCGTGCATTAAAGAACAGTTTAGATGAGAAAAACCCTGTCCGTGTGATCCGGAAAGTTGAAGGGGATGGGAAGAATGATGTGTTTGTCTATTATGGATTATACACAGTGTATAATAATACACAAGAAAGAAGTGCAGAAGGCAAGATGGTATTCAAGTTCCAGTTACAAAGGATACCTGGGCAGCCTCAACTTCACACCATGTTCAATGTTTGCAGGTGATGTCCTATATACCGCCATCTATCCTAGTACCTTAATCTCATATTCATATGGATTTGAAATTGAACAACCCCTTTGTTGTTATCAAATGCAGTTGGTGTGATAAAACACTTTGCAAATGTATTTCTATTTGAACTCAAGCACCCCTCCCTCCCTTCCTTACAATTTCGTATGTTTATTTTGCATATATTAGTCATCCAAGAGTCCATTATTGAAATGGTTTCCTTCATAATGTAATTGTGTTTAAACAAGCTTATATTTAAGATATATACAGTTGCTATATTTGTTGATCTTTCTTGAAGGTAACTTAGTCGTCATTAATCAGTGTCTCTTTTGGCAATAGTTTTGAATTGTATATTGATCTCGATCTTAACCTTTTGCTTCTATTCGTATCTTTTTGGTATTGTAAACAACTACAAATTAATTTTTGAGTAAATTACACCGATCGTCCCTGAACTCAAGCCCGTTGCCGCATTTGGTCCCTCGTTTTGATTTAGTGGCATACGTGGTCCCTGTTTTGGCAAACGGTTACTTGTTTGGTCCCTGAAGCCCCGTTATGCATAATACTCGTTAAGTTTGCTCATTAGTTGACTTTTCAACAAAGGTATTTTCCTCTTTTCAAGCCAAAACAATTGCGCGTATAGTCCCCAAATTCATATCTTTCCACTCTTGCATTGAACTTTAAATTAACGGGTCATTTACATACATATACACCATTATTTACATATTTCCTCAAACCTTGCTTTATTAGTATTGTATATCATGCATTAAAAACTTGTGTTTTAGAAAATATGTAAATATTGATATGTATATGAGAATGTATATATATGTAAATCTCCCTAAATTATCACAAAACGATTCTTTCACCTCGACATCATCTTCTACCATTTATACTTGATTATAATATATTATTATATATTTTTAATCTGAATTCATTACCTTTTTATACTTCCTCATCAAACATCAAACACAAAACAAACAAAATGTTTCAAAACACAAATTGATAAACAATTGTTTTATAAAGCATTACGGAACAGTGGAACACCACTCTAGTTTATTTCAAGCCTACCAAGTGAAACTACACCACCAACGCCTGCCAAAATGAAAATTGTCACTTAAGTAAGTGGTGAGAATAAGGACGGAAAAAAATATACCCAATTACCCCTAACATATACCTTACCTTCTTCCTCACAACTCTGTAATTTCGACGGCTGATTCCTCTCGTCCTTTATTTTTTGCCAACGATTCAAAATTAATGGTTTGTATAGTAATCACAATAAGCATGTTTTTTACTTTATTTTATAGACAAACTTGGGTTGTGTAGAATGAGGAATTACTGCTCAGAAAAATAAATGAGGAATCCAGAAAGTTGTGTTGGGTGATGGAAATAATGAGTGTTCTTTTTAGGGTAATAAAATAGTTAATTACTTTTTAAAATGTACGGCTTGAAAGAATTATTTTTTTATTAACATATACATCATGTATTTTTAAATTTTGCTCCGACTTCACCTATATTGTAATTGAATAATATTATTTTAATATGATATTATATTAAATTATTAATATAAAATAGGCTTATGGTTGAAGTCGAAACATATTTTGAAAGTACGTGGATGTATATAAATATTAATAAAAAAGTAAATGTTTCAAGTCGTTATATTTTAAACCGTACATGGCTATTTTATATTTTTTACTATAAAAAGAGATATTGTGTTTGCTATAAAAGGGGAGGAGTTCAAGTAAAACACCCTCCATTAGATTTCTTGACTTTGACTTTGACTTTGACTTGATCAATGGCTCTAAATATGTGTGGCAGTTTCGTAAATAAATAAGTCCAACAGCCTTGATAACTTTGCTAGAATGGTATCCCGGTACTTTTACAACGTATGCATAAATCAGTTATCAATCTTTGCAAAATAAACGAATCTATGTAACCCTTTCTCTCCATCAAATATTTAAATCTTTAAATATGGTATTTGTGTTTATGTTCTAGTTGCTTAATATGATTATTTTTCCTAATTTTTTTATTTTCGATTTTTCATAATTTGGTGTTTTGCACTCTTGCTTAATTGATTTCCGGTTTCAAATTTTGTATTTGATTTTGGTTTTATGTGCGTTTGATTGGAGGTTCTGTTAAAATGGTACCAAAACACACGATTACTAATCACCCAACCAACCACCCCTTGGTGATACTTTTATTATAACAATAAACACTGAAGATAAGTCCCCAATCGGATGCTTACCAAGAACAATAAAACCACAAATCTGTTATCCCTCTACAAGGTGTAACAGCAATACAAACTCACTCACTAAATCAACAAACCAAACTCAATACAAGATCAAGACGATCTAAACCAGAAACCAAAGAAACTGTAACAACTCTTTTAGATGAAAACTTGAGAGAGAAAAACGTTATGAAACCCTAGCTGATATCCAGTCTTTATATAGCCAGAATATTTCAACTTTAGACCCTGCACAATAAGAAACTAACCAAACTGGAACAAACATTAGTTATTAGAAAATATAACTAATAAAAGTTACCAAAAACCCCTCAAGCTTCATAAGTTTGACAAATATATTTTCATATTTTCCAACATCCCCTCTCAAACTGATGAAGCAAACAAATTTTCCATTCCAAGTTTCTTAACCATTATCGCATGTTGAGTTCAAGAGCTTTGGTTAACACATCAACAGTTTGATTTTTAGAATCTACCTTTATAGTTTGAATCAAACCAGATGCAACCTTTTCTCTTATAAGATGCACATCAATATCAAAATGTTTAGTTTTTTCATGCATAACAGATTTGCAAAGAATGCATAGCGCTTTGTTATCACAACACAACATAACAGGCAACAAATTTTCTGTGACTTCAAGATCTTTTAAGATCTTAAGCACCCACATGATCTCACAAGTAACAGATGCCATAGATCGTATTCACTTCAGTGAAGATCTAGACAAAGTATTTTGCTTTTTACTCTACCATGAAACAATGTTACCATTAACAAAAACACAATACCCAGAAACAGATTTTCTAGTAACAAGACACTTAGCCCAATCAAAGATCGAAAAGGCCACAATATTAAACTTGTCACTCTTCTTAAAACTTATTCCATGACTGAGCAAGCTTAAGATATCTTAAAACTCTTAACCCAATATTAAAATGAGATCGTAATGGTGCATGCATAAACCGACTCAAGCAATGAACAAAGCATAAGCAATATCGGGTCTAGTCATAGTAAGATATATAAGCTTTCCCACAAGTTTCGATAACTGGTAATATTTTTAGCACTTATCACCTTGACTCTTAAAATTCAACACATCATTCTCGGTAGAGGAGTCATAACAGGTCTACAAGCAAGTAACCCATACTCATGTAAAAGTTCTAAACAATACTTTCTTTGATTTAAGCACAAACCGCTTAGAGTTTTAAAACTTCAATACCCAAGAAATATTTTAACTCACCAAGATCTTTAATCTTGAATTTATTGTTAAAAACTTCTTAAACCTTTCAATCTCAACTTCACTATTTCCACAAATGACCATATCATCAACATATACAAGAAGAAACATTCAGTATCCCTTTTTTCTTTATAAACAAAGAATGATCATTTTTAGATTGTTCAAAACCATCTTCAAACAATGCTTCGGTTTATGATTCCAATGTCTAGGAGCTTGTTTTAAACAATATAAAGATTTTTTCAACTTGCACACTTTAGTATTACCTTCTTTATAATAACCAGGAGGAGGAAGCATATACACATCCTCATGCAGATCACCATAAAGAAAGGCATTGTTAACATCTAACTGAAACAACTTCCAATCATACTGAACAACAAGACTTATAAGACATCTAACAGTACTCATCTTAACAACAGGACTGAAAGTCTCATCATAATCAAGACCTTCTTTTTGAGTACAACCTTTGGAAACTAACCTAGCTTTATATCTATCAATTTCACCATCAGCTTTATATTTAATCTTAAAACCCCATTTAGAAGCAATAGGAGTTCTTCCAACAGAAGATCAACTTCGACCAAGTATCATTCTCATATAAAGCATGCATTTCATCATTCATAGCACCTACCCAATTAACATCTTTAGAAGCCTCATAATAAGAAGAAGGCTCACTAGATTTGTTCAGATTAGACACAAAACAGTAGTTATCAGAACTAAGCAAACAATGATTAGCATATTTGCCTATACCATATCTGACTTTATTATCAAGAACATAATCATTCAATTTAGCAGGTAACTTAGAGGCTCTAGAAGACCTTCTCTGGTACTTTCCTCTTAAATTTTGAAAAACATTTTGGGACCTAGACTCATCGTATTCTGGAAACAGTTTCCCTCGGACTCAATATTATCATCTAAAGGAGTTGCGGTCACTTCCATTTGGTTCTTTGTGAACTAACAGACCGATATCGTTTCGAACTCCTATTCTGTTCATTGTTCACAACCATACCAAGTCTAGAAGGACTACCTTCTCTACCAACAGATGCATACTCTCTATTTACATTTTCTAAATTTGCATCATTGGGAATGGGACTAGGAGTTTTGGTTTTGACTCGGACTCATTACTATCAAAAAATTTAAGTGTGTAATCTCATAAACAGATTCTCAAGTCACACTCGACTCATTCTTAAAGGAAAAATAGTCTCATAAAATTTTACATCTCTTGAATAAAGAATAGACACTTTTCAAGACTCAAAAGTTTATCACTTTTTACCACTAGCATAACAAATTAAAACACATTTTTCAGATTTTTCATTAAACTTATCAGACTCTTTTAAAATAGAAGCAAAACACAGACACCCAAAACTCCTAAGATGAGACAGACTAGGTTCCCTACCATACACAAGAGAAAAAGGAGATTTCCCATTTAACACAGAGGAAGGCAACCTGTTAATCAAATAAGTAGCAGCTTAAAACACACTCGGACCAAAACACAAGAGGAATTCCCCCTGAAACATAAGACTTCTAGCAACATTTAATAGATGTCTATGTTTCCTTTCAAAATACCATTCATTTGTGGTGTATAAGCACAACTAGTTTGATGAAGAATACCTTTATTATTAAAAAAACTCATTCATTTTATTATTAACAAATTCAGTGCCATTATCAGACCTAACAACTTTAATTCTTTTTTCAAACTGAGTAAAAACCATATTATAAAAGGAAAACATGTCAAACACTTCATCTTTTCTTTTCAACATATACACCCAAACAGATCTAGTAAAGTCATCTACAACAGTTAAAAAATACTTATACCCATCCCTGCTAACCACTTTGTAAGGACCCCAAACATCCAAATGAATAAGTTCCCCAAAAACAACAGATTTATGTTCACTAATAGGAAAAGGATCTCTTGTTTGTTTTTCCTTATGACAAACCTCACAAGGACCATTATGATCAATATTAGACAATTTCAAAGATCCTTTAAGTAATTTCAAAACCTGGCTAGCAGGATGACCCAACCTATTATGCCAAACTTCTTTAGTAACAAAACAGGACAAAAACTCACTATTAACAACATGAGAAGACACATCAGCAGGCTTATCAAACAAATATAAACCACCATATTCACTACCGGTCCCGGCACATTCCGATTCAAATCCCGAATATAACACTTAGTTTCATCAAAACCAACTCTAAGTTTACTATCTTTAATAAGCTTATTAACAGTCATCAAACTAACACAATACTCAGGCACAACCAAAACATCAAACAAAACAACACTATTATTTAATTTCAAATTCCCAACATGAGTGACTTTAGCTAAGGTGCCATTTGGGGTGACCAACAAGTAATTTTAAATCGAAATATCAATCACATTAAACATATTTTTAGCGTAATTAGTTAAGTGTTGATTTGCTCCAAAATCAATGATCCAACCCGATGATAACCGACACCATTAACTTTTAAGTTGGCACAAAAAAACTTATAGAAATGATCATTAAAAACACATTTCCATTAAAAAGGAACATGAAGCACTACCGCCATGTTGGACTGGCAGATATTCCGATTTTTCATTTATAAGACTCATAAGCTTCATAACTTTGCCATTACTTAAAGACAAATTTCCAACAGCAGACTTAGCCATATTATTCACATTAGAAGTGCCTTTAAGATCATTGTTTCGTTAAAACTGTTGCGGTTTAAGATTAGGATTCTTTTTAAAACCAGGGGGATACCCAATGATCTCAAAGCACCTCTCAACAAGTATGCCTTTTAACCCACAATGTGTGCACAACAAATTATCATAATTTCCTCTGTTATTATTACTCATTATTATTACCAATGTTTCTTTTCCAATTAGCATTTTTATTATCAAAAGTTCTAGAAACAAAAGCGTAAACTTGAGCCTTCTCGATTTCACATAGTAGTAGGAACCCCTCTATGGGACTCCTCTCTAGAAATAATAACAAAAGCATCCTTAACCTCAGGTAAAATTTCTCTAGTTAACAGACTACTTCTTATAGGCTAATAAATGTCATCAAGACCCATAAGAAACTGCATTAACTTCAACAACTTGCTATGATCAGTTAATTCTTGTCTAGCCTCACAGTACAATCGGGCAACTTAGTCGAATATCAAATTCTCTCCATAGAGAATTCACTTATGATAATACTCGGATACAGGCAAACCACCCTGCTTAAAGCTATTAATCTTTTGAAGCAAGTTAAACACAACAGACCCATCAATCCTATCATAAGTATCTTTTAAATCTTTCCAAACAACGAAGCATTATCGGAAAAACATGACCAAGATAAACATCTTGAGACAAAGATGTTAACAACCAATTTAACACAACAGCATTACATCTATCCCATTGGGCTTCCAATAGAGGACTAGCAGCATAAGCAACCCTAGTGCATGAACCATCCAAAAAACCCATTTTATTTTTAATCTGAATAGCCAACTTTATAGAACTAGCCCATATACGATAATTTTCAACACCAGTTAGTTTAAGAGTAACAATAGAAGCACAATTAGAGTCATTTGGATGGAGATGCAGAGGTTGCTCGATCTAAACTACTGATCATAATAGCCATAATAACAATACAAAGAAATAACCTAACCAAACAAGAAACAAATCAAACAACAAAAACAGACTAAACAAACCAACCAAACAACAGATAACAACTAACAATCAAACCAAAACAAATTCAACTTCCAAAACTGCCCAAATCCTATCCACCAGCGACTTAGACACAACAAAAACAAAACTAAAAAACCCTAAAACTATAAACTCACACCCAAGACTAACTTGGATAAAGCCCAGAGAACTAAGGTTGGCCAGAGCAGGTATTCGTACCACTCACGGTGGCAGATCAAGAAGTTAACCAACCTGTTTGCACCCCCTAGACTCTAAACCAGTTAAACTTAAGAGAAGAAGGTTTACTTGCAGCTCTAATAAGAATACGCAGTGAATTAACCAAGAACCGTGCCAAGAACACCCTGCATCACAAGAGCTCCAAGAATCCCAAATCAAAAAATTTAGGGTTTCAAGAAAAAATCAACCAAGAATCACAAATTAGCACCAGAATAACCCTCCAAACAACTTTAATTTCTCAGAAACAAACCAGAATCAAAAACCCCCAAATTCTAGGGTTTCAAGAAAAAACCCTAAAATTCAATCAACCCAAGAATCACCAATTGAGTCGTCAAGAACCACAAGAAACCAATCGAAACAACAGATCGGAACCTAGGGCTCTGATACCATGTTAAAATGGTACCAAAACACACGATTACTAATCACCCAACCAACCACTCCTTGGTGATACTTTTATTATAACAATAAACACTAAAGATAAGTCCCCAATCGGATGCTTACCAAGAACAATACAACCACAAATCATATCCCTCTACAAGGTGTAACAGCAATACAAACTCACTCACTAAATCAACAAACCAAACTCAATACAAGATCAAGACGATCTAAACCAGAAACCAAAGAAACTGTAACAACTCTTTTAGGTGAAAATTTGAGAGAGAAAAACGTTATGAAACCCTAGCGATATCCGTCTTTATATAGCGTAATATTTCAACTTTAGACCCTGCACAATAAGAAACTAACCAAACTGGAACAAACATTAGTTATTAGAAAATATAACTAATAAAAGTTACCAAAAAACCCCTGAAGCTTCATAAGTTTGACAAATATATTTTCATATTTTCCAACAGCATGATGATAATCGATCATGATCATGTAACCGATGACATGACGAAGATTGTATATGGTGATTTTGATGCTTAAAGCAATGATGATGATAAGCGATGATGATGATGGAGGACGGTGATGATGCAAGAAATGTTGCAATAGTCGATATTGATGACGATGCAAGAATCGATGATGACCATGCATGCATGATGATGCTTTTGGTGTTGATGAATCAATAACAATTATGATACATAGAATTATATCGTTAATTAATGATGATGACGACGTACAATGCCCATGATCAAAGACAATGATACTAAATTGATGACCATTTTAACGATGATTGACAGATTTTATGAACTGGTATAGGCTGTTTATGAAGCAGTGTATGATGTTATTGTACCATTACTGTTATCGAAAAATCCGATTTAACATTCTATGTCAACTTCATTTTAAATCTGTGTTCATGATTTTTGTATCATTATGTAGAGAACTAAAACCTTTTTGATACATCTGCTACATAGACGAAGATGACGAAAAAATAAATTTTGATGCAATTTGATGATCTAATACTTATTATAAATGGATGCAATCAAAAAATTCTTCATGCAATCCACCCTAATTGATGCATTTCCCTTATAAAAATTAAATTAACAATGGATCCTTACGGTATGGATGACAATAATGCAATTTAACCCGATTTATGATGCAATCATAGACAATCTGGAAAGATTATATTGTTCCATCTAATCAGCAATTCAAAAAAAATTATTGATGCATTATAAAGTTATTTGGTTTATTATTTTTGGTTGATTTGGGTATTTTATTCAATCTTTGACTCCTTTCTTTTGAGGTAAACTCATCATCTTCATTTATTTCTTCATCCATATCATTTTATGCATACACTTGTCACTGTACATGTTATTTTTGCATAATGATTCAAACTTTATACTTGTAACATCTTTAAACTTGTATTTTTATATAAAGTTTCAAACTCTATACTTGTTATTTATATAAAAATGTGTATTTTCATAAAAAGAATCAATCTTTACACTTACTAGTGGTTGTAATCATGTATTGTTGCAAAGTTGTGATATTTACGTTTACAATCTTGATACATATTGATAGAAGGGATTCAGCTAGAGTTAGTGTTGATGGAATTATTGGAAATATTGGTGGAAGGGATTGAGTTAGAATTGGTATTGTTGGTTTGATTGGAAACATTAATGGAATAGTTTAGGATTAGAAATGATTGGTAAAGTTTTGTGAAAAATTAAGTGGCCGTTTTGTTAATAAGCAGTTGCTTTCCAGATTTTGTTATTGGGATTTTCGGACAAAAACTTGGGTTTGGGTAACCGGGAGCTTAGAAACTAGAAAGTATACTTAAATACCTTCCCGTAGATATCTTATTTGTTAAAATGGATTTATTAACGAAGAAGTTACGGCAATTTAAAGATTGACAAAAACTATAATTTTCCGGAAAAAAAACTGCAGTATTATATATTTGCTAAAATTTTTTGCTTCAAAACTATTTTTGAGTCATTTAATGCCGAGATCATCGAAAACTATAAAAGGCTTTAATTAGTATATTATAAGACGTTTCCGAAAAATCTATAACGAAGAAGTTATGGTCTTTTAAATATTTAACATATATATAAAGGCTAATATCTACTACCTCCTTCCCAAAATTATTGTCCATGTTTGACTTTTCAAGTCTTTCTTTCTCAACTTTGACCTTAAATATTTGTGTTTGTGTTATATAATACCTGATGGAAATTTGTTCCAATGAAAATACATTTAAAACGCAATCCATTCATATATTTTGCATCAAGTATTACGTAACACAAACAAAAATACTTAAGATCAAAATTGAAAATGATAAACCGAAAAAATCAAAAGTGGTCAATAATTTTGGGACGGAGGGAGTATAATTTTTGGATAAAACTGAGTAAATTTACTAAAGTGTCGAAACGACATATAAATGTAAATTCTTACGTAAATTACGTTCTGACTTGTATAACTTGAGCACCAACACGTGCGAGTGACATAAAAACTTTTAAAAACGCATATGCATCATTACACTATCATTTGCATGTGTCTAAAACCCCTATTTATTAAAATAGGTCGCGACTAGAGTTTTGTGTCGATTTGTGTGTCACCATCTCATTACCGACATTTATCATTTGCTGAGGTGAGTACATGGCCTCTATTTTACTTGTTTTGAAATACTTTATGGTAAGAATACATGCTCGTTTTACTTAAATTCATTATTCGTTTTACTTGAATACATGTTGTTTACTCAAAAACATGACTTGCTTTACCTAAATACTTGTTCGGTTACTCGAACACGTTACTCATTTACTCGTTACATACTCAGTTACTTTCACATGGACACAAGTACATAAAACATTTACGTGAGTTTATAGCCCCACGTATTACTCTTTTAACTACATGTTTTACAACCTTTTGGCTGAGAACATGCTTGCTTTTACTTTGGACACAAGTACCTTTTAAACCGTTACAGATTAGCATAAGCAATAACCCACTATGCCCACTATCATGAACCATTAAATTTTGCGGGAAGCGTGAGTGTTATAAACAGATCTATTATGGTGACTCCCCCGTTCGGATTGACCGGATAGGCAAACGGAGGTATACCATGTCGGAATCTAGTGTCGAGAGTTAAACACTTACCGAGCCTTTATACTATGTGCATTGAGTTGCAAACTTTAACTGTCGTAGCTTCGGTGTCATGAGCTTAGTGCAATCGTAATACTTTCCTTGCCATTGTATTTGTTACAATGATCACAAACACATTTCATGGTACCGTGAGTTAAGCGGTAGCCACTAATACTTTTCATGGCCACCAACAAGAAAATGAGCTTAGTCTATGGTTTTTATTTGTTGACCAAGAAGATCCAACAATCAATGCCTCCTTATCTTCAAGTCAAAGATCTATTAGTGATTGTTGGATCTTCATGACCCTCCTTATCTTCAATAATTTCTTGTTTACTCTTTAATTTATTTTCCTTGTCCATGTGAGTCTCACCACTACCAAGTATACCCCTTTATACTTCTTTTTCACCCACCAATACCACCATCAATAACCAGCCTCCACCACATCTTTTATATAACAAAGGAATTACATTATTTCGGAGTGATTTTGTCAATTCATTCTTATTGAAAAAACAATTGGGCCAATAGGAGAGCTCGATTTCGCCACGTAAGCAAAATCGTGTGATGTGATTTGTTAATAAAAGTCAAAATTAAATTGATTTTGGTCAAACTTTAATAAATTTGGTGGAGAAATTTAGTTGATAAAAAAACACATAAAAATATGGATGTCAAATTTGTGAAAACAAAAACTTAAAAAAAGAGGAGGTAATAATAAAACTCTAGTGGTTGAATTTTTAAAAATTATATGGAGTTAAGTGTAATATTATAAGACTCCATGTTTTTTAATAACTTTAGATTATAAACAAATACCCCTTATACTTTATACTCTTTATACTTTATATCTAAAAAAATACAATGTATATGTTGTTTTAAAATAACAACATATAAATTTGCATAAGATTATAAGTATCAAATTTTTTACTATATATGTTCAATAAAGACTCATTTATTTCATTTTTAAAAGTTTAACCTATGTGGACACGAGTTTACATTTTAAATATGGCTAAATTACTAAAAACATGAATATAATTATCAAATTGTAAGCACATGTTACTTTAATATAAAAATAAATATATGCGATTGTACTTATAATAATAACTCATGTAATTTTTATTTATTTATATAAGGATATCTAAAAAACAGTTTTAAAAAACTTTAAGAAGTATACTTTAACTTTATCAATGCTCATTATGTGCTATTAAACTTGCATCATGTGTACAACATAATATCAGTAGTGAAATTTAAATAATAACATCATCTTTGTCAGCAAAATAAAATTAAATCTTAAGTTATCTAACAGAAATTTTTACAAATATTTTACCAAATTCTAAAGGATATTAACGCATAATGAAAAACTCGTGTATAAGTATTAGTTGTACTTATATCACAATTTTCATGAACAAATTCTTATATGTGTAGATACTGAACTAAAATGTTAAAATAAATTTGATTTATGTGTAAATTTCGTGCGTGCACGAAACTTATAACTATGTAATTATATGCAATTACCTTTAAAGACACAATATTCAGTATTAATACAGAATAATTTTTTTTGTCAAAACCCGATATGATTATCCCTTTCTTATTATATATATATACTTCCTCATCGAACAAATACAAATGAAAAACCTCCGATTCAAATGTTCATTTGATTTGTATGTTCAGTTAAAAACCACTACTCACATAATCACATTCATTGGGTTTGTTTGACTACGTACATATTTTGCTTATGTTCATTTCATTTGTTCAGTTAAAAACCAGCACCCTTAAAATTTGTTTTGATTGTGTTGTTCAAACACCTTTTTTTCACGCTATCACATTCAAAACATAACTCATCAAACATTGAACAGTAAAATTATTATCACAAAATTTCATTGTTCAAAACAAACTAAAACAAAATATTTACGTAAGATCACTATAATGACTATACCTTATACTGTTATAGTCACCAAAGGTCCCAAAAATCACTTGACTGAACTCTTTAGTAAGCAAAAGTTTTACTAGCATCCTGTAAAAACCTGAAATTTCATTTACCTCAATGTGGTACAACGAATAAAATTTCATTTACATTCTGCCATGTAGTAAAATAGATGGATTCTGAAATTTCATTTACATTCTATAATGTAGCAAAATGGATAAAATCTGAAATTTTTCATTTACATTCTGTAATGTAGTAAAATGGATGAAAGGCATAAAGGTTTATAACTAAAAGCTGTAAAGCATCTATGGATTTGGTCTCCACATTTCACTTTGTTTTTCCTGTTTTTCCGAATGCTGCTCAGAATCATCCTTTGGTTTGTTTCTCGACGAAGTCTCTAATCATCTCCTTCAAATGCTGTGTACGAAGAAAATAGTCGTAATTAGCTTAGGATATGGAGTTGCGTCTTAGATAATAGATTCATTATATTGGCATCTCTAGTTTACTGAGTCGGTAGTTTAAAACTGAGTCGGTAGTTTAAAACTGCTTTATTAGGTGTGTGAGCCCTGCCAAACCCAACTCATTTCACCCTTCCTATAAAGTTACCCATTTTAGCCCGTCATCTGAACCACCCCTTTTGCCAGGGCAATTATGCAATTGATCAGAAAGGCTGAAGGAGAACATAAAACAGGGAATATACCTGTCCAAGTCTCAACCGGTGGCCGTCATCTTTGTCTCAACAAATGAGATGGTCATCAGCATTGCGCGACTGCACACAAATAACAACCAACATGCAAAAGATGTGTAGGATGATCACCTGAAGAGAAGTTTTAAGATCCGTGACTCCTTTCCCAGCCTTTACCAGTGACATACAATATCAACCATTGAAAAGACACGAAGTCAGATTTAAACGTACATAAATCAGTCATTATAGAACGGAAACACGATTCAAAAAAACATAGTACACAATGTGTACTTACATCAGATGTGCTCTCAAAAGAAATATCTGCATATGCTTGAAATGATATGCTGCTGATCCAGATAGTGATCTGCATTAATTTTTTACACATTACCCTTGGAAATGTTACACTTAATCTACAGTACATGAACAATACTTTTGTTACTGTATTTCTAGTAGTTGTTGAGCAGTGAAAACGTAAGTGGATGAGTAGTCTAAGGTTTTTATTTGTTGACCAAGAAGATCCAACAATCACTACCTCTCATCGCCACACGCTAGCAAGTAGATCTTTTGTCACAACTCCACAACACTCTTTCAACAAACCGTGGAGCTGAGAAGAAGATTGAACATCTGCTTCTAAAGTTGTTTGTGTAAGTTTGTAAGTTTTTCTCTTTGACCCATCTAATCTTTTGTTTATGTCGTGTTTGTTGTAGACTTGAAGGCCATGGATGAAGATTTGAAGATGATGTCACTTTTTATTTTTTATTTTTTTTTTACTTAATGACTATTTCGCTTGATTGGAGTAACTTTTATGTTTTCTTAAATGTTAAAGGTTTTCATATGTTGATTCTACAAGAAACGTTTATCAAATACTAAATATAAAGCTAGATTAGCGAAAATAACAGATCTAAATTCTGCCTTTCAGGTATACTTTAACAATATGCTTATTCAAAGGTTTGCTTTAGTTTATACATACAATTATTTAAAAGTTTGGTTCAATAACTATTTACCTAATTACTTTCTTTTATACACTGAACCAAAAGTATTGGAACAAGGAAACAGGTACGGGTAAAGAAAAAAAAAGCATGGCCTATATGTCGGTACTGTCGTCAAAAGTTAACTGTCAAAACTCCTCACCTGGAAGTATACATGGAAGAAGCAACAACACATGATAATGATAAAGAGGTTTAAAAAAATGATGTAAGTCAGGATGCAATATCAATAGCATAGCAGGTTAGTAAGATACACTACCAAAATGATGATTTTCCATTTGCACTCACTGATACAATAAAGACATTATGTTGAAATTATATTTTTACTATTATCTATATATTAGACTAAGAAACTATATATTGCTGTAATGTTAAAGCTGTAAAAGTAACCCATTATCATATTTACTCATGCTAGCATCGTTTTAGGTTTATTAGAAACACATTATCTTTTTTAAACTCAGAATCTTTTGTATCAACATTACTAAGCATGCATTATTAGTTCATTAGTATTTATACTATTAACATGCTATAACACTCGAGCAATGGAAAACAATGTTTTTATTCGTCAACATTTTTAACTAAATTATATATTTTTGTTAAACGTTTATAGTTTTGGAATAACAATTAAAAAGTTCTTTCTAAAGTCTTCTATTTATTTGCACCCCGCCGCTAAAGCGCGGGCACCAATTCCTCGTTAATACTAAAAACCAAAACACTATTTCTTCGCCCGATAGAAAGATTATGAACAATGACTATCCAGGAGCTTTAACTATGCAAATATAATTTATTGAGAAATGCATTACAATAACGCTTTTTTTTTTAAGTTTATACGAGTGCAAAGACCCCAAATAATATATGAGTAGCATATGCCAGAAACCACTTACTAAATAACTTAAATATCGATAAGTTGGAAAATGATGATACATACCTTTAAGCTTCCGTAGCCGTATATTTTTCCATCTTCTTCTAAAAAGCTACTTAGGTCAACAGGTTCAATGGGGAAGCTTTCTGGAGATCCCTCTTCCTTTTCTTTAGACTGGAAGTTAATATATGAAGACATCATCAGGGCTAAGACAAGCTCAGAGAGTTACAAAATAAGAAATCCATTTAAAAACAAGATAAACAAAAAGAAGCAAAGAATAAACACATCTTTAGCCACTAAGCAACTAGCCAAACATACCAAAACAAATCATTTATATCTCTATACGTATATACATCATGATTAACAAACTTGTATTATTTGCGAACAGCAACTCTTAACTAAAACCTTGAACATTAAAAGAGTGTATCAATGCACAAATCCAAATTGATAATTGCCACAAATTATATTAGAAGGGGTGGTTGTGGATTGCAAATTTTCAGCTTATGCTCTATAAGCACTTCAAAATAAGCACCTACCAATGTGATTATTACATAAGCTCATAGCAATCCAAACACTTTGAGATGCTACTTTCACTTTTAACAACACAATATGCATTCCAAACAACCTCTAAATATATCTAAATTTAAGTATATCTAACTTTATATCAACATCTACTTTTTTTACTAATTCAACTATTACTAAGCACATAATCAGCTCTAAACACCATAACTATCAATATGATATGTAAACAACGCATAATTAGTTGTATTATACCTAACTTGATAATGGTGACAAGAAATGAAGACGGTTACGGTGACGCAGAGTTAGGGTTTGATCACGACCAAATAGAGACAGAGGTAGTGACGACGGTGCCGGAGTTAAGGTTTCGGTCGGAAATTAATGGGATATAATAGTATGAAAATGAAGGTAAAGTTAAAACCCCTATCCCTTCACTTTCACCGAACACATTACCACCATCAATCCGCCTCTCTTTCCCTCTTTTTTGAAGGATATGCAATCGGATTGATGTGTTGTTGTTTTCTGGATAGAGGTGTTTCCTGAAATCGTCCTTATCAATGATTCCATCCGCCATCTACATACAACTTTCCGGCTAAAATCATCTTATTACAATCGTATCTCTACCTTCGGTATGCAATCGATTGTTCAATAGGGTGTGTCTTTCGTTTGAAGTGGTGTGATTGGATCTAATTGGGGGAACTTCCTGTTTCGAGGGTTTGAGAGATTGTTGGGTTTTCTCAATTACCTGATTATGGATCTTGGGTTGTTAATGTATTGGTCGATGATTCGATGTTTCTTATGAGCCGATCTGTATTGCTCTTCATTTGCAGATCTTGGATCGTGGCTTTATAAGTGTTGATCGTTTTTGAGGGCTGATGATGTTATTGATGTCATGGCTTGGTAGTTACTGGGTTGCGTTTTATTTGATGTTTTGGAAGTTGTTTCTTTTGTGATTTACATACTTGATGATGTTGAGCTTAGTACCTGCTGCTAATATGGGTAAAATGGAGGCGAGGTTACTGGGATTTCTTTCTGGATCGAAGGTATTATCTGTATGTATTTGCTTAATGGTTGCGGTGTGATTGCTACTTGTATGTGATCATGTATATGATGTGGACATTAAGGGTGTGTTGCTCTTGTGCTGCTGCCTTTTAATGGTTCTTGGTCGTCTTATTTGGAAGTTAGCCGCTTAGGCTATTTGGAAGTCGCTGCTGAATGAAATAGCATGTATCATGCTCATTATACGCCTCATTATATTTTCAGAATGAACACATTTCTGTGTTAACCATTGATGAGACGTTTTTTCAGGAGCTTTTGTTGCCATCTTGGTGGTTTGGTTTAGAAAGTTGTTTTTGCTTCTTTCTTTGTTAGTAATAAGAATGGTTGTGTCATTCTTATTTAGTATTTTGGTTAGTAGCTTGTTGAAGCTTGTTCATGAGTTTGGCTTGTCATTCTCATGATGGTGTGGTTTGTTGCACTACGGTGCGTTCTGATTCGCCCATGTAACGGGCCGGGTTGTAGGACTTCACCTACACCTTTTGTACTTAAACGTTTTTTTGGTGGAATACAATTTACCGGGGAAACCCTTTACCAAAAAAAAAGGTAAAGTTAAAAAAGATGGGATATAAGAGTTTGATAAAAATGTAGATGAAGAAGATAGGCAATGGTTGAAGATGAAGATGATGGTGATGAAAGTGTGTTAGGTTGATGTTGTTTTAGAGATAAAAAGACAGTGGTACAGAGAGAAGAAAATGAGGTAGTAGAGTACTAGAGTGTGTAAGTGGGGTAACAAGAAACAAGTACATGAAGGATCGTAAATTAGTCATTTCACATGGCCATTAACGGAAAAATATATTGATCGTTAGCAAAAAACGGAAATATGCAACTATATTAGCGCTTGAGGGGCATTTCTCGCAAAAAGTCCAAAAGTTAGGGCCGGCTCGTAAATTTTCAGAATTAGGGACATTTCTCACAAAAATGACAAACGTTAGGGACATAATTTGCAGTTTACTCTTGAATAAATAATATACCTCAACAAAGGCATAATTATGGGACACCAACTTAGAGTCATTAGTGGCGAAAACCCCTCTTTCTAGCATTAATATGACATATGCATCGATATCTTCCATCCTCCTCACTGAAACTATCTGTGTATCCTAAATACATCCTAAATACAGAAGATTATAATATATTAATATAATCGTATAAAGGACATTGACGATTCAAGTCAGATACCCTTTTATGTACCATCATTATTAAATAAATAAATAAACAAGACAACCACCTGTCACGCTGCCGATCTTCTTGTCAACAGCTTTAGGTTGGCCCGGACTCGAATTCCCCATGATACAGGCATAAATAGCAACCTAAAGCAACAAAACAAATCAAAGTTCTATGTAAAAGGAATCCATTGCAAAAGAAAGTAAGACATGTAAATTCATTTATTAAAGCATAGTTAATACAACGATGCATCATTGCCACAACATACATCTGATTGTAAAACAAAGAATAAACTTTGTATTTTCAACTGATTATGCCAAGAATAAACTTACTATTTTCAACTAATTATGCCGCTCATAGCAGTAGTTGACCACAACCTATACACAATAGATAAAACCCAAACTTAAGGCTACATATGAGACCTAAAAAGATCCACTCAAAACACCATGTCCGTGAACAATATCAAGATAACACTTATCATATTGTGGTCTCCTACTCTATAATCTAAGACCTATATACTTCTTCCTTAATAGGCACACAAATGTATTGTGATCATGTGTATTCAAGTGTAAGTGAAACGCCTACTTCAAGCATCATACAGATTCCCTCAATCGATCTATCCCATCCTTCTCACCTATTTTTAGCAACCTATCACCACCGGCCTAATTTAAAGGTTTTCAATCCGCATTTATAGAAGATTCAGTTTCTTAAATAACAGAATAAAAAAAATTCCATAAACCGAAGGATATCACGAAATTCTTTTAGGAATGCATCGTATATACATTGCATAAAATCAAAGCTTACGACAACATATCAAACTTAAAATGATAATTAGATTAACTAAGTGATAAAGAGACATTATGATTAACCCACTTTTAGTGCAATATACCCCTAGTAAACCCCTCTGAGCCTATCATTTCGTTTATTATTTACACTTCACCCCAATAATACACACCCAAATCGCCTTAGTCCCCTACTTGTGCATTCATTTTTAGTTTACGTAACCCTTGTGAAAATATTAACCTTAGTTAACTGTCTATTTAATTACATGATTGTTATCTCGAGTCGCATATTGTGTATACAGTTTTGGGATGACTGAGACTCATGGTAGTATTGCTAATTATGAAGTAACGGGAAAGAACGTCAAATTATTACCCGCATACGTACGTTAACGTTTAAGTACTCCAAGTGTATTGACCCCTCTTAATTTGGGTCGTTGGCATCGTTGGTATTTATGTTTATGTTCAAGTTATATTAAAGAAGATCAAAACGATGACATGGTAAAAGTGGCTACAATTTTTTGTAGCTAATTGGCTACAATTTTGTGCTACAAATTGTGGGTCCCTGAGTCCTTTTGTGGGTCCCTAAATCATTTTTGTGGGTCCCTGATTCACTTTTTATGTATTTTTTATAGAAGATTGTAGTTAATTGGCTACAAAAATTGTAGCCAAGCTATTGCACGCACACGCATATATTGCCATCCTGCTTTTGTTAAAGTCAAGAAAGATTCAACAAAAACAAAAAAGAGTTAATTGCATTTTTGGTCCCTGTGGTTTGGCCAAATTGCAGATTTGGTCCTCAAAACTTTAAAAGTGCACCAGAGGTCCCCATTTTCAAGTTTCCGTTGCACGTTTGGTCCTTGGCCAAAGTTAAATGACGAAAATACCCTTATCTTCTTCCCCTTTAATTTTCTAATTACTTTTTCTTTTTATTTATTCTTTCCAACTGTTAGGTCACTAGTTTTACAAACACAAGTTATAGAGAAAGAGATGAAGGCGGATGAACAAGTAAATCACACACACACACACGTAAATAATAATACGGTTTAGGCAAAGAGTATGAATGAGAGAAAAACTTGAACAACCAACCCTCAAGTGAGGGTTATTACATGGTTAATATAGGCAAGGAGCTAGGGCAACACTCCCTCTCCTTCCCTATTCCTTATTGGGCTTGGGCCTAAGCTTATGGGCCTTCTACATAAGCTTGACCTTAAACAAACATAAAGGCCATAATAAAGCTACCTATTACATATGAAATATAAATACTTGAAATACTGTTTAGGAGTGATTCCAACAATCTCCCCCTCAAGTATATATGAATGTAAACGGTGAAGGCGTTGATGTAATAGTAGCGGACGCCTTCGACATTCTTCTTTCTTGTGAGAAGAATTGCCTTGATTCGAACAATCTCCCAGTGTAGAGAGATAGTTATCTTTGAACAGTTATGCTTTGACGCCATCTTTAACTTTGTTCTTTGATCATTGTTCTTTGTGGTGAAAGTGATAGTATGTTGTTGTCGCATCATGCCTCAGTTCGCTTCGCTCCGTGTCTCCACGCCATTCTTCAACATGCTCACACGCTCTTTGACGTTGGAAATCAATATTGATGAAGTTTTGTAAGTCTTTGACTTTGTAGATTCTTTGATTGATGAAGAATCATTCGGACTGTTGTGTTGCATTGAGATAGAACTTCCATTAGTGATGATGTTGGCGTGAGCATGAGAAGAATCAAGACGATCATCCCGCCCCGGAGCTTCCATAAGAAGAAAACATTTCAAACGGTTAGTAATAAGCGGTTTCGGGCACTTACAAGTTTGAACTTCGAGAGCGTCAACAAAGATAGTGTGAGGACACAACTCTAATTCTTACAAAGGCCGTTCCTGAACCGGAGTCCCACAAGTGAGATAACGCGATGTACCAAGTACATCTACAGTTCGATGAGTCGCGAGGTACACCGAAGCATCACCTCACGATCAGACCGTTTGAGACACACTCCGCGTAATCCACGGGAGTTACCGGCGACCTGTGGCGTTTGATGTTGACCCAGGCAGGAGTTTCCATTCAATCACTGAGGATCACAGATGTGAACCTCTCATAAATGTTCTCGACAGATTGCTAAGATCTATGAAGGACTCGATATGAACCACTGATGATCTTATTAGTTGATCATCAAGTGATTAAATGTCAAGTGTTCCTAAGAGATCTTTTGATGAATCTCGTGGCTCTATACTCAATAGTGCGTTTTGGTTTTCCTGAGCGGAGACTAGGGAGAGGGTCTCCTTCTTCAATACCAGCAATCTCTATGAGAAAGCCGATAGTTTACGTAGGGTTCCCTATGAGAATGAAACAAGCTTCTGTTGAGAGAAACTTGAATGGATAAGAAGGTTTAGTGCATGCGTCACTGGGTCCATGACGACTTTTAATCTTCAATACCGGCGTCACTAAGTGACAACCAGGAGCATATGAATTGAACCCGGTCCGCCTCTAAGTTGAATAATCAGGAGGGCTATTTCTTTTCACCCTTTACTTTACATTTCTTTTTGATTCTTCAACTCCTTCTTTCTCCGATTCTCATTTTCTCCTTTTTATAATCATTCCTAAGGACTTCTAACACTAACTAATGGTAGTGTCCTTGGGTAGATCCCTCCGCTCTGGCGGATCATAGGACGGTTATTCCTAACCTTAGTCACCTTATAACTCCATGACTAACCTATGTTTGCCATTAAAACCACAGTATGATAAAATATCTCTCAAAGGGTTTGTTAATGAAAAACATGTTTGAACCATTGTGAGAGATGATGTTTTGCATAAATACTCCCCTCCACATGTGCTTAATAGTTTTAATGGTTAAATGCACAGTGAGGAAAGAGCGCGACTTTTGAATTGATCCACTGAAGATAGACAATCCCCGCGAGACACGGTTACGTTGCATAGTTAAAGAGTTACATTGTCAGCTTTTAGGTGACAACTAGCTCTAATAACTACCTTGAAGGTGTAGACAAACCTTGGAAGGTTGTCAAACCCGCCAGAGTTCATGTCTATCAAAAGTTTCTCGAATGGTACATTCTACTCAGACAAGTCCTTTGCGAGACACGCTTACATCACTAGCGAACTAGCTTGAAATTATTACCCGTCCAGGACAAGTCTTTTCGAGTTACTAACAGCTTAGTACCGTCAATTCGTTGGTTAAGTCCGAGGTACACAGATTCATTTGCATTTTGTACAACATATTTCTTATCACACAATTTTCTCCCCTCAAAAATGGCATATAAAATGTTATTTTTGAACGTTTGAGAATAAATATGACCATTTCGAAAGTGTTGGGAAGAATGACCACTGTGAACAATTGGTGAACAAAGTTTTAATTTCAAATACTCCCCCTCAACTAGTGATATTAACGGTTGAGGTTTTGAAAATCATAAGGGAAAGTACTTGTTCTTTTGAGCAAAACCTTGAAAAGTGAAAGGTTTGATAGGTTTTACTCAAAAGTAAGAAGCTTTCGCTCCTTTTATAAGGATTGTGGCAAGGCGCACTACGGGTCCTTTATTGACAATTACGGGTTGTACATTGTTATGTGTGCACAAGCCATTGACATATTTAATCACACATCCAAAATTATATGAAGGAAACAATTCAAGGGGTACCGGGAAGTGCAGTGATATTCCTGTGAGTGCGCATGGGCGTTGAAAGCCGGTGATGTTTCTCCGGTCGACCACCAACATAGCTCTCCAATCGTCAATCGATCCCTTCGAACAACCGCTTCATCAATCATGGTGATGATCCTTCTCACATCCCGCCTTTCCCGAGAATTCCAGCTTAGGAGACCCAACTTTCAGCGTATATCCTTCAACCTCACGCCAATCCATCCCTCACCAGCTTCAAGGTATGATCCCCGAATTTGTGGAGCTCACTACACGCCATTAAGCAGCTTTGAAGTTCACTATGGTAAACAACGAAAGGTTTGCCGATGAGTGTATATTGAAAGAGCTGGTTGAGATCGGGAAGAGTAAGCGTTGGAGGAGTGAGGTTGACACGCGTCGATAAGATTCAACGACCATCCGGATATCTTCAACACGCTTCTTTGATCACGATGCGTCTAATGAAGATGAGAACCGACTTGATAAATTCACGTTGAACTTCAGTTGAGAATTGTCTCATACGACCTTGTACTTTGGCAAGGTACATGTCTTCGATGTCGTTGAGGGACAAGTTCTCAAAGTCACCCTCGGAGAATCCATAGTCCTGTTCATCTTGTCGCTTGACTATGATATTCTTTAAGAATGTGTAGTCCCACTTAGACTTGAGATCAATGTGTTTGATGGCCACGATGTCCTTAGAACTATACACTTTGCATGTTGAGACTTCGAACCGTGCGCTTCGTAGTAGATTCTTCGGCGCTCGTGCCAATGATGAATCCCATACAATGCATCTTGGTCGTATGCTTGCACGCTTGTCGAAAACAAGTGATTTGCACGCTTCCTCGATAGCTATGCAGTTTGAGTAAATAGCCACTGGGAATGGAAGAGTCAATGATGTAGCGTATTTTCGCGAACCATCGCTACCGTGTAAGAGAAAATCCGGGTCTCTGTTAAAGAAGTATCGGAAGGGAATCCGTGGTTCGTCTGTTTGGCCAATGGTCGGTAGGGGTTTGGTCCAATCGGTGTAGTATGGAGGGTTGTCCCTTTGTGTGAAGTCAATGTTTGCTTCGGGATTGAGCCAATCCATGTCGTTAGACATAGCTCGAGCGATGTTCTCAAGATGATATTCGACCTCGAGGGCTTTCAGAGTCTTTTAGAAGTTGAAACGCTTCATTCTTGATTCGCTTCAACTCAGATTTCGCCATTTTCTTCACATGGAACTTTTCTTGCAAAAGTTTTGCGTGCTCCAATGTAGAACCGTCTACCAATTCTTGACCTTCATCGGGGTAGGGAGTTTGATTGACAAGTGTGGAGAACCATTCAAACTCTTCGGTTTTATCGTCATCTAGCCATGAGACGACTCCAGTGAGTTGTCTTCTTCTTCTTTTTGGAAGGCCTTGATGATGATATTGGTTTCTGCACTTGTTTGGGTGAGGTGGGTTGTTGTCGGGGCTCAAGGACCTCTTCATCGTCACCACCCGTATACTCAAAGTAATCACCGTTTTATGAGTCGGGGTGGTAACTCGGAATCGTCCCGAGGTTTATCAATAGAAGACCGAGGTGGAGGAGACTTTTGTTGAGAAGAAGTCCGTGGTGGAGGAGGTGGCATAGAAGTAGATTTACCGATTGCTTCGACGCGTTTAGGTGCGAGTCCTTGTCCTTATCATCGTCATCTCTTGGTCGTTTGGGTTGATCGGTTGACTCCTTGCATGATGATCTGAGTTGAAAATCAAGTAGATTTTCGAAAAATTTAGCTTCATCCGGAGTAAACGTTCCAGATCGCTTTGACATTTGTATCACAAGTTTAGCGATTAACTCATTCGAGAGAGATCGGCTTCTTTGGCCATTGTATGTTTAACCAATGCTACGATGTTAGGGGTGAGTTGTCCGGAAAATACTTCTCTAGTCACACCGGGACAGATCGAGAAGAAACTTGTGAGTATGATCTCTTGTTGTCTTCTCCAGTTCCTTTTGGACTTTAGGAACGATATCCAGAAGGTACTTGTTAGTGTAACCTTCGATCATTTCGTTCAGTTCCTTTTTACGATGTTTCTTCATGAACTTCTGAACAAATTCCCTTTCTTTCTCCATCTTGTCTTTCTCATCATTTAAGTATCTGAATCTGGTCAAAGAAACCAATTCAGTTTTCTATAAAGTATGTCCTTCTTTCTGACTTGTTGGACAGCTTTTACAATCTTTTTATGGGACTGAGAAATCCAAGATTTAGGTTGTTTCTTCACGGATTTGGATGATGATTTGGTTGATCTTTTTGATGGTGGTGGTGATGAGTGAGATGAAGAATCTGATGAGGAGGGGACATGAGGAGATTCGGGGTCCTTTGGAGGTGCAGAAGTATCCTCCTTGGAACGAGTTGGACTGCTGAGAAGAAAGTCATCATAATCTTCTTCGTCATTATGTCCAGATTTAGCCTTTTCTTCCGTCTGTACCTTAGCTTCTTCATCGTTTTCTCTTCTCGCTTATTCTTTTCGGTTCCTCAAAGTTAAAATCAGTAGACTCCTTCACAAGCGTTTGTTGTTGCACAAGAGTGGTGGCACCGGATCCCTTATCGGGTTGATTAACCGCATCGGACTGGTGAAGAGTGGACAGCACCACTTGATCCTCCAGGGCCACCCATGTGATCTTTTGCAAATTCTTCAGCTTTTTGAATTTGTCTAACTAATTTAAACTTCTTCATGTAGGATTGATCCAGTAGCTCTTCTTCTTCTTCAGAGCTTTCATCATAAGACTCAAGTACAGGAGTCTTTCCTTTTCCATGTTCAGCTATTGGACTTGTAGGTTTAGCTGCTGGAGGAGGTGTTGCGGTTGCATTCGAGTAGATAATCTCTTCATCTGTCAGACCTTCGAGCTTTCGTCCACAATCTTTCTTTGCGGTTCGGGTTTGGGAATTGGGATGGGAGCAGCTTCCTTAGATGGAACAATCCTCTTTGAGGAAGGGTTCCTCTTGGGGAACTTCCTTTGACTCACAGTACTTGCCGTACTTCCCGCACTTCCTCTTTTGGTTCTCCTTACAGGTGTTCCAGAAGATTTTTCGTCGAGATGACCAACTTTGCCTTGTCTGACCGCTTCCGGATACCTTTTGTATGCGATTCGAGCTTTCGACATCTTCGTTAGAAGGAAATCGGCAGCACAAGACCTTGTTTCTTTGTATACGTTTCCTTGATTCTGACAGATAGAATGGGTTCCGTCAACATGTCGTGATTGTCGGGGTCATTGAGCCTCTTGGGAATGTCGGGATGAAGTCCAAGTGCTCTCTGGATCAACAATTTAGTATATCCGATGTAGGGAATCTTTGAGCCAAGTTTGTTGAGAAATGACATCATGTCATCCCAAATCGGAGCTTCGATAGCGATGTGTTTCTTGTTGACCAATGCCCAGAATATTTGCAGTTCCATGAGCTTAGGGTGCTCATAGCCGCCACGCAGAAACAGACTTGGTGATGATCATGTAGAGAGTTCTCCGTGGTTGAGGAATACTCTTAAGCTCTACGTGAGAATGCTTGGTGATTATTCCTGTAGCCTCGTCATAACCGATATTGATTAAGAATTGGAGAGTGAGCTCTTCAGCAGGTGTGGCATATAGTTTGGTTGGATCGACATCGGGAATTAGGAGAACAGCCCTTAAGTCTGCAGGTGTAATGGTGACTTGTTTGTGATTCAGAGTCACCGTCACAGCAGTTTGTCCTTTGACCCTTTCCATAGTGTTCCGGAACTGTTGGATGTAGATCTCGTGAACAGTTGCAGAGTGTGAAAGCATGTTCTCGATACGGATGAGTCCTCAAAATGTCAATAGCAATTAAACACGAAGATTCTGAGCAAGTGAGGGTGTCAAAGTCAACACGGAGATTATTCTTTCCTATCTTCATTGGATAGCCATGAGGATAGATATCGGCAATGGAGAGAACTTCAGGTGCATCCATATTCATTTGTTCACCATGTCGTGATCTCGAAATAACATTAGCCAGAAGAACCAACATATCGAAAGACATAATGTTAGTCAACAGATGGTCTTATTGTCTAGTTATTGAATGTACAGTGTCAATGAATGTTACGAGTCCTAAGTCACTTGTATATTCAATAGTCCAATGACGTCATGAAATGTTTCGTGAGTTAGTTAACTTTAAGTTTTAAAGTTTATTTTATCACTTATTGTTCACAACATATCAAACGATTTCAGTTTATTAGTGACATTTTAGGATTCGTGATGATATGATTAGTTTATTTACAAGTTTGTACACGTAACAATTCATAACGAAGGTATGATCTCGGCTTATGCGTAGGATTGGTAAACTTACGCGTAGGGTCTTAACTTACGCGTAAGAAGTGTTACGCGTAGGAAAAAGAGGACCTTATGCGTAGAGCTTATGCGTAGGCATATATTAACCTTACGCGTAAGGCTACTCGTAAGAGTTGACCTTATGCGTAGAGGTCACTGTTTACGCATATCCTTCACGGGATACGCGTAGTCCCATATGTAGAACCTTATGCGTAGAAGCTACGCGTAAGACTAATCTTACGCATAACAAGCTACGAGTAAGGTGATCCTTATGCGTAGATTAACAACAACCTTGATTCTGAATATTACGTGTTGCAAGCCTGAAATAAATCATCATATCAACAAAGTTAAACACATAACATTCGTTTTATGATAAATCAAAACACATTTGGACAGTTTAACAGTTACGCGTAGAACTGCATACGCGTAGTCTAAACCCTAAATCTACGCGTATGAGATCTAGCCATGGAATATGCACCAAAGTTTTTCTGGTATATCATAGATGTTGTGAGAGCATGTAGACCAAGTTTTAACACTTATTATGCAATGAATCAAAAATACCCAATTTTAGAACATTAAACCCTAATTCCTAATTCTGAATCAATTAAGGTTTCTGGGTGGTTATAAGGCATGGATATCATCAATTCATCATCACATAAGCATAACACAACAATCTTTTTGACCAAAGCACTTCACATTCGAAAATCCCCAAATCAACACATAAACCCTAGTTTTCAAAAACCTTTAATTTGTGATTCTGGGTATGTTTAGGTGATGAAATTGTGTATATTGATGTACAAGAAACATTTTGACACAATGTTTATAACCACAAACACCCATTCTTGATCGAGTGTTCATACGCATATGCGTAGAACACTAAATCAAGCAAAGATCAAAATCTGACCGTTGGTTTTGTATAAGAATCAAAACCTATGTTTGTAAACACGTTAAGATCATAAAACCACTTACAAATTGATGATCCAAAACACAAAAATCTTGAATGAATCTTAGGCGTAGGATGTGTATAGGTTTAGAATTAAATGTGAAGAGTAGGTTAGATGGGGAGGTGTTTTAGTAAAATAACTTTAGCATTTAGACAGTTTTGGTCCCTCCACCTTTTCATTTTTCAAACAAAGCCTTTTAACTTCCATTTGGGTTACCAATCAAAGATTTTTGGAAAGAAGCATGACGACACTCCCCTTCGACTTGAGAAAATAATGAAAGGTTATTAATTTAAGTCCGAGGAGTGTCTTTGAACCAGAAAATGTACCACCATTTGTAAAAGAGTCAACCGAGATATGATAACATGCAAGTACACATGTGTTTTGAAGCAGTTAATAGATTATTTTCTCCCCCTCAACACTTGATCGGAAAAATACTGAATTTTGAAAGATTAAAGTGTTAACGGAAGAAATGTACTTGCAATGTTGAAAGAAATATAGATTAGGAGAATATTTTTGTTGTTTTATCGGATTTTATATTTTTGTATTTTGTTTTTGAAAAGATATTTACAGAAGATGTTTTGGTGTTTGACAGGTTTTTAAGACTGTTTTGAGAGGTCATCCAATTCCTCTTGAGTCAAACACCTCATACCAATTCGGTGGACCAACTCATTAAACCTAGCGGGAGGCAAGGCTTTGGTGAGCAGATCTGCCAATTGGTATTCAGTACCCACAAAGTATAGTTCAACGGTACCCGGTTCCACGTGGTCCTTGATGAAATGATAGCGTAGATCGATGTGCTTTGATTTCGAGTGCTGAACTGAGTTGCACGAGATGGCAATGGCACTCCGATTGTCGCAGTACATCGGGATTCTGTCAAATAAGTAACCATAGTCGTTGAGTTGTGTTCTCATCCAGATGACTTGAGCACAACACGCGGACATGGCTACATATTCTGCTTCGGTTGATGACAGTGATGTACAATCCTGCTTCTTAGATTGCCAAGACACCAGTTTATCACCAAGAAATTGTAGTGCTCCTGAAGTACTTTTCCTTGAGTCTAGGCATCCTGCGTGATCGGCCTCAAAAGCGATTAGTTCAAAACCAGAATCCTTCGGATACCGGATCCCCAAGTTAATGGTTCCCTTGATGTATCGGAGGATTCTTTTAGCCTCGAAGAGGTGGGTTTCAGTTGGTCGCGACCGATAACGGGAGCATAGATAAACGGCAAAGACAATATCAGGTCTGCTAGCTGTTAGATACATGAGAGACCCAATGATACTTCGGTATTTGGTAGGGTCAACCAATTTCCCATGTAAATCAGCATCTAATTTCTTGGTATGAGCCATTGGTGTGGCATAAGTGTCACAGGTTGTCATTCCAAATTTGTTTAACAGTTCAAGGGCATATTTGGACTGACTCAAGAAAATACCACGGGGTGATTGATGAACTTGTAGTCCTAGAAAGAACGTAAGTTCACCCATCATGGACATTTCAAAATTTTTCTTCATTAGTTTTGCAAAAGCGATTGAAAACTTTTTATGTGTAGACCCAAAAATGATGTCATCCACGTAAATTTGAACAATTAAGATGTGTTCCCCGTGATATTGTATAAAAAGAGTTGGGTCAACCGAGCCTTTGGTGAAATTATTGGCAATGAGGAAAGATGATAGCTTATCGTACCATGCCCGAGGGGCTTGTTTGAGACCATAAAGAGCTTTGTTCAGTTTGTAAACATGGTTCGGAACTCGGATCAACGAATCCATCCGGTTGGTCGACATAGACCGTTTCTCTAAGTTGTCCATTGAGAAACGCCGTTTTGACATCCATCTGATAGACCGTCATATTCATATGAGCAGCGAACGCGAGAAATATCCGAACAGCCTCAAGACGAGCAACCGGAGCAAAAGATTCTTCAAAGTCTATTCCCTCTTCCCGACGATAACCCTTAGCAACTAGACGTGACTTGTTTCGGATGACGTTCCCTTCAAAGATCCAATTTGTTTTTCCAAATCCATTTTAAACCAATGACGTAGACCCTGTTGGTCTTTCAACCAGTTCCCATACTTCAAGACGTTTGAATTGGTTGAGTTCTTCCTGCATGGATTCAATCCAGTTGTCTTTTGTCATTGCGTCTTTAATGTTTTTAGGTTCAGATTGGCAGACAGTGAGTGCATAAATGCAATGTTCACCGTCTGTGTGAAGACGTTGTCGTAACGACCGGTTGATTTGGGTTGACAATAATGTTAGCCAGAGGATGGTCTTTTGTCCATCTATGTGTAGAGGGTTGATGTTGGTATACATTGTGCGGATTCTGAGGATTCAAATGGTTTGTTGAAGATTCCGCGACATCCGTGCAGCGGTCTCATTTGCAAACGGATTGAAGAACGCATTTGGATCAAAATCTGCAGGTGGGGGTATTTCATTCAGAATATCATCACCTGGTTCATCATTGTTGGAAGCGGTGTGTTCAACTGTTGTGTTGGAGTCAACTGGTGTAGGTGCATCTTCAACAAGAGTTGTTGTAGCAGGTGTATCGTATAGGAATATTATCGGTTGTGCAGCGGAAACAGCGGATACACCGGAGCACGTTCATCAATATCGTCCACGAACGAGGAGCAAATAACCTTTCCATTTGTTGACGAGTTAGCTGAGGGCTTTCTTCACCTGATGATGGGGGTTGAGGGAAGTTTAAACGGTTGTGACCGGGTTCTAAGTGTTATACTCGAAGCCATTTCCGTGAATTCATCGAAATGAGCATGAATCGTTTCCATTACCTCCTTAGTTCGACGATTCCAGATTCGAAACCCTTTAGAATTGTCACAGTATCCAATAAAGACTCCAATATCAGCTTTGGCTTTGAGCTTTCCAAAATCATCACGATCATTATTCGGATAGCAAAGGGATCCAAATACATGAAAGTGTTTGAGGTTCGGTTTATAGTTGTGGACAAGCTCGAAAGGTGTTTTGTTGTGACGTTTGGTGATCATAGAACGGTTTTGAGTATAGCATGCAGAGATACAGCTTCTGCCCATAAGTAATCTGGAAGTTTAGCATTGATTAACATTGTTCTTGCAGCTTCCACTAACGCTCGGTTTCGTCTTTCAACAACTCCGTTTTGTTCAGGTGTACGTGCAATAGATGTTTGATGTTGAATTCCCACTTTCTCATAGAATTCACGAAGGGTTTTGTTAACAAATTCAGTTCCTTTGTCTGCTCGATGATTCGACGGTGTTGCGGAGCTGAACTTGTATTTTTGTGAGAAAGGTGATGATCATTTGTGGAGCTTGGTCTTTGCTACGAAGAAAGTAGACCCAAGTCCATCGTGAGTAGTCATCAACAATTACTAAGATGTAGCGTTTGCCATTGATCGTTTGCACACGCATCGGGCCACACAAATCCATGTGAAGAAGATGAAGCACATGCTTTGAGAGCGTGTTCCACCTTTGAAAGAAAATGAGCACGAGTGCTTTTCCCTTGTTCACAAGCTGAGCAAAGGTGATCTTTTGAATACCGGAATCGTGGGAGTCCTTCAACTAGTTTGTGTCGAGCAAGGTTGGTGATGGTTTGAAAGTTTAGATGTGAGAGACGACGGTGCCATAGCCAGGATTTTGTTGATGTTGCCTTAGAAAGTAAGCAAATGGGAGAGGAAGCAACCATGTCTTGCATAGAGATAGTGTAGAGACTAGAATTACGCGAGCCACACATAAGGTCATTTCCTTGTAGATCACGAATGAAACAAGTTTTCTCCCGAAAAGCAACCTCCAAATCTCCATCACAAAATTGACATCGAATCCGAGGCCTTCCACATTGTAAACCCTGCTAATTTCGATGTTCCCATTGACATAATCTCCGTAGCCCATGATAGCTGCGAAGTGATCATTCCCGAACCTGACAGTGCCAATGAACTTTGCAATAAAGTTTGATAACAGTTTAAGATTGCCTGTCATGTGTCGGGAACATCCGCTATCAACAATCCAGAGAATGATCTGTATCACCTGCATTACACACAGACGACACAGATGGAATAGAAGTAGATTTGGAACCCGAAATGTTAGAGGGTTCCATAGCAGTTATAGTGGATATGCACACATCAATAGCTTTAGGTATCCACTTAAATCCTAGTGTGTTATATAACCATTTCTGCCATCTATAACTACTCTTTGCTTTAGTCTTAGTGAATTCACTAGGTGGTACTACATTCCTAGGAGGTGAAACTGGAGCTACAGGGACAGCAATGCGTTTCTTAGAATCTAAAGATGGCGGTCTACCAAGCACAGACTTAGAAAGATTAGTGGGCCTAGAGGTATTCCGGTTCTTAGGATTCCTTAAACGAGAGATGATAGCTTTAGCAACACATTTATCATGGCAATCAAAATTCATACTTTTACGACAAATATCACAAGGTGCATTAGACTGAATATCAAAAATACTTAACGGTTTAGCATTCGTTACATCACTATTTCTATTACATTTGCCAGACGCAATATCTATAGTGGAGGCAACGTGAGTCTTATTCATAGTCCTAGGGTGTTCTTCTACTTTAGCATTCTTGATTGATCTTTTCTTAGGTCGCAACTTCCTATTCTTCGATTGAGTGCTCTTAGGCTGTGAAGTGCGGACGTTTGGAAAAGGCTCAACTATTCCTATTTCAGTAGAAGGAAGCACGTTAGCTACTTGTGATTTGGCAGTAGAGATTCTAGGTGCATGAGTACTAAGTGTTACGGGGGCTAATCTCTTAATGATTGTTGGCGGAAGTTGTTCATACTTTCCTAACATTCCTCTTAACTTGATGATAGTGTGAATCGATCTTGATTTTCGACCGAACATTTCCAAAGAAAATGCATAACTTCTTTAATGTGTGCAAGATAATGATCAAGTTCATTTGATGCTTCATCACGAGTCTTTTTGAGTAAATCAAATATGACACCATATTCCTTTTAACTTTTACAAGTTCTTGTTCATATTTTGAGATTTGACACTTGAAAGACACGTTTTGATCATCCAGTTGCTCAATTTTAGAATCGGAAGGTTTTGCACGCAACTGGTTGATTTTGTTTTGAAAAGCAAGTTGTTGATCGTGAATATCTTTTTGACACCAATTAAGACGACGTATTGCATTTGAAAGTTCGTTTGACAATCGTTTGTTTTCAACTGTTAAGGACTCGACCTGAAGCACATTATCGGTGTTCTCAACATTTACCACGTATAACAAGTATCGCAGAGATATTATCAAATGCATATGACAACGAATTCAATAACACAGCATTTTGAACATCAACACAGATAACATCTTCCAAGAGTCGATCAACATCTTTTCTCAAGAGTTTCTTTTTACGCTTAGTATTAGAAATAGATGTTTCGTTTTCTCAAAACGTTTTTCATGAACCCAAGTTCCTTATGAAAATCCTTTTCCCAGGCAATTGCACAACTTTTCAAGTTTTTAACATTAGGTAAAAGATTTTTCTGAAAAATCTCTTTGTTCTCGCGCCAGAGGCGATTGAAAATGTTCAACTTTGATTTCAGATCGATATTCTATCTCATGTTGTAAAATTTTGAGGTCAGCCATGAAAATGTCAAAATATCGAAGAATTTTTCGATTTTCAGGTTGTGAGTTTACTTCACTAATGGAAGGTAAAGGACCATAAGTTTGTGCAAAGTCTGTTTTGGGATTAACAATAGAAGACTCATGTGTTTTGATGATAACCCTTGGTGTGTTTGAAGAATCCGTTGGTGTGACGAAATTGACCGGTTTTGAATAATTAAAAGGTTTGTTGTAAACAACAGTTTTTAATTTTGATCGACTCTCGTCCTCTGCATCTAATTCCTCTTGACGATGATATTCAACAACATTCATAACAGAATTATCAATTTTATATTGTGCACTGGAAACTTCAGGATTTGGTTTGAATGCTTTGGTTGAAAGCTTAGGTTTGTAATCAGCAAGATTCGGTCCATATCCATTTGGATTTGGTTTTAAAGTAAACTTTTCAATGGCTGTGACCGACTCGCCATGTTTGTAAACAACAGTTTTAAACTCTTTAAGTTTGTTTTGCAAGCCGATGATTTCTTCAAGATGATCATCTATTCGTTTCGTTGAGTGCTTTTTGTATGCAGAGAACTGTTTTTGACAAGTTAACAACTCAACCTTAGCTTTTTGATTTTCCAAGGTGAGAGCGTTAATTTGCTTTTTATGTTCATGTTTCAGTTGTTCTATTTCAGACAACAAAGCATTCTTCGAAGCGGCTAGATCACGCATCTGTCGTTCTAAATATTTTTCGTTTTGATAAGATTTGGCAAAGGCTGCTTCAAAACCGTTTTCACGCTTTTCTTGAGTTTTGAAAAAGTTGAGTTGCTTTTGTAAACATTCAAAATCCTTTGTTAACAGTGCATTTTTACTTTTCAAGTCCCGATTAATTGCACGACATTCTTCCACTATGGTTTGTTGGTCTTGTATTAAGCGAGCAAAATCTGGATGAGGCAAAAGTTCGGCGTGTTCAATGTGAGTCACAACATGATCATTACTGAGATCCTCAAGTATAACCACGGAGTCAATTTGATTATCAAGGGAAACCGTTTGGTCATCTTGATCGTCAAATATAACTACGGGTCTAGTTGAAAATCGTCGGAATGAGATGTGGACGACTCATTTTGAACATTCTGAGCCTTGCCGGATTCGGATGTTGGCGGAGATATGAGATCAGAGATAAATATGGTTTGTTCGGGTACTGAGACAAGCCATCAGTGTCATACACTGGGCCTGTGTCACTCATGTGTAACGCCTGCATATTAGCCATCAACATAACAGCTGCATTGGCCCGTAAGTCCTCCATATCATCATCTGAGTCAGCATTTGCCATAAAGCTCTGTTCTTTGTCCGTGAGAGTTCCACCAGCTTCATCCTTAAGGGCCAAAAGAAGAGCCTCTTTGAAATAAGCACTGCCCTTAGTCCTTGGCTTTGGGCATGCATTAGCCAGTGTCCCTTCTCATTGCAGTTGTAGCATCGAAGACCATTCAACCGATTTTGAGCATTACCTTGTTCCACCACTTGAGCTCTGTTGTTATTCCTACCCACAGCATTAAACCCTTGACCACCGCCCATCTGACGACCATAATCACGATTCGGAACTTCAACACGTCCATTGTTCACAACAGCTTGAGTCCGTGTGTTAGATGAGGAACGAATACGATTGTTGGATTTGTTGGTATAACGGCCAAAAGCATTAGCAATCATCACAAATCCTTGTTGCAATGCTTCGAACGGATCGGTTTCCTCAATCGCTTCACGGACATATGCTTGAGCATTGTTGTTGTATGGAACCAATTGATTTTGTTGAGGTTGTTGCTGTGAAGGTGTGTTTGAAGCATTTGGTTGAGTTGCTGGTTGAGGAGAATAACTGTTTTGAGCATATAAGGCAAGTTGTTGTTGATTTTCCGGATGTGTTGGTGGAGCAATTTGAGCACGGAGAATCCTTTCCCGATCAACTTCCTTTTCATGAGGTTTCAAGTAATCGTACAACAATCCTTAGGTAGAATGATGCATGTTCTTCGCTTGACGGAGAAAAATGACATACTTCTCCCATTCAGGACCAAGACTACTTAGGAACTTAGTATTCACTGCAATTCTTGGCATGATGATGTTGTGTTTATCCAAATCATTGATGATGTCTGAAAATCGGTGATGATAAGACTCTAGTGTCTCTCCAGTTTCAATCATGAAGTATTCATAAGCCAAGTAAATTTTGGATTCCAAATCTTTTTGATTGAGTACAGATCCTTCCATAAGAAGACGAATGTGATCCCACATTTTCTGTGCAGATTTTTGAGCATCAACACTACGAAGAATTAGGTTTGGTAATCCTAAAAGGATGTATTCCATGGCAAGCTCATCAGCTTCATAGTGTAGAAGTTCTTGAGGATTCAAGTCTGCAACAGTAGCAATGTTTGTTTGTTCATCTCTTGGTGGAATGGCATTTGGATCTCCGGGTACAATGATAGTAGGCATCTCAAATGGACCTTCCAAGATAACCTTCTTTAAGAACTTTCCATGTGGCTTCTTTAGATCACAAAACCTAAAGAACCTTATCACCCATTGATCGTAGTTTCCTGGAGTGAGCATCGGAGGTCTATCAAGTGATCCAGCCTCATGAATTGATTGTTGGCTGCTTAAAGCTTCACACATCTTTGCAAACCAAGTGGGTTCCTTCATAGTGTTCCTTGATGGATGTTGATTGAATTCATTTGTGTACGGTTGAACTTGAAGACTTGGTGGTGGTTGAACCATATGAGGTTGTGGATTTGCAGCAAGTTGTGGAGTATGTTGTTGATTAAATTGTTGTTGATAAATTGCTTGTTGTTGATTCCATTGCTGATGTTGTGGACTTAGTTGTTGTTGTCGTTGAGGATAAGTGTAAGGGAAATAGTTAGAGTATGGTGGTTGGGACATGTTGATAAACTTGTGTTGGTAAAAATGGATCTTTGTAGTCGAATGAACCTTTGTTGATGAAGTGTCCTTAGGCATAGAAATCACAATAACCAAGTAGCACTTAAGCGTAAAAACACCAAAGTTACGCGTAACAATTAAGAGTTACGCGTAGGTTTTAGCTTACGCGTAAGCAGGAAAAAATCTAAAGTTATGCGTAGACAAAAGTTAGGCGTAGAAAGTTAGGCGTAGGATTACCTTATGCGTAGACCTAAGTTTACGCGTAAAGTGAATCTTATGCGTAGAATTTCTACGCGTAAGCTTATGCTTATGCGTAATTTTAGGGTTTTTGCCCAAATGATCTTTTACACTTCACAGTGCAAAAGATATCCAAAGTCGACGTATTTTCAGACTTATCCAAGTAAGAAAACACGGAATAAACCAGGAAAATGAAGATCAAACCAAGGAAAAATCTTACGCGTAATTTTAGGGTTTTGATACGCGTAGGATTACTCGTAATTTTGATTTTGCCCAAAGTTGTTTCTAAACCAGTTTTTGTGTGATGAAATAGCTTCAATAACACCAAAATAACACAAAAGTGTGAAACTTGATGATCCAAAGCACTCAAAACAGTTATGCGTAGAAATACACACACGAATAGAAACTAGTTCAAAAACAATGATCCACGCATAAAGTTTGAAACTTTTTGCCAAAAACAAGTATTTAAACACCTTAAAACGTTGAAAGTACAAGAATCTTGGATTAAAAAGTGCAAAAAACAAGTTTTTAAAAGAGCTAAAGAATGCGTTAACCTTACGCGTAAGACCCAAAATCAAAAACTTCAAAAACAAACGAGTACACCCAACTATTTGGCGATTGATACCACTGTTAGGTCACTAGTTTTACAAACACAAGTTATAGAGAAAGAGATGAAGGCGGATGAACAAGTAAATCACACACACACACGTAAATAATAATACGGTTTAGGCAAAGAGTATGAATGAGAGAAAAACTTGAACAACCAACCCTCAAGTGAGGGTTATTACATGGTTTATATAGGCAAGGAGCTAGGGCAACACTCCCTCTCCTTCCCTATTCCTTATTGGGCTTGGGCCTAAGCTTATGGGCCTTCTACATAAGCTTGACCTTAAACAAACATAAAGGCCATAATAAAGCTACCTATTACATATGAAATATAAATACTTGAAATACTGTTTAGGAGTGATTCCAACACCAACTCTCCCCTTTCTTCTTTCTCTTCCTCGATTCTTCCTCCCACCCCAAAAACCTGCAACATAACTATCCCAAGTCGCCATTATCACAACACGAATCTGTACCACCAATACGTTTTGAATTTGTTTTTAAACCCGTTATTAATCCACGAAAACACGGCAACGATCTTATAATCGGTTTAATAAAAGAAGTAAAAATAAAAAAAACGAAATGGTTTTTAGGTGTTGTCATACCAAAACAATGAGAGTGAAACAGTTAGATGACAAGATGAGGAGATGGACACACAACCAAAGCCATGGTCAAAACCCAACTCGTTACCCTCGTTTAAAACCCGATCTACACGAACCCACGATCTCCTTGTGTCTTGATGGTGATGGCGGCTTGATATGGAGATGAGGGTGGCGGCGGCGGTAATTAAAGAGAGTGAGAGGAGGAGTAAGAGTGAGGCTGGAAGTGGGAGAAAGATGGGTGGGATTTGAGTGTGTGTTATCAGTTTATACAGAGGAAGAAGAATAAATTTTGACCTCCCCTTTCTTGACCTCGATCGGGTAGATAACCGATATAAGCATCGATCACCATCACTTTACTTATTCAGATTCTTTCTCGTGACTTTCTTTTTGGAGAGTGGGATGGTGATGGCGACTTGGGATAGTTATGTTGCAGGTTTTTGGGGTGGGAGGAAGAATCGAGGAAGAGAAAGAAGAAAGGAGAGAGTTGGAAATAAGAAATAAAAAGGAAAAGTAATTAGTAAATTAAAGGGGAAGATAAGGCTATTTTAGTCATTTAACTTTGGCCAGGGACCAAACGTGCAACGGAAACTTGAAAATGGGGACCTCTGGTGCACTTTCAAAGTTTTGGGGACCAAATCTGCAATTTGGCCAAACCACAGGGACCAAAAATGCAATTAACTCAACAAAAAAAGAATTTGATGTAGAGTTTTTATTCGTATTTGTTTATCGAGTCTTGGCTTAGCACATTTTACATTGAATGAACTTAGATGATTAGCTTGCCACCCCATATCTGTCAACCGTTATTCCTTTACCCGACACATTACGTTACAACCATTGTAAAGACATCTTTGATAGTAAAATTCTTGGTGCTTACGCCAAAAAGGTGGAGGTTTGATCATTTATCAAGTCTATGGCAACCTTTGCACTATGTCTTGGTAATGAGTGAATTATTTCTGTTTTCATTTCCATATCTATTTACCATTATATACACCGAGAGATAGAGCGTGTCCAAACACTTATTATGAGGTGATGTCTTATTTGTTTCTTACTTGATGACTATTCAAAGTGTATTGTGAAACGGGTTGTACCATAAACTATCTTTAAAGGAATCCTAAATGCCCCCTAACTTGTAATTTGATTGGGATAAAAGCACTTTTGCTAAAGGACAAGCAAATCCCAAATGTAGAGGCATTTGATGAGGTGTAATTTCATATGCTTTTAAAGGGTCATTTAGCCTCTAAACTCATACAAATTTCATCATATATTTCCGTAAGTTATTTCTATTTGAGTTTTAGTACTTACGAGAGTAAATGTTGGAAAAGTACCAAGTCTCGGGCTCGATTGGACGAAGAACGAAGAAAAAAACAAATTCCAGGATGTGACCGGCATCTGTGACAAGGTCACAGAATCGTGAGTGCTCAGTGTGTGGAGACAACTTGATGGGACGACGTCAAAGGCATGTTGATGGCGGCACACCTATTGGTTACGCCGTCACAAGGAGGTGGAAAAACGAAACCTTAAGTGGATGGTGAGCTGACAACCGTCACACCCATAACATGATACCGTCACAACCCAAAATGTATAAATACAAACGCATTATATTCATTATTGTGTGTAACTTTTGAGGAGCTTTCATACCAGAACCCTTGTCGGTTTTTAGCAATTTTGTAAGCCTTTTTGGCTATAGAAGACCTCATGTCTTGCCTATACTACGCAAAAACGGTTAGGTACTCTGCCTAGAAGGGTTGTAAAACTAGTGTGTTGCAACCCACCGCATTAACCACATACCCAATTTCTCTCCGGGAAGCAATTCAACCGTTAGGTCAAATTAAGTTTCTAGTTCAATAGGTTCTCATGCATTCATTCTCACGTTAGAAAAAATAAAATTCCTATATTTTCCAAATGAAGTGCAGCAAATATGATATCCAATTTTAGTCTGCTAATACTTGGCCTAATGTGGCTCAATCTAATTACATCTAAACACTTATTGATGGAGATGACAAATTTCACATATAATTCTAACAAAGATGTATTGAAAGAGTTAAATGGGAAAGCAGGCAAGATGCTTCGATCTAGTGTTTGTGATTTAGAGGTTGTCTAGTTAAGAAGCATATTGATTGATCTAAAATAGTTTGTAAAATCATTAACGTAAAATGAGGTTTGAAAAAAATGATTTGAGATTGCAAATAGTCAATGGTTCCAAAATATATTTTAAACATTCTCAATGGTTTGAAACATGTTCAAACTTGTGTTGAAGCATGAGAGGACTGGAGATATTGATGAGGTGTTGATGAATGCATGCTATGACGAATTATGGTTACGAGTAACTTGGCATTTTATACAAGTTGCATTTTGTCATCATTAAAACATATGAGAACGTTTAGTTTAAATATTTTCATATTTGCACCACATGATGTCAACGAACTTGTCAACTTATACAACCAATCCAACATCACTTCAATGTCAAGATTTCCAATCTTGGACTTTACACAATATCTTTTTCGCTCTCGATAGTCATGTCGACTTTCATCCCCCCTAGTCACAACCCTAGAATCATTAGTTCTTCCTTTTGGACCTCTAGTAAAACCCCTAAAATCCTGATCTCCTTCTTCAACTAAAGACTCGAAATAATCATGCCTCCGAACTTGTTTTAAGAGACCGGACACGATCATGATTATCAAACAATCCATCATTTCAAAAACGGAATCTACGATTACAATGATTCTTGGCCTCACAATTTGAGTGATTACCATCACCTAAGATCGTGAATTTGGATGCAATATCAGTGATCGCACGAACCATGTCTTTGGTTGAACATAGCCCACTAGTAGCATAGGTTTTTAAACATATGCATCCTTCGTCATTGCATTGGGATATCAGAAAGGCTCTAATTCCAAGTGACGTAAAATGGAAGCATAATTGAAGCATGAATAATAACAAAGGTTAAACAAAACCACAGATTTTAAGACGAAAAGTCAAAGATTTATAGAGAAAACTAAAGACCAACATAAATAGAACTCGTAGCTTCTACGGTGTAACCAAGAAAAAGGCTTTAGGACGTTGAGGAGCAGTATCACGTTTTCTTGATTTGATTCATCCTGCCCTGATCCAAGTGCTCGATTTACTCTTCGGATAAATCCTCGATCTTGTCCTTGTCAGATTCTTGATACATCTTGTAGCTGTAAGGAGTTACCCGTAAGTCAACTAATTACAAGAATCACAAAATTACATTATTATGTAAGAAAATTTAAACTATGAAAAAAAAATGATAATAGTAATAACAATCATAGTCACATGGAACGGGGATCGTTCCGGTACACGATCTAGGATCGGGATCGCGGTTCGCTAGGTGCCTAAAATTCGGTTCAATGGGGGGTAGGTTCATTCGGGATCACTCCGGTACAACAACAAACCCAATCCCGTCGGGGCAAGGTATGGGGGAAGTAAAATGTAGACAGATCCTAAGCCTATCCCAGGGTAGACCCGGGAGTAGGGTAGACCCGGGACTGCTTCCAACGAGACCTCCGGCAAGTACAGGTGTGGAGGTGAGATATTAAAGAAAAGAGAGATTAAAGCAAAAAAAAGTAAACAACATGCAAAAGGCAAAAGATAGTAGGCAAAACAAACAAGCACGCAATAAGCAAACAGAGCATGCACAAAACCAAGGAACCCGAAGAAAGGCACACGGACCAAAGCACACGCAAAATGAGCACATAAGCAAAGCTCAAACAAAAAGGAGCCAAGGCACAAAAAAAAGCAGACAAACCTAAGGGCAACACAAAGTAAAGCAAAGCAACACACGAGGCCTAAAGCTAAGGCAAAGCAAAAAAAAGGCACCAAAACCAAAACGCATGGGAGAAGAAAGCTGGCAAACGAAAAGAGGCCACACAGAAACAAAACCAAAAAAAAAAGCAACGCACCGAGCCTAAAGCTACGACAAAGAAACACCAAAAGCCCAACACCTAGAGCAAGCTAAACCCACAAAGCACCTAGTCTAATCAACAAGCCTGGGCTACCTACAGATCCTAATTCTATTTCTCCATGCCTTCTTATCTGAGGTCATGTCCTCGGACAAGAGAAGCTTCTTCAAGTCGAGCTTAATTTTATCTTCCCACCTGAGTTTGGGTCTACCCCTTCTTCTCACGCCATCTACTACGAACACTTCAACTCTTATTACCGGTGTTGTTTGTTGCCACCTCCTGACATGAACGAACCACCTGAGTTCAGGATCGCTCCGGTACGATGTACCTAATACTTAACATATTCCTAAGGATTATAAAAAAAATCCTAACATCCAAAATAAAAAATAAAATAAAATAAAATAAATAAAAAATAAAATAAAAAAAAAGTTTGATACTTTTGATACTTTAAAAAAAGCTAAAAATTTCATGATTGAGAAGGTTTGAGATTCGGATAGTTAATTTCCTCATTCCCGCCTGAATCATACCCAAATTGGGAACGCACGAACTGGATCGAAATTCGCGGCCTTTCTAGCGAGTTATCTTACTATGATAACAATAGTAATGATAAAAAATAATAATAATTTTCTAAGTCAAATCGATATGTAGTAATATGGATTTACAATGTACAATGATGAGAGTATGTAAATTCACCTGAAAGTACTAAAACTTGTTTGAAGTTGAGGTTGCCTTGGGATTTTGTGTAAATGAAACTTGAATAGAGTCTTGCCTTCTTCACTTCTTGTTTGTGTACATTTTTTCACAATGTACAACCCATCATACATATACATATTAATTTTTCCATCCCGGTTAATTTTCCGAATCACTCGAACAGGGGATTTCTCATCCAAACAATTTTTCAACGCAAGATTACCTTTTTCAAGCTTTTGGTCTTTAGGAGGAGACTTACACCCAAAGACTCCAATACCTCCTTCACCGCAATAAGTTAGCATATCACTAGTTTCACTTTCATTTAAGTAACGATGAGAGTCAACAATGCAGATTGCTAAATTCTTTCCATTAATCATGGTATAATCAATACCAAATTGCGGCCGACAGTGCAGACCAACCAATTTTAGTACATGTCTGTATTTAAATGCGTTGCCAACTTTAACACCAGGAATGGAGCCGATTACTTTCTTGGCATCTTTAAGATTTAGACGTTGCTTGACTATCTTTTCCACCTTGCAAAGAACCTTCCAATGTTTATTCTTTTCTACATTTAGCTCCAGCTTGTTTCGATCTGATTCTTGTTTATAAATAACATCAAACCAGCTTTTTATCTCTTCAATTCTTTGTGAACTAACTACTTCCTTCTGAGAGCCCATGAACTTTTCCGTCCTATCCAAGGTCATCTTCTGAATATTGAAATCACGGGCATTTGTAATATTCGAAGTTGTCCTTCGGGATACAACAGAGATTTTACCTTTTGGAAATTGACGATGTTCTAAACATGTTGGCTCCAAAAACTTAACTTTACCCGTTTCTCTTGAACGAGTTGAGAGGTTTTCTCTTGATTTTGGAGGTATTAATCTTTTGTCTTTATTATCCACCAAGAAACTAAAGTTTGTTGATGTGTTTTGATTAATGTTTTGTGCTTTGCTCCCAACACAAACATGTGTGGTTCTACAAATGTCTTGTGCTTGACTCTTAGTTTTTGGAGGCAAGTATGTAGACACCGATGTTTTAGGTTTTTTGAATGCTTCAAGCTCATGATCATTAGATTCATCTAGTGCTCGTTTTTGCGATATGTCATGCTCAATCTCTTTCTTGAGGACATCCATTGTTGAGATTTCTGAAAAATTATTACTTCCATCATCATTCTGAATCTTTATCTAATCTAAACTAGATATTATGGAGGAAGAGTGGGGATCTATTGCAAAGGGTTACAAATTTAAAAAGTGTAAAAAGCCACTCATAGTGTGACACATGTCCCTCACCTTAAATTATATAAAAAATCCGCTTAGGGGTATAATGGTCATTTAACACGTTTTTTCTTTTTACACCTCAAAATTCAAACACATGTATCTCTTAAACGACAAACTTTTAGAAAAAACCGCTTTCACCATAATTTCTAAAATTTTATCCTCTTTAATTTGGTATAAATTTTGTTAAAAATTTCGAAACTTTTGTTTTTTACATATCAAATGCGTGTTAATTTTCTTGATTTTTTGAGCATTTTTGGCCATATTTTTTACCTACATAAATATCGATTCGTGAAAAACTTAAAACATGAATGTTATAGAGTTTGGTTCACTCTTTACACAGGTTTTTGAATCACTCCAATATGATGTTATATGAGTAAGATATCACTCATTAAAGATGACGTTTTACTCATATTTGTTGCACATAAGGTGTTTGATGAAATGTCTAGCTTTGATTTTTAGTGTTAAATTCGCGTTAAATGCTCGAATATTTGTACCACAACACATTATTCATCATTTTATTAATGTAAGATTCAAAAAGTAATGTTTTTTAATCGTTAACATTTTAAAAAAATGTAAATTTGGTTCATCAGTTAGTCTTTGTTCATCAATTAATTCTGTTCATCAGTTAGTATTGTTCATCAACCAGTCACTGTTCATCAGTTAATCTTGTTCAATACTGATGAGGTGATGAACAATATTAAGTGATGAACAAGACATATTTCTGTTCTTCATAACGAGATTTTGTTCATTAACTGTCTTTTTGGCCATTTTACTTGTGTTCATCAATAGCATCAAGCGTTTTATTCTTGTTCATCAGTAGCCACGATCGTTATACTTATGTTAATCAAAAAACAAGAAGATACGATAAGTTGAAATGTATATGTATACTTTGTTGGTGTACCAAAATACATTTAAAGCTGATATTGTTCATCAGTTGTTATAGTTTATCAGTTAGTCATCAGTTTCCTAAAAAAATTATAATGTTCATCAATTTTTCAAAAAAAATCATAATGTTCATCAGTTCATTAGTTAGTTTTGGTCCGCTTATATTTAATAATGTTCATCAGTTCATTAGTTAGTTTTGGTCATCGGTTAATTTTGTTCATCCGTTACTTTTGATAACGTTCATAAGCTATTTCATCAATAAAACGAGTTGTTCATCCATTTTATTGTTCATCAGTTTTATTTAACTTTGTTCATCAGTTTTATTTCATCAATAAAATGAGTTGTTCATTAGTTTTATTTCATCAATAAAACGAGTTGTTCATCAGTTTATTGTTCATCAGTTCTATTTAACTTTGTTCATCAGTTTTATTTCATCAATAAAATGATTTGTTCATCAGTTTTATTGTTCATCCGTTTTATTTCATCAATAAAACGAGTTGTTCATCAGTTTTATTGTTCATCAGTTCTATTTAACTTTGTTCATCAGTTTTATTTCATCAATAAATGAGTTGTTCATCATTTATTGTTCATCTTTTATTTAATCAATAAAACGAGTTGTTCATCAATAAAAAATTTGTGCATCAGTTGTTTAAAAGAAATCGTAATGTTCATCTATTTGAGTCACAGTGTTCATCAATTAGTTTTCTTTAATGTTACATTATAATGTTCATCAGTTTTCTTTGATATTATATTATAATATTCATCAATTACATCATTTGTTCATCGTTTTTTTTAAACAAATTGTTCATCAGAATAAAAATTACATTGTTCATCAGTTAGGTACAATCAGTCTTGTTCATCCGTTAGTCTTTTTTTTTTTTTTTTTATCAGTATTATTTTTTTTTTATTAATGTTCATTAGTTCATCAGTTATTTTTGATATTGTTCATCAGCTATTTTTTATAACTTTTATCAGTTGTTTTTTATATTGTTCAACAGTTTTCGAAAAAATAACGTTCATCGGTTCTTTTTGATATTGTTCATCAGTTGTCTAAAAGTAAGCGTAATGTTCATCTGTTAGTTGTTCATCAGTTCATCGATTAGTCTTGTTCATCAGCTACTATTGTTCACCAATAAAAAAAGATATTCATCAATTCTTTTAAATTTTGTTCATCGGTTTATCGGTATTAAAAAAAAAGTCATAATGTTCATCAATTGTCGAAATAATCATAATGTTCATTAGTTATGGTCACAATGTTCATCAGTTTATCATTTGGTTGTTCATAAGTTAAAATAAACCAAAATAACAAAAATAACAAAATATGTATTTTGGTATACCAATTAGTGCATTTGAATGTACTTTTATAAGAAAATCTCTTTTAGGCATTTTATCAAACACTTTGTATGCACTAAATATGACTAAGACGCCATCATTAACGTGCAATATCTCACTCATATCATATCGGATTTGAGTGATTCAAATTTCTGAGTAAAGAATGGTCAAAAGCCTACAATTTTCATGTTTTAAGTTTTGTAAAATTCGGCTTTTAAACTAGTCAAAATTGGAGCCGAAAATACCAAAAATTTCAAGAAAATCAACACCCACTTAAAAAGTTGAAAAAAAAAAGTTACGATTTATATATCAAAATGCATACCAAATTAAAGAGAATCAAATTTAAAAAATTATGGTGAAATCGGTTTTTTATAAAAGTTTGTCGTTTGAAAGTTATTTACGTTTGAAGTTTTGGGGTGAAATAAAAAAACATGTTAATGCCCCTAACCAAATTTAATAAGAAAAAAGAGAGGGATTGGATAAAGGACACATGGCAATCAATGATAGGCTTTCTAGCCTTTTTATTTTTTTTCACTTTGCAAGGGATCTCAACTCTATGGAGGAAACCATTCCCTCTATGAAATAACTAAGACTTAATCACAAGCGGTGACCCAGTGGTAAGAATACCGGTATTCTAAATAGGAGGTCAAGGATTCGAATCCAACGGGGAGAAAATCAATCCCTTTTTGGCTACGGAGGTTCACCTAAGCAGACTCCGCGCTATCCAAAAAGGTAGTTACCCTGGGATTAGTCGGCTCGCAATGTCGAGTCGAAAACCCAGGTTACATAAATAAAAAAATAAAAAATAAAAATATTAGTAATAAAATAAAATAAAACTTATTATTAAGCAATACAACTTTACATGCATGTTGTACAATTAACTTATGCCCTAACATATATATTTAAAACCTTGAAGTAATATAATCATTAAAACACTCTTCAATGCAAAAAAGCAATCAACAAAGCACAGAGATGGTGTGAAAATTAGAATAAATTTTAAACAGGGATTGGTGCGAAAATATCATAATAACTTTTTGAGTTAATTGCATTTTTGGTCCTCGTGGTTTGGACAAATTGCAGGTTTGGTCTCAAAACTTTGAAAGTGCAACGATAGTCCTCATTTTGAAGTTTAAGTTGCATTTTTGGTCCTTATCAGTGTGAAATGACCAAATTACCCCTGTCTTTTTTTAAAGAAGACAAAAGGTATTTTAGTCATTTAACTTTATCCAGGGGCCAAAAATGCAATCCAAACTTCAAAATGAGTACTATCGCTGCACTTTCAAAGTTTTGAGAATCAAACCTGCAATTTGGCCAAACCACAAGGACCAAAAATGCAATTAACTCCAACTTTTTTTTTTTTAAAGTCTGAAAAAATTGAAGAAAGAAGACAACAAATTATTAATAATTGCTGAAAACAATTTTACAAAAAAATCGTTTTCATGGTTAAAAGTATTCTGATAGTAGCGTCTGATCTTGACTTCCAAAAGTCAAGATCTGATCTTGACTCGTCAAAGATCTGTCAAGATCTGATCTTGACATCAAGATCTGATCTTGACGATCTGATAAAAGTCGGGATCAAATTTTGATAGCACATAAACCTTTTTTTTAATAAAATTGTTAATACTCCCTCCGTCCCAAATTTATAGTCCCCTATTGACTTTTTCGGTCTTTCCTTTACAACTTTGACCTTAAATATTTTTGTTTTGTGTTATATAATACTTGATGAAAATTATATGAATGGATTGAGTTTTTGAATGTATTCTCATCGATATCTTTTTCATCAACTATTGTATAACACAAATAAAAATATTTAAGGTCAAAGTTGAAAAAGAAAGACCGAAAAAGTCAATAGGGGACTATAATTTTGGGACGGAGGTAGTATCACCGTAACTATCATATGTTTTTAATATCACGGTTCATTTTTACATGTAAAAAAGTTTAATATCCCGGTTGGTTTTATAATATCACATTTTCATAATATTGTTAATATCACGGTAGATCTCATAATCAAAAAACAAAAAAGTGCTAAGAAAAATCTAAAAAAAAATGAAAGAAGACAACAATGGTAAGGATCGCTGAAAAAAATCGTTTCATGGTCAATTGTACCATGATATTAGCGTTAGATATTGACTTTTCTCAGATCTGTGCAGTCAAGATCTAATCCACAGTGTTTTGTGGTTACATGGCCTAGCAGTATGTGAGTGGCCTATGAACATAGAGGTTGTGGGTTCAAGTCTCGTTGAAGACATGTGAGATAGAATTTTTGTGATATGTGGCCTATGTTGTAAAAAATTGTTGTTAAAAGAGTGAAAAAAAAGGGTAAAAAGTGAAAAAGGAAAGAAATTAATGGTTTGGCATGCATGTGAATGTGTAAAAGCATGGAAAAGATCAAAAAAATGGCCAAGCAATCTCAAGAGTCGTGATTGTATAAAAAGGACATAACTCTAATAAATTGAACACTCTGTAAAATTATAATATTAGCACGACGCACCAAACCGTAGGATTTTTAAAGATGTGTACCTTTGCTTGCACTTCAAAAGCTATTTACCACCTCTAGCTTGTTTGCTTTCTACTAGAATCGAATGCCGCAAAATACCCAAAGAATACACGTAACAAAAAAAACCTAAGCAACAAAGCTCGAGGGTAAACCCACTAATTTAAGTCAAACAAGCTTATCAAGTTGTCGACTTCACGGGAGACGAGAGAGATGGGTGTTGATTCTTAGTGTATGTGTAGAATGGCTTGTAACCCTAAGACGTTGTATTTATAGGCATAGAAATCATGACTTAGGATCAAATGAGAATAAAACTTAAAATAAGAAAGATGAGAAATAACTATAACTACACATTAAAGATACATCAACTTGAATTAAATGTATCCCTAATCTTTTATATGCACCATAACATATTTTCTAGCTAAAAATTATATGCATATACATATATTAGATTAGATGCATTTCGTCAAAATCCTGTATATTTTTCGTCCTTTGTGGGTCAAATTTGTTGCTAGTACTACTTTCCATTGTTTTCACTTCAAAATCACTTTCGAAATTAAGTGTGATGCATATAAATGAATAGAAATGCATTTAATTTAAGTCGATGCATCTCAAATATGTGGTTATCGTTATTTCTCATTCTTCTCATTTTATATTTTCTTCTCACAGGATCCTTACCCTAGAAATCATTGTTAAATAAGGAAACTACAAACTTAGTTACAATTTAATCCCTTGTAACTATTTAGTTAAACACACACAAGAACGTAAATTTTATCTATCAAAATTTAACCCCTAAAACACCTGTAAAACTAAACGACAGGTTTATAAACAATAATATAAGTTTATAAACAATAATATAAGTTTTCAGAAGTGTTCGATCAACGTTAGCGTTAGCATATAGGATTACACGTATGCGACAAACATGTGGTTTAGAATTAAGTACATAGGAGAAATCGTCACATACAAAAAAATAATAATAATAAATAAAGATAAATATAAAAAAAATCATGCATAATAACAAATCAGTTATAGCTATTTAACTTTTATATTAAATAACATACTCATTTTACATTATTTTTTCAAAATTTAATATCTTTTAAACCGTTAAACGAAAAAAATACATTATCGCAACTATCATTTAATCATAATTCTATGAATATCACTTTGATATATTTTGGACACTCTGTTGTCACTCTTCACTTTTTTGGTTTTTTTCTTTTTGTTGTTGAAATTTGCGTAAAAAATACATGTTATTCATCACTAATTTGAATATTCGAATATTTAAACATTTAGTAAAATGATTATATACTTTTTCAACAGGATTAAAAAAGTTTCGCCAGTTTTTATTTTTTTTTTTAAATCAAGGTTTCACATCATGGGTGTGTTTGTTAAAAGTAACAGTTTAATTTTTAAAAGTGTTTGATAGAGTAGTTGTAGCTGTAATTTTAATGTGTAAAATGACGTAATGCTAAATGCTTATTCAAAGAGTATTGAAAAACTAGCATTTTTTATAATTTTACAAATTTTATTTACTTACTTCCAAACGAGCTTTGTAATAATAGTGTTAAATGCTAAATACAAAATGCTAATTGCTCTAAAATGCTCTCAAAAGCTTTCTGCCAAACACACCCCATATTATATCATATCATATATCAAAATACACTTGGATTCGCGACTCCAAGTGCATCCCAAAATCGGAAGGTATGTATGGACACTACATCACCACCCCGCATAAACATATCATAACAAATCATAAGCTAAGGTGCACCCATACGCCTCCCATGATAACCAAAGGCTGTCTACATGAGCATAATAAGCAGAAAGGGAGACGCCATGGCCATCACACCCCATGGTAGTGTCATGCCATCGGTGCCACAATGGCATGCCCATGGTTCCTCCACGGGTAGTTAACTCAGTACACCTATTCTCCATTCGAATTCTACAAAAAGAGTTCTATGGTTGCACGAGTGAACATATAAACCAACCTTACACGAGAGTATGTTCACCATGCATAGGAGTCCTAAGTCAAATAAATCAAAAAGCGTTCGAATAAGTGATTTTTTATAAAACATTTTCTCAAGAATCATATCTTTCATAAAGCTCCAAAGTTATTCACAAAATAAATATGCTCAAAATACTTTCAAAATCCAATAGTTACCAAAATATGCATCAATTAAACATAAAGGGAATCATGGCGTACGCAGGGGCGGAGCTAGAAATTTTTGTTATAAGGGGCACACTTTGATAAGTTTTAAAAACTACACTACAAATTGGTTTTTAAGGGGGACAAATTATAAAAAATGCCTGATACTTTAGAAAAGTTAACATGAACACTTATGACTTTAATACGTTGGGACCAAATAATAGTTAAAACCCAATCTTTTATTCTTTTTAACATATTAACAGTATATTAATTTAAGAAAAGTAATTTTAAGAATAGTCTAATAAAAAATTAAAAATAGTTACTTGCTAAATTTGACTTAGAGATTTATTCAAAGTAGCTTGAAAACTCGAAGGGTCAAAATGAATTCCTTTTAACGAAATATTTGCAATACAAGAACCCATACTCGTCTCTATCATTTTTCTTTTAAAAACTCAAAGTACTGAATGTTTTCTCTTAACTTAAAAAAAAAAAAAGTTTTCAAAACCACATAGGAACCGAAGATCTAGTGATAGATCCTTGGATAACTTAAAATAAATTACTGCTTCACTAAAAAACTAGCATAAGCTAATGTTATCTAATCTTAGTTCCATTCTAAACTAAATATAACAAAGTTCTTCTTCACTCAACTCAAGAGTACCCATTTATCTTACATCTCATGTAGTTAAGAGCAAATTAAAAGATAGCTTAAAAAAAAGTCATGATTAACATACCTTGAAGAACCCTAAAAGTGTTAATGAAGATTAAAGGCGGTGATTTGTAAGCTTCACTAGTGAGCTCCTAGTTTGTACTTTATAGCAAAAGTAGGTAGGGTTCACGTGATGCCTTGTAGTCATTAGGGTTTTGAATGATGTATTTGTTTCTTTTGGCCCATGAAATGTTTTTGGGCTGATATATGCACCTGATTGGACTAATGAGCATCAAGAGGCGGTGGAACTATATATAGTAAAAGAAGATATAATATGGGAACTAGGAAGTTTTTAAAGGCTGTGTGCAGCCCCCATAACAACTTACATTGACGTTTTTAAAAGACGATAATAATCATCTAATATTTGCTTTTGTTCATTTAAAGTTATTATAATAGTCAAAAGTTCAATATACAACTCAAATTTACCATAAATCCAATTAATTAATAATAGTCATTCAATTTTTAAAAAAAATAAACTTTCACCCTTTTTTTAAAAATTAAATATCTCGCAAACCGTTAATTGTTACGCGATAAAAATCATACCATCGCAACGAGATTAAATTATCTTTCTATAGATATGCACTACTATATATTTTTAAAGATTTTTTTTTTCAAAATTTCGGCCCAGAAAAATCATATATGATTTGTGAAAATCACATATGATTCGATTTTTCCCGCTCCGGCGGGATTGAGTATTGTTGTTGTTGTTGTTGTACATATGATTCGATTTTTACAAATCATATATGATTTGTGAAAATCATATATGATTCGATTTTTAAAAATCATATATGATTTATATGATTTTTGAAAATCATATATGATTTTTGAAAATCATATATGATTTTTCTGGGCGGAATTTTTGAAAAAAAAATTGTCAAAAATATAGAAAAGTGCATATTAATAGAAAGATAATTTATTTCTCGTCGCGATTAGGGCTGAGCAAACGACCCGAACGGACCGGACCGACCGAAACCGGACCGGACCGACCACATTCGGTCCGGTCCTCGGTCTCGGTTTTTAGGCTAATTCGGTCTCGGTCTTGGATAGGGGTGAGCATCGGTCCGGGACCGGACCGGACCGGACCGAGACCGACAAGACCGAGACCGAATTAGGGTAAAAACCGGGACCGAGACCGAGACCGAATGTGGTCGGTCCGGTTCGGTCCGGTCCGGTCTTCGGTCGGTCCGGTCCAAATAGGCAAGATTTTCGGTTTTTTGGTCGGACCGGACCGGACCGAGACCGACCGGACCGAGACCGAAATAAGGTAAAAATCGGGACCGAGACCGGACCGTCGGTCCATCGGTCCGGTCGGATTCGGTCCGGTCCGGTCGGTTTTGTCGGTCGGTCCGGTCGAAACGGTCGGAATGCTCAGCCCTAGTCTTGGACGGTCCGGTCCGGTTCGGTCCAGACCACAAACCGGCTATTTTGCCTAGTTGGACCGGACCGACCGATGGACCGACCGAGACCGGACCGGACCGACCACATTCGGTCCGGTCCTCGGTCTCGGCTTTTGGGCAAGTTCGGTCTCGGTCTTGGTCGGTCCGATCCGGTCCGAGACCGATGCTCAGCCCTAGTCGCGATGGTGTATTTTTTATAGTTTGAAGATTTACCGTTTGCAAGATATATTATTTAAAAAAAATGGAAAATGATTTTTTATTAACTTTGATTAAAAATGGATTGCTAAGATTGGTTTATTGGATCTATGGTAAATATGAGATCTATATTGATCTCAACTCCACTATAATATTATTTTTCATATGGTTAACTAAATGTACTAAACACGAAATTCGAGTTGCTAAACTTATAAATTTACACTTACATGTCATTAAACTTATAACACCGGACATTTAAGTTACTTAAATTGTCAAAAAAGAAGTGTTCATTTTAAATTGAGTTGCTAAACTTATACCCCGTGCAAAGTTATTATTTAATTTAATGTGTAATATAGTATGAAAAAGTAAAATCTTACATAACATTTAACATTTCATCTTCAAAAGGTAGCGATATAACTTTCATATGACAAAGATGTAACGTACGTAATACCAACATATGATCTATTTATTTTTGTAAAGGTTTTATAAACTCTTTATACATCCAATCTTTTTCGCCTGCTTTTTGCTTGCTGCCCTTTTGCTCCCTTCTGCTCTCTTTTCTCTTCTTTCTCACCCACACACGTGCACAAGCCAGAGGTCTCTTTGGAAGCAGTCTCTTTACTCCCGGGTTTATCCTTGGGGTAGGGGTAGGATCTGTCTACATTTTACCTCCCTCATACCCTGCCTCAGCAGGATTGGGTTTGTTGTTGTGTTTATACATCCAATCCAATGAAAATGTCTTACTTTTACGTAAAGAAAATATTCGGTAGATTGCATATATTGAGAAGAGAACATTTTGTTTATTTACATTAACTTGAAAACTTTATTGCAATTATTTACAAGAATATTGGAGTATCATTTTACCTTCTTTATTAGTCTATATTTAATGACATGCTTATTTATTTGTTTTGACAAAGTTTACCAAATAGTTGTACTACCATATCACAATAGAAGCAAGTAAGTAATCTTATTGTCTATGATTATGCTCCTATTGCTTACTACATCAAGTCACCGCCAAACCTATCATTTCGATGTGCAAGGGAGATGAACATTATGAATTTGACAAATTTTGTACAACACAAAGTACTAATATATTAATTGCCCCATATCTTTGCACTGAACCTATCTTACTACATGTACTTTTTATACTTGGAGTGTTTAACAAACCATAATCTTATTGTCACATTTTGACTTCACGATATTTTTAATCATTGAAAACTAACAACTTTAATACTCCTCATAAAGATAATATGATCATCGATCTATAAGCACTCCATAAATCTCAATTCAAACCTGTATACGATCTACCATATTCTATAGATAGGATCAAATGATCTAACATTAATACTTGAGTAAACTACATTGTTCGTCCTTGTGGTTTGCGTTGACCGACGAGCTTCGTCCTTTGACCGAAAAAAATGCACCATTCGTCCTTAAGTGCGAAACGTTATTTATCGTTGGTCCTTTACTCTAACAGTCTTCACTAACGCTCGTTAATTGTCCACATGTGATACCCACGTGAGGGTATTCTAGTCCTTTTACCCTTTACTTTTTAACTTTATCTTCTTATTTTAATTAACTTCATTTCCAGCCATCACTACACATCAACATCTCCAACAATCTTCATCTTCTTTATATATTCATCTTCATCATCACCATTATCACCTTCACAATCCCCAAAATCAACACCCAAGAACACTGTACCAAAACTCACAAATCCCAATCACCTACCACCATCATGTTTACATAGATCTAACATAACCAACAACATTGCTCCATCAACCGACCACCGTGCGTTCATGCTACCACTGCCATCCCATACCACCATACAACTGTTACCGCCATCACTAGAGCCACCACGTCGCCACCACCATCATCTACACACAACATAACCCACCACACCACCACATCTTGACGATAAAACCCATTTGTAGGTACAAATGTTAAAATATACTAAAGTGATAAAACCCACTTCAATGTCAACAACAATGGCGATTTTCACCCAGATCCGTGACTGAGTCTTGCGTCTCACACAAACCCAAATGTTAGGGGATTTTTCGTTTAGTGAAAAAATGTTGAAGTTGTTGACGTAATGGTGATGATTTCGAGTTGTTAATGACGTCCTCGATAGTAAAGTTGTTAATGTTAAGTGATTTGATCATTATAATAATCTAAATGTTGAAGTTGATGACGTCATGATTCAAAATGTCCGGTTATGTAACAATTTCATTGTTAATAATGTTTTACTAGCTAAATTTGAATATCTAGGGGTGCTCTTTTTGTTATAATCAAGTTGATGTCGATGACGGCATCGATTTAGAATTAGTTTATATTGACTAGTTTAATACTAGATCGTATTGTGTACTTGAGAATTTGATAATTTTTAGAGGTTTTTGTGTACATTACGATAGTGGTGTATGGTTTTGAATTGGGTATTTTGATTTGATTTAATTTAGGGTTTTGATTTAGTTTGAAGTTGGATTGTGATTTTATAAAAGATTGTGAATAGAAAAAGATAGTGGTTGACTATTGGGTGGTGTTGTTGGAGATGAAGATGAATATAAAGAGAAGATGAAATTAAAAATGAAAGGAAAAGACCAAAATACCCTTATGTGGATACCATCTTTTACCACCTAACGAAATTTATTAAGCGTCGTTAGAGTGAAGGACCAATGGTGCATAACGTTTCCCACTTAAAGACGAATGGTGCATTTTTTTTTGTCAAATGACGAAACTCGTCGGTCAAAGCAAACTACAAAGACGAACGGTGTAGTTTACTCTTAATACTTGAAACATTTTCTAAAAGATGGCTATAAAAAGTGTAAGTATTAGCAATACAATACTTTCAGTCTATTAATACCCAAGCCTTAAAAAAAGATAATAATAATAATAATAATAATAATTTTTAGTAGGATTAGTTTTGCAATAGCTAGAGGAGTGGGGGCTCAAATAGTATCTCGGCTCCCTACTAATTTCTTGTAATCCCTATGATTTTCTAATGAAATAATAATATAATAATAATAATAATAATAATAATAATAATAATATAAATAGAAAAAAAAAATATGCACTCTTTTAAATATTCAAATATAATTTAAAAGATGAAAAAAAATTCTACCCATTTAATTTAGTTACATATCCATTAAGTCACTGTATTTATTTAGCAAAATATACATGAATATCATATTCATCTTACAACCCATGCTCCTATTACTTATTCCAACAAAGTTACCAACAACTCCATCATCTCATCATCTTTAAACTCAAGTTTATGTTTCTACACCAAAAGCCACCTGCTATTTTGTTAAACATAAATATACATGTAACCAACGTTGCAAAAATCGTGAATCGGTAGTCGGGCAGTTGACCACCTTGTAGCTTGTAATCGGTTTAGGCGGGATTAATCGATGATTAATCGGATTGGCATTTTTGGAAAATTTTGGGTATTTCCGTCAAGTTTTTTTTGTATTTCTAGCGAGTTTCATGTATTTTCGGCAAGATTTTTTTCCCAATAAACAACTTGTAATAAATTAAAAAGGTTACTATACGTGATCAAAATAAGTTTACGATGAGTTTTGGGTACTTCTGGCAAGATTTGTGGGTTTCTGGCAAGTTTGACCATCATTGACCATCGTTGATCGCCGTTGACCACAGTTGACCTATCTGTTTGACCCATTTACATAAATCGGCAAGGTCGGTGGCCCTGTAGCGCCTAGGCGGCAATTAATCGGCCTTGTAGACCTTTTTTTGCAATACTGATGTAACATTACCATTAGAAGTATCAAATCGTTTAAAAAGTAAGCTGAACATGACTCTTATTAGTTATTAAGTTAACACGTGCATACTTGAAAAGCATTAAACACAGATATTGGATAGTTTATCTGTGTTAAAAAGAATAATAAATAAAAAAAATAAAAATCAAATTCCGTTCAACCATTAACTAAAAAATGCACATGTATAAAGTATAAACACATACATAGAAAAATAAATTAAAGTTATTTTTGAAATAATCTTTACCTTCTTCTAATTAATCTAACCTATGAATACACACTCATATCACTTCATTCGGATATCACCTTTCGCATCTCCATCCACATAGGAAGATAAAGGAGTGCATACCTTCACAAAACAAAAGAGAAGATAAACAATCAACCATAAAAGAGAAGCAAAAAGGATCTTACGAAGGCCAGTTATGTGGTACTATTTGTCTTCCATTATTTAGGGTTCACCACCATATATGGCCTATTTGGTACATGCAAATGCAAATTGAAAGTAACAATCTAATGAGCCCCTAGATAGATCTAGTCATAAATATTTTACATGGACTGATATGTTTGTTTTTCGCATGGCATTTTCTAAAATGATATTGTCATCGGATGTGTCACCTTGTCGAGACTCTACAGTAAATATTTAAGATTGTGTTTGTTTTTTAAAAAGAGGCTCTTAACAGCCTCTGAATCTGAATCGTTCAGACGCGGTCAGGCATTTTGGCCGTTCAGACCATTTTTTTTTCCCGTTCAGACGCGATCAGAGGTAGTAAGATCTTAATGGTCTAGACTTGAGAGGGGTGTCTTAATGCCACTTGTTGCCTCTTGTTGACACAAAAATAACCAAAAAAAATTTAGTACGAGCAAGCAAATGTGCGGTTCAAACATACGTTTTTTTCCCGTTCAGATGCGGTCAGATTCAGACATTTACGCCTCAGATTTAGATTCAGATTCGCGATTCAGATTCAGATTCAGATTCAAATCATCTTAAAAGACAAACACCACCTAAATCTTTTTATATAGGTAGATAGGTATAAAACCGGGGAGTTCTTTTATGAAGTATTTTGATTGGTCATTAAAAGTCAAAGTTAGCCTTAATATTGTTAAAAACGGATATAAATTTCATCCAGCAAAATAACTATACATAAAAAGGCATGGGTCAATTTTATAAAATAAACTAATAAAAAGATAGGGTAATTAATAAAACTTATCAGTTAAATGTTAGACAAATTATAAATACTTAAGTAAATATATCAGTTGTCGTGTTTTTATTTAACTTTATAAATTTAATAAATAACCTTTATACATTAATTTAACAAAGAAAAACATAAAAGTTGTTGGTATTAATAGATTTTATTATTATTATATTTTATATCAATGTATATGAATGGAATTATAAATTTCAATATGAAAGTACCTGTTATTTTAATATGTAAATAAATACATGAGATTATATATATACGAGCAACTCATGTTATTCTTTTTTAAAATATTAGGTAACGAGATTTCGCAAAAAGTATATTGTTTACTAATGACGCTCAATAACAACTCATGTAATTCCTCTTTATTAGTTTAACTAACACGCACACGGATTTTAACTTTAAATAAGGCTAAAATAATTAAGAGGAATATACATATCAAAATGAAGACACGGCCTCTCAAATTACTACGAGATTAAAATAAATACACGAGTTTGTACATATAGCAACGATATGCAGTAACCTTACTTTGTGTTTCAGGTGTGTTATAGGGTGTTTAGACATGAAACTTAAGAAGACAAAAGTACCCCTCACTTAAACGAGATTTTTAACGATTTGGAACCACAGGAAAGCGAATATCACATGTTGTGGACTAAAAGAAGCCCTAGGTTATAGGTGTCGATGCCATTTGCTTCACATGTTGTATAACATATTATAGGTGCCAAAATGGCACCTATGGCACCCCTATGATATTTATACTGCACTACCCACCCCTTTGTGTTATAGGTGCCGATGCCATTTGCTTCACATTCCGAGAATTGGTCCAGCATATCAGCTATACCACATCATACATAACAGAGTAAAAGCAATAGACCATAACTGTCTACCAGCAATAACACTCAGAAAAAACATAAACCAATCTGCAAAAGCTAATTTTATTTTGTTCCAAGCAATCGAGTCATTTGACATATAAAACTTATTTAATGACAACCAAATCATTTGCACTAATAGTGTCGAAACAACCCATAAAGCACTAACCTATTAACAATCATTATACATTATAAGCACAAGACATAGGCTGCGTAAATAACACAGACTTAGCCATAGCAACGGATAGGGTCATTGCAACCTTTCTCGGTAGATTGCCTAAACCCAAATCGACCTCCCTTTGCAAGATACTGCTGATGGTACTCTTCTGCTCTGTAGAACTTCTTAGCAGGTATGATCTCTGTGACGACTGTTCTATTTAATTTCTGCTGGTGTTTCTCCTTTGACTCTAATGCCGCTTTCTCTTGCTCAGTCGTGTAGAATTATATCCCAGATCTATATTGTGTTCCAACATCATTACCCTCCACACATGAAAATATAAAGATTTTAGAACGTTAATTCACTTAGAACAGAAATCTTAGTATACAGTGTATGGGTAAAACTTTCTTAATTATAATTTAATTGTTTGTGCGTGTGTCCAGACACCCAAAGCAAGTATACTAATGAATAACATGGTTGCTGTACATATCTACTACACCGTGTCCATTGCAAATAATGCAAGTAAGCCTTTTTTTTAGACTCTAGATCCTAAGAAAAATAGGCCTCGCTCTTCAAAATTATTTCATTAGACCATGCTTTAACAATACATTTTGGTTATTTAAACTTGATCTCAAGTGTAAAAATGATTCTAGAATCTAGGTACTATTGGCCTTACTTTGTTTAAACTGGTATGTGAATTTATGGATACACATCCTGTGAGTTAATGATGGCAATTAAGACAACAGTTCCCAATCATATACATAGACAGTGGATATTTTTTTATAAAAGGAAATGACAGTACTTAACAGTCACTATGCGACTGTGATGATACCTATGACCATGGATGTAGGGAAATTGTTGAAGCATGTAACTATTGTAGTTAATACGTGCTTCTTGGTCTTAGATATAATACGCAACAACAATATGCTAATCATTCATAACTTATGAATTATGATAGAGCTTCTTTGCACAGAGATGCGAAGACTCTTACACCAATAATGCAAAAAACGCATTCAGGATTACACTATGTATACCTCATGCATAAAAAGTTCTACATCAAAATGCACTCATCAAAAGGTTTACCATAACAAGCCTTTCTCCCAAAGCCAGTATGTGATAATGCACAGATTCACAAATTCTTGAAAGTTAAGGATTGCATTAGTACGAATATGATTGTGTGAGTTAATAATTCCTTCTCCAATTTATTGTTGATTTGGATCAAAATGGTAAGGAAATTATGTAACTGATATATCTATGATAAACCTAATGCCATTTATACATTGTGGTTATCTGCACTTTTTTTCGGTTAAAGGGTTTTAACCCGGTAAATATAGGTTATCTGCATTTAATGCCATGTTCAGATAGATTTGGAAGACTATAGATCCTACTATGTTTATACTAGTATCTGAATTGGTGAATCCATAATCTATGAGAAAATGTTTACAATAGTCAACAATTAAGCAATCAACGATAACTTTCATATGCTTTTTAGTTGGTAACTAACTACCGAAGCTAAAAAAATAATCCAAATTATATGTTTTTCTTTGTATATAAGGAAACTATAAAGGATTCATGAGTTACAAAAAGAATTGAGCAATAACCATATATGTTTTAAAGCATGATTAATATTGTCTTTGTGTGTGCTTATAGTGATGTAAGTCGTTCATATACTTTAATAGCCCTAAAACAGAGAATCTTGAAATAGAGATATGAAAAAGCTTGCTTACACGAATAATACACACAGGGGCGGAGCCAGGAATTTGAGTTAAGGGAGGCCGTAGTTACTTGTTATTATATAACAGTAACAGACAATTAATAGGTCGCTCAAACTCTCAGTAAGAATGACTAGTTTCATTTGATTATCTAACTATCTTATAAAGCACAAAGGACTTTTCTAACATATCAAAATCTTAAAATTAAGAATACAACATTAAACACACTAAATTTTAAACAATTTATATACTAATAAGTTGATGGTACATATGATTTTGAAAACCGGACCGGACCAACGGGTTCAACCATAATCCGAAGTCGCTATCGGTTCAGCTAGCCAATAAAAGCCGTTCAAAAATGAAACGAAGAGGACCAGTCGGAATCGGTAAAAACGAGTGGATTGAATCGGATTGTGATCATTTTTTTCCTTCGATCAATCAGTTCGTCATTGTTATATTATTGAAGCTTAAACTTTAATCACAAGATACTCGCCGCTATAACGCGCGAGTACCCTACAATAGCAATAACAAGTTGTGCCTTCCTTTTTGAATCACTATTCCTTTATTTCATCAAATAAGCCTTTTTGTTTAAGGATTATTTAGATGAAATTCCTAAACCCCAAACTATACGTAACAAATTGTCACTAAGAAGTATTTGGTACTATTCAAATCTCAAAAAGATACGTAATAGGTAAGATTGTAAATGACACTTCAAATAATTGTATTCTTTTGTGTTTCATTTTAGGGATTAACCAAAAATTTAAAAGCATATTTATGAATGGGGCTTATATAGACAAATTTTAAACTAGAAAGGCATAGACGAAAATTTAAATCTAGATAGGGTCACAGGGAGTAAATACAAAAGCTTTTTTTCTTTGGCCCACAAGTAACCACGTACGTGTCTTTTTTGGTCATCTTCCCCATAGAAACAAACCCAAACTCTGTTTTTCTAAGCATTGAATAAGAAGCTCTTTGTTCAAAAAACACAACATAATTTGATGCCTTCAGCCATCGCTCGGTCCGCCTAGGGCCAATATTGAAGACTTTGTGAAGCGTGGCCGGAAATCAAGCTACTATAGCTGGGCCTGCTGGGGGTGGCCGAGCACCCGCTAGCCACCCTACTGGCTCCGCCTCTGAATACACAAACCCCCTGCATAGTTATATTCCGCATACATCTCGTGCATTTAAAGTTGTAAAGTGAAATGCACTTGTAGAAGGTTGATCTAAAAGATCATTTTATCCCAAACTAATTGATAGTAGAACACGGTTATGTGCTTAATAGATTAAAAAAAGTCTAAAAACCAAGAATCGCGTCAAATACATATATGCACAAACGTATCTATATCTTGTATTTAAAGTTTAAACCCGATACAAACAAACTTTAGGAAGCTAAAGAGTGTGTCATATAAATGTATACGAACAGATTTATCTACAAGTCTACTGTAATTTTTCATAAGCAAAAAAGTATTGGTCAATTTTGGCTTAAATTGGTTGAATTTGGAGATGATAGTACTAAAACGGTTATAAGAAACTTTGACCCGCCTCATAGTATAAAATGATATGCACATAAAGTTTAGTTTTCTATAAAAAAAAACCCTCAACTTTGAGCTTACGCGATACCACTTTGCGCCAAGACTCTGGATTACTTCTTTCAACAAATTAAGCAGCTTTCAATCCAAATAGTATAAGAATGATGCGAATGATATGAACATATGGTTGTCATACACTAACTGAAAAGGCTATAATATTACTACTCTAACTATATCTATTTTCGTCGAATTGTGATACTAAACAATCAATTCACTTCAATTCCATCAAATCTAACTCAAATTCGGACCCAACAAAATAGCATAAAAAATGATATGCGCAGGTTCTTTCCTAACAAAATGCCCCGACTTTGCAGTTAGACAATACCCTTTTGCGCCTAAACTCCAAATCACTATTTTGTTTTACTCAACCTAAATAGTATAACAATATGCTTCTCAATTTAATTTCTTCAGTTGAGATATGTAACTGATCTGATAAAGATAAGATATTCCTACTTTAAGAGCAAGAGGTACAACAGTGTTCTTTCAGCGTTATGCCCCAACACCACCGAAATTACCACACTGGCTTCGTTATTGGCCAAAGTTATTCGGATAATGTTGTGCGTGTTGTCAAAATGGGTCCGTTCACAAGTGTTATGCCGATGTGACACCTTTCACTACATAACTTTCTTGGCATTCTAATACTACTTAACAACCAATTCAATTCACCTCATTAAACAATAACAACCACAAAAACTAAAAAAATCCCATAAGCTTATTCGTGGGCTTATGAGCTTATTCAATTCCGGCTTACATTTCACAAAGCACAAAATTTTCCGGCTTATTTCAAGACCTGTAGTCGTATACCATTACTACTCTAACTATGGGAATGTTTGTTTAAGCTTATATGTGGGCTTATGAGCTTATTTGATTTCGGTTTATATTACATAAGCCTCAAATTTCTAGCTTATTTCGAGACGTGTGGGATTTCTAACATTGTTATGATATAACAAGCTTATATAAGCCCATAACTCTCAAAATAAGCTGAAAATTTGGAGCTTATGTAATACGAGCCGCATATAAGCTTAAACAAACACCCCCTATATCTATATTTGTCGACTTCTAATACTAAATATACAGCCAACTCAACTCAAGTTCATCAAATTTAAACAACACTAATCACAAACTATAACTAACCTGACGATTAAGAGTAGTAGGATCATGCCTGTCCCAAAAACAGTCCAACAAGCTCTCAAAACTACACTCTTTGGGGTCATACTGCACCCTCACAACTTCATTATGATTAGTAGTACCAGAACAAACATCATTATAGCTAGGATTATGCGTAAAGCCTTGAGAATACCCCACTTCAGTTTTTGTAACACCCGGAACTCTTTGAAAAGCCAACTCCACTCCCCAGAAACAGCCAGCGCCAAACTGAGCAAACTGCTGACCTGGAGCAGGGATGTCATCATCTGGGCCTTGAGCTATTGATGATGACTGGTCTGATGATGGGTCTGTTGGGGTGCGTGTTCCGAAGCCGAGACGTGTGAGCCAAGACATGGGTTTGAGTGTGGTGGTACGGAGTGTGTGGGTGAAGGGTTTTGTGGTGGTGGTGGTGATGGGGAAGGTGGTGGATTTGTGGTGGTGGAAGAGGGAGGTGATGGTGAGGAGTGGGCGGGTGAGGGTGTTTGTGGTGGTGGTTTTGAGGAGCATGGTTTGAGGTGGGGTTCAAGTGTTTGGATTTTAAGGGTTATCTTGTTGCTTGTGTGTGTTGAGAAGTTTCTTACAAATACATTACTAAATTTACAAATAAATTGTTTTCTTTTTATTTAAAATCTTTTTCTCTCAAGATAATTGTATTTAAAAAAAAAAAAAAAAAAAGGGAAATTTTTTTTCAATCTTGTTTATATTTTCATTTCAGCTGTCTCAAATTAATTGTTCATTTATAAACATACAAAAAGATTTGATCAAGACTACTATATTATCTTTACTTGATATTATTATTACAAACTAAAATGAGACAGTGAACAAATAATCAAAGATGATTATATATTATATTATAGAAACATTCTTTTTGTAAAACGTTAGTTAATAGTTAGTGACGTTTAATGAGTTTCATGTTTTTGCAAGATATTCACAATAATAGATATTCATAGTAATTCATGTTTACCTGTTTACATATTCAGCTTAAAAAATAATATGTGAACGTAATGTTTAGATTGAGTCTACCGCTCATTTAAAAAAGCCGTTTTCTTACTTTATAAAACATGATAATCTTTTACTAAGTTTTATCTTTCGGAATTCAATGAACTTTACATTAGGCTAGTACTAAACATATTGCTTAGGGGCGTTTGGTTCGCAGATAATTTTTTTAGAAAGTTGTAATGTGAATGAATTGAGATTTGTCAAAGAAATTTGTAATCTAAGTTAGTTGTAATGTAAATAAATTGGATATGCAGTTATTATAATTTAAAATAATAATAATAATAATAATAATAATAATAATAATAATAATAATAATAATATAAGCTAAATTTGATTAAAAATAAGATAATTATGATATAATAATTATAAAATATTTAATAATAAGAATAATAACAATAATAATAATAAATATTTAATAATGATACTAATAATAATAATAATAATAATAATAATAATAATAACAAATGTAAACAGCAGATATTAGTGGAAACTTGATATGAAGTCTTTATATTAGTGGGAGCTCAACTAGTGTTTCGGCTTTCCACCAACTCCTTGTAATATCCTTTTGGTTTTCTAATGAAGTAATGGTTTTATAAATAAATAAATATAATAATAACAATAATAATAATAATAATAAAGAGATAAATTTGATAAAAAGTTAATACTTATTAATATAATAATAATAAAATATTTTATAGTAATAATATTTTAATAAAATAATAATAATAATAATAATAATAATAATAATAATAATAATAATAATAATAATAATAATAATTGATGCTTTAAAGTAAAAAAATCTAAATTATAACGTAATTCAAAACTTTTCATCCAACTTTCTATGTAATCTCACTTGATGTAATTTGAGTGACTGAATTATACAACGGAAACCAAATATCTTACGTATTGTAATCTGAATTACAATTCCCTTCAATCTGCAAACCTAACAACATACGTAATGTAATCAAATTAAAATTACATGCAATTACACCAGATTACAACGAACCAAACGCCCCCTAAGAGTGTTCATTGGTAAGGTAGCTCACTTTACTACCGAAAAAACGTACTAGACGGGTAACTAGACATGCAAGGACTAGCATGCGTAGTTACTTGTGATTCAGGTTACGATTAACTTTTTAGATATTTAGTTGAGTCAACCGGATGAACAATAACATGATATCGACCGTAAAGTGTCATTTTAGTAACTCTAAATGACAATGAAAGATGAAATTCATAATTAAGTTGTTCTATTACAATTATATATTAAATCATCATATATAACAAATTATTAAAAATATTTATTAAACGTTTATAGTATACAATCACACTAATCAGATGACATACACGGTATTAGTAAGTACTTATATTAAGTGAGTAAATGCCGTTATATTGTAAAAATAGTTCAACAATATATGTTTTTGTACAATTATTTAGTATTTATATTAAGTAAGTAAAAGCTGTTATATTGTAAAAAATAGTGCAACAATATAAGTTTTTGTACAATTATTTAGATATTTCGTTAATAACTTTTACATATATATTATATACGGTTCAGTTAGGATATTTGTAGATATGTGAAAATAAAAAATCATAATTGACTGTGATACACTTTATAGTCTTATGTGGTGTTTGAATGCAAATTAATTGACTTAATATGAAAAAATTTAATTTATTAAGTCATATAAAAAGTTGTTTATTTTTCACTTAATCAAAATAAATGACTTAAAATAATAAGTGATAAAAGTGAGGTTCTTCACATTAAATCACTTGTTAATTAACATGACTTAATAACACTACACATTTGTTTAAATCAAAACTTTAACCTATTATCTAACGTCAGCTAAGTTAAAAACATGTTGGTTGCTAACTTTTTCGCTGTTAAAAAATATATCACGCCAAAATTTACAAATACGTAGTAGTTAAAACTCTTTTTTCGATTTTCTAAACCGTCAATGCTTATTTAGGATTTGCTACAAATAAAATCAAAAGGGTGAAGGCTGAATATACGTAACGAACTTTCTCAAATTTGTCAATGTACGTAACATACTTATTTTAATCTCCGCATACGTAATATACTTTCAAATCTTTACCAATGTACGTAATATTGACAGGTTAGTACTTTAAAAAGTTACAATAATGGTCCCTGCCATTTGCGTTGGCTTTCACCGTTAGTCCTTTGACATTTTTTCACTTAAAAAAGTTACATTAATGATCCATGTGGTTTGCTTTGACTTTCACCGTTAGTCCTTAAACTTTCACCTTTTTCATACACGTTTTTATACACGTTTTACACGTTTTTAAACATGTTTTTACACACGTTTTTATATACATTTTTTACACATTTTTATACACTTATTTTACACGTTTTATGTAAGTTTTTTTACACGTTTTTATACACGCTTTTTAAAAACGTTTTTATATACGTTTTTTACACAATTCTATGCACGTTTTTCACACGTTTTTATACACGTTTTTTCACACGTTTTTATACACGTTTTTTTACACGTTTTTAAACATGTTTTTACACACGTTTTTATATACATTTTTTACGCATTTTTATACACTTTTTTACACGTTTTTATACACGGTTTTATGTAAGTTTTTTTACACGTTTTTATACACGTTTTTTAAAAACGTTTTTATATACGTTTTTTACACAATTCTATGCATGTGTTTATATACGGGTGTATATTCGTTTTTCACACGTTTTTATACACGTTTTTTTATATGTTTTTATACACGTTTTTTACACATTTCTATGCACGTTTTTATATACGGGTGTATATACGTTTTTCACACGTTTTTATGCACGTTTTTTTACATGTTTTTATATACGTTTTTTACACAATTCTATGCACGTTTTTATATACGGGTGTATATACGTTTTTCACACGTTTTTTTACATGTTTTTATACACGTTTTTTACACAATTTTATACACGTTTTTTACTCGTTTTTATGCACATTTTTATACACGTTTTTTACTCATTTTTATGCCCATTTTTATACATATTTTTAAAAAACGTGTGAAAAACGTATATACAACCGTATATAAAAACTTGCATAGAATTGTGTAAAAAACGTATATAAAAACGTTTTTAAATAACGTGTATAAAAACGTATAAAAAAACTTACATAAAACCGTGTATAAAAACGTGTAAAAAAACTTACATAAAACCGTGTAAAAAAAGTGTATAAAAATGCGTAAAAAATGTATATAAAAACGTGTGTAAAAACATGTTTAAAAACGTGTATAAAAACGTGTATAAAAACATGTGAAAAACGTGCATAGAATTGTGTAAAAAACGTATATAAAAACGTTTTTAAATAACGTGTATAAAAACGTGTAAAAAAACTTACATAAAACCGTGTATAAAAACGTGTAAAAAAACTTACATAAAACCGTGTATAAAAACGTGTAAAAAAAGTGTATAAAAATGCGTAAAAAATGTATATAAAAACGTGTGTAAAAACATGTTTAAAAACGTGTATAAAAACGTGTGAAAAACGTGCATAGAATTGTGTAAAAAACGTATATAAAAACGTTTTTAAAAAGCGTGTATAAAAAAGTGTAAAAAAACTTACATAAAACCGTGTATAAAAACGTGTAAAAAAAGTGTATAAAAATGCGTAAAAAATGTATATAAAAACGTGTGTAAAAACATGTTTAAAAACGTGTATAAAAACGTGTATGAAAAATATGAAAGTTTAAGGACTAACGGTGAAAGTCAAAGTAAACCACATGGACCATTACTGTAACTTTTTTAAGTGAAAAAATGTCAATGGACTAACGGTGAAAGCCAACGCAAACGGCAGGGACCATTATTGTAACTTTTTAAAATGCTAACCTGTCAATATTACGTACATTGGTAAAGATTTGAAAGTATATTACGTATGCGCAGATTAAAATAAGTATGTTACGTACATTGGGTAATTTGAGAAAAGTTCGTTACGTGTATTCAGCCTTCACCCAAATCAAAAATATTGCCCGTATGATTTGATTTATACAAATAAGTTTAGAGCTTTCCTCACTTTTATTTTATTTCTATTTAGGCCTGTTTTACTTATCACTAATATTGATATACTACTTATAATAGAGGAATGAATTTTTCTCCTCATGGTAATGAATCTCTCTCTTCATGGTCTTAAAAATTAAAACTTACAAAATACAAAGCCTATTGTACAATACATAATGCACTATTAATAATCTTTCTCATCAATCTTAATTTTAAGACTTACAAGTAGGGGTGTCCATGGTACTAGAATCGTCCCGAACCGGAACCGTACCGAAAGAACCGAGAACCGAAAATAAGGAAAAAGTGGAACCAAGAACCATCCCAAGTTTTTCGGTTTGGTTCCGGTACGGTAATTTTCGGTAATTCCCATGAGTACCAAAGTGTTAAAAAATATATTTGGATGAATGTGAATTTATGGTACTCGGTTCATATAACTTCGAAAAAAGTTGACAGCCTTAATAGTATTCCACAACTTGACTTTCAAACAAACAAAAAAACATATATCCGGTAATAGCAAACTAATTATCCATGAACATAATTGCAAACTTGTTGAGAATATTATATATCAATCATGGTGACTAGCTTACAATAACTTACATGGTGACAATATATAATTCAATGACACCATAATCGTTAATTGTTTCTCGGCTTTTATCATTAAGTTTAATGAACAAAAAATACCAATAGTTAATTACAACTTCTTGTTAGTTGTTACTGAGCAACACAAAATTGTTCGATATGCGGCTATGCACATACTCGATATTCCAGTTTAGAAAAAACTTACTTTCACATTAATGAATGATGTTTGAATCTTTGAATGGAATCAATGGATTAAAGGTAAAGGTTTATGGTTTTTTAGGTTTCGGTAGGGTTTTTTCTATTTTCTTAAAAGGCCGCATACTTGCATGTACACAATATCCCAAACAAACCCTATAAAATTACATATTTTCATAAAAGTCGGTTCTTTCGGGAAAGTACCGGAACTGGACAGTTCCGACCCGAACCGTCCCGATAACCTAAATTTTGAAATTTTAAGAACCAAGAACCGTACCATGGTTCTAATATATGGTCCCGTTCCCGATCGGTACCGGTACGGTTCCTCGGTTTTTCTGGACACCCCTACTTACAAGTCCTTAAAGCTTAATGTACAAAATACAAAGCACTATTAATGTGGTCAAAATATTTAATGTAGTAAATTAATTAACTGGTCAATAAATACAATTAATGCAGTCATTAAAACACCCCTTACATAAGAAATACAAATTATCAAGCATATTATACAACCAACTTAAACATAATTCATGCATTAAAATGTCACTAATACAAATAATAAAGATCATTATACAAATATTCAAGCCCGAACGGGCAACGGTCCAAATGGGCCCGAGCCCGAACGGGTACGATCCAAACGGGCACGGGCCAAATGGGGTCGAGCCCGAGTGGGCACGAGCCAAACGGGGCTCGAGCCTGAACGAAATTCTTGAAATCCGTAGATTTATTATCAAAAAGAACATAATAAACTAAAATACATGATTCACTGGAAAAATTTATTTCAGGGTATCCGCCGCCGCAACGCGCGGGAACCCTGCATTAAATGTCACTAATACAAATAATAAAGCACATTATACAGATATTCAAGCCCGAACGGTCAACGGACAAAATAAGCTTAAGCCCGAGCTGGTGCGGGCCAAACGGGCTCGAGCCCGAACAGGCACGGGCTAAACAAAATTCCTGAAATTTTTTATTTCAAGGTACCCGCCGCCGTAACGCACGGGGTACCCTGCTAGTCACTAATATTGATTTAACCGGTTCAAAAAGATTATTTATTATATCCATATTGTTTTCTCTTTGAACGAATTTATTATATCCATATGGTTTTATAGTAATATCAACGGATATAATACAAAACAATAAATAGAGAATGAGTGAACAAAAATGCGAATACGTGTACGTGTGATAGGGATGGGTGTGTAGATATCTTGCGAGAACGTGTTGCTTGTAATTTCCGAGTAATTTGGATGTAGACGCGGTATGATTTGGGTCACCAACACCTTTGCATCTACTTTTGGTTTGGACATTTTAGATAATGGTTTAAAATGATCACTAACGGGTTGTTTGTGTTTATTTATCAAGTTGAGTCTAGTTAGCTAGACTCATAAGTAGATTTACAACTCTTTTAAATTTACATAAACTCATAACTTCAAATCTTCAATATATAAGCTAAGTAGCTAATGCATAAACCTAATTTTTTATGCTAATTTGCTATACGAGCCGGAATTAGTCAAGCCTAACTAAACGATGTAAAATATTCATAGATTTTATAATCAATTAGTATATTCTACTAACATGATTTGCTAACAAAATTTATCACTAGCCTTTGACTATTTGTGTGAAGTGGTTTATAAGCTTATATATATATATATATATTATATATTTTAAGTTTAGCCTTTATAAGTGACAAAAAACAAAAATCAATTTTGCTCATTCATACAAACATTGTCTCAAAATAAAAGAAGTTTTAATGCTATCGATGACTTGCACACAATGTGTTTGTCAAAATTAACAGTAGCAGTTAGCAGAAATAGTTAACAGTAGTAGTTAGCAATAACAGTTTATTGTATAAAAATGTTTGATAGATTAGTTGTAGTTGTAACCATAATGTGTAAAATAACGTAAAAGGGCATACATATCTATATCTATATATATATATATATATATGGGACTACATATGACACGTGTATAATGCTTACTAGGCACTTTAATGTTGACATGGCACATTTTATGATGAGGTGGAAATGCCACCATGGCACATTATCCGGTTGCTTAATAAAAAAAAATTCTGATGCAACCAAGAATCGAACTTGGGTTGTTACATTCAAACCCAACAGCCCCAACCACTGAGGCTCAGCACATATTTGATTTTTATCTTCTACTTCCAACACAATATACTTCAATGGGTAGTCACAGCTTTTATTGGAGTAAATCAATGGCAGTCAATTTCGCTTCATAACCTCCCCCTTTTCAATCACTTATTCCTAAATCTTTTCAAAACATCAAATCAATGCCATCTTTATAACCTATTTTTTCGGGGTTTGATTGTATGATTTTAAAAATCATGACACAAAATCACGGATTACTTGAATTTCATAATCATAATCATCAAATCATCATTCGGCTATTCAAAACCCTACTATGTATCTATAAACTGTTATTCATTTTGCAAATAGTCATATTGATCAATATGTAGTTCTAGACTTGGTCTTGCTTGCATCTTTAAGGAATTATTTGTTAGTGTGTATATGCCTGTAAATGTGAGCAGTTTTTTTGCAGGTTAAGATGGATGGTTTTTGTGTGTAGGATGTGTTTGAGGAGTATAAAGAACCTCGGGTTAGTTTCCCTAATAAAATTACATAGGGTTTAGTTTTCATGTGTTCGAGGAGTATATGATGCACAAAATTATATGTCGATTAGGTGAGCGTTGGCGATGCCGTGCATGGAGGAGATCAGTGACTGTGTCATTTTCTTCCCACTTACTCCTTATCTGCTGCGGTTGATTTCGAAAACGTCAACTGGAAATGAAGGTATCTTTGTTTCTTTTATTTGTTTCATTCCATTAATAATTAATAATAACGGTTAGTGGAATAATTTATTAATAACAGTTAGATTCAAATGGGTTAATGAATTTTTGAAGTCTAGGGTGAAACCATGGCGATAGGGAAATCGGTTATGGTAGTATGGGAGGACGAAATCAATCGCGGTCAGAAAGTTGAAGGTATAGAGATTTTCCTGAAAGCCGGTTATGTATATGGTTTTATGTATCCGTTTGAGCAACATTGTGTTTCGAATAACTTGGTGACAAATGAAGCAGGTTATGATAGTGCGGGATACAGAGGTCGTTTCTAGCTCAGGAAACCATCACTGCACATGATAAAGGAAAGGGAGTGGCAGGTGATATTCATACGTTTGATCATAATCTAACTGAAGGTACGTTTATCGACTGCCGTGGTGATGTACTTTTATCGACAGCAATTTTTAACAGCAATTTGACAGAACAATGACTGACACTCTTAGCAAAGACCTCAATAATCGACGGCCGTGGTGATGTGGTGGCTTGACTAGTTCAGCTAATTTGACAGCAAAGAGTAATAAGGTTAGCCCTAAATTCCTTATTTCTTTTCACTATAAGGCCCATTGACTAACGATGATTTATTTATTTATTTTTCAGGATGTGATCGTTCGTGTCATAGGTGCCACCTCTAGAAAAATAAGCAGTTTGGCCTTTTTTTATAAGGTCAATCGTCGGATGCAAATGTATTACCTGTGTATTAGCTCAAAATATCAGGTCTGATTATGTAAATGTTATTATTATTAGAAGCTCCAAATTTCCTCTTCTTTGTTCCAACTACATCTTTTGTTTCAGAGGGGATGATTTTTTGAGTTCAATTCTTTCTATCAGTATATAATTATAATTATCATAAATACCAAATACAAAATACAATCAGCCATTGTCATCACTTTAGATTACAATTTTATTCGACCAGATGGATACAAAATGCATGCAACCTATTCACGAGGATAGTGTTCACTATTCCAGGGGTTGATGTGATGAATACAAGTTAGGTTGCAAAACCATCGTTCTCAGAAACAGAAGACACAACACTGGGCCAACCACATACCGAGTGCAGCCTTTTGTAAGTTAGATTTGATTATTTATGAAATTGAATTACAGATAAGCTATTAAAGTAAACCTTACAGAAAATTTTAAGATGGCCTGAGTGCTCGCATCAAACAAACAGGCGAGTATACTCATTGGCTATAGGTGCCTTAACTGATAGATACTGATACAATTAGGTTGTAGGTTCATAAATATTAAACATCTTTTTCGATCGAACAACATATGAGCAACGACTAAACTTATACTAATATACTGATGCTTACTGTCGTTTTAAGTGTGAATGAAGGAGCAGATGTGAGATGTGAATAAAGGAGCAAGACTTCTCTGTGTCAAGGTAAATTAAGTTATTAGTATTTATTTAACTGATGAGGAAATATATTTTTATACCACTCCTGCAACGTACATAGATTTTGTGAATGTGTAATCCGGAATATGTCTACTAACATGAAATTAACGGTCAACTATTTCCATAACCTGTTTTATCACAGCTAATTATCGAGTTTGAGCTAAATTATGTCATCATTAAACAATGATGCTCAAAGTCGGCATTCCTGGAACAACTTTAATTGCTATTACATTATCTTATGTATAAAAAATTCAAAAAAAATAGGAAAATTGTATTTATAACCAATTTAAAAATAGGAAAATTGTATGCATAACCAATTTAAAAAATAGGAAAATTGCTATCACATTATCTTAAGGTTTAGTGGGTGTTTGGATTGCATATTTTTAGCTTATATGCCCAGTTGACAATTTCGTTGTCTATGATCAGCCACAAGAACCAGTGATGGTATCTAATGTGTCAAGGAAACGTAAAGCGCCAGATTGTGACCCAGTTGTTAAAAAGGGACAACCAGTACGCCATCTATGACTTTTAGATTATTAAGTTTAAACCCTTTTGCCTATTATCATTTTAGCTAACGTTACCTACTAAAAAATTGTGTTACTGAAAATGACCCATTTTAACGCAATTGTTTGAAATCAGCCTATTAGTATTAACATACTAGAATGAACCATTTGACTTGAGCATTAGTATTGCTTTGTAAAAGTACGACAGCTTTTATTACGTGTCTTCAGAGAGACTTAAGAGGATGTTTGGGATTAAAATGCAGAATTAGAGCTTATTAAAACGGCTTACGGTTTGTTAGATAAGCACAAACGAATGGTATAATACTCACTAATCTGATAAGTAGCTTTTTGAGTGTTTGGTTATCTTGCCTATTTAATAATTTAAGTGGTAAAATAATCAAGTTAGGGGGGCTTAGTTTAATGCTTATGCTAATGGGTTTCAGTAGTTAAATGGTCATTTAATAATTTTGAAAGTCCAATGATCAAACTGAAACTTAAGTAAAAGTTGACTGCCTTTTTTTTAATAACAATTGATGGTTCATTGCCAATGTACGAAAGCGAATAAATGTCATAGAACCAAAGTGTATACCATCAATCTATGTGCGATGATGATATTTCTTTTCTAAAGATGTAAATGCTGCAATACTCATTAGACATTTTAGAACTTGATGAGATATATGGTTGAATTATGAATCTGAAAATAGATCGTAGTGATACACTTGAGGTAGTAAGCTAGCCCAAATGATTTTGACCCATTACTGATTAATGTTATAACAATGATGTAATTGTAATCATATGCTTCAGGTGTTGAATCCATCGACAAGGGATGATATATTTGAAGTTGTAGATCTAAGAACGGGAGGTAAAAGAAGAGTTTATGACAACGTAGCAGAAGGTAAACAATATCTGTTCAGATGAACTAAACTGATGCAGGGTGTGTCATATGAGTATTCAAACTTATGTAATTGGATGCATATGTGTGTGCAATTATCAAGTTATAAAAGTTTTATTATTGTGCAATTATCAAGAATTCTACTTAATATAAGCTTTTGTTTTTTTTATTATCCCTAAATAATAAGACTATTTCTGTCTATAGATATAATCATTCATTTTTCTTCTTTGTAAGCACCTACATACACAATCGTCTCAAATGTTGACGGTGACAATGCAATGGTTCTTGGCAAGTTATTGGAATAAGATGATCTTCATTTTGGATTTGTTACGGATGTATTCGAATTTGATGTATGTTTCAAATAGGTATATATATGGACATGGTGAAGATGGGAATCATTGATCCTCTAAAATTTGTGAGAACCTCTTTAGTAGATGCTTCCAGGTAAAAATTAAAATTCCAGTTTTTTTACTATAGGAATCCTAGCTTGCTTAGTTTCCATTATAGTTTATTACAAGGGAATGACAATTATATTCGCTAGGTGTGTCTATACTTGCTACATTTATTGTGATTACACAGTTTCATAAACTTAGAGTTTGGATCAATGTAAGCCGTCAACCTTGAAAAGTTGGAAACTATGAAAGTAACTTACATATTTGATATCTGACTATGGCGGCCGGTTAGATGGGAAGAGAAGTTATAGGATTCTTGAAACTTTATTTGAGATCAAGTTGTACAAGAGAAAAATGAATTCTCTGAGTGAAGAAATCTCATATGACTTGCATGTCTTGGGGAGTCAATACAATTGATTATGGCATGTAAATGTGTTTCTAAAAGATATGGTCATATTTTACATTAATTAAAATAGAAAAATAATACATTAAATGTAATTGTAAAAAATGCATGTAACTCTTTTTTATTTGGTCATATATGAGAAGCACCATAATCTTCTATTATTTAACGTTTACATTATCTTTTGCATATATTCAATGAAAAAATTAGTTACTTTTATTTTGTAGTGTTAATCTTTTATTTTGCATATATCATATAGCTGCTATGCATACGACAATTACACAAACTCCGCAATAAACGACATTTACAAAGAAGTATTATTTTGTTCTTGAATAAGGACCGTATAATTATATTATTTAACCATTTCATTATCTATTATATGTATTACACAAAAACCTTTGTTACTAATAGTTTGTATGTCTCAACAACTTGAGAGGATCCTCATCCATACAACAATGTTATGGGTTGTGTACAAATAAAAATTATTTCGTCTATGAATAACTATCATGTAATTCATATTTTTTCATACTTTTCATTCTTCTTTTTACATTTAATATATGAATAATCATTTTTTATTATGGTGTTGGTTTCTAAAATTTTGCCGTCATTTGATATTAATTTACGTTCGCCTAACCTTCGTCAAGTAATCTTACGAAGCTAGCCCGCCCATTCGGGCGGGCTATGAAGCTAGTATATATATATGGGACTACACATGCACATCATTAATGCTGACTAGGCATTTTAATGTTGACATGGCACATCCTATGATGAGCTGGAAATAGTGACGAGGCACACTATCCGTTTGCACAATAAAAAAAAATTTGTATACTGCAAGGTTCGAACTTGGGATTTGGAGCTCAAACACAAGAGACTCTACCAGTGAGGCAATCCACAATTTGTTATACAAACACTTATTTCCAGAGTGGTATTCATTTTCAAACCATCCTCACCTATCCCATTCTATCAAACAGAAACTCCGGGTATATTGCTAAAGATATTCAATCATCTTCAATGTCATCAAAAAAATCCTAACCCCATTTAACTCGCATTTCAAAATTCAAATCCCCCAATAACAAAATGCATTTTATAATTCTTATTTTTGTGTGCGATATTCAAATCAACCTGCAAACCTAATCTTCAAATCAATCTCAGAAAAATTACCCCTCACCTTTGATTCCGAATAACCTATTCTACAATCAATCAAATCTAAAATTCAAAAGAACCCTAAAACCATTAAAATCAACATGGAGGAACGTCTGGGTATGCATGTTACGTTTTAGATCTCTCACGAGATTGAATGTAAGATTTGAGTACATATTTTTTATTTATTTTTTATTCAATCTTGAAACCAGTATTATTTGAATAAAGATTTTAGATGATCATTTGTATAAAGTTTTGATTTTTATGATGGATTTATTTGATAAGCAAAACCATCTACTTATCATATGTTTGCCTTGGATGATAATTTTGGATGATAATTAGGTTCTGCTAATGTTGCAGTAGGCATCCAATTGGTGTATGGGATTGCTTATTAGGTTTTGATACTGTGTATGGGATTGCTTATTGGAACTGCTTATTAGGTTTAGTTACTGAAAAGTTGTTTAGTTACTGTGTATGGGATTGCTTATTGAAATGGATATTGAATTGGGGGCTGAAATAGGAGCTACCATGGGTGTGTATGCGCGCTGAAATAGTTAGATTAGGGTGAAAAAAGGGGACTGAAATGGATGCCTTTTGGGGTTGCAGCGCGAATTAAAATGGACCTATTTTGGAGTTGAATTTGCAGACACTTAGGTTAGCTTTCAAATCTTGCCCAAAATTTAGTTCTTTATTATGTTTTTGACATGCTACAGCGGAACTATATTGATAATTTGACAGTTGAATATAGATTGCCGCTTCAGCAATAGTCGCGTATACAAATTTAATGCTTATTATAATTATTTCAGGTGATAGCTCATACACGAAAAGAAACTCACCAGTTTAAAATGACATGGTACCCCAAGGTTATCCGTTAAATTTTTTCCTTTTTTTTCCAAATAGTTCCGGAAAGATGCAGGTTTGCTGGAAGGATCCACTGTACAAACACCAATGCAATATTCTGTTACGCCGTTCTCATTTGGTATAATAGTTTTATCTTATGAGAAATTTCCGAATGCATGATTTGTATAAATTGATTGCATATCTTCCTGTACAACTAATTATAAAAAGTTGTAGTAAGATTTTTTATAATACCCTCTGGGTTTTTTTGGGGACTCAGTTGATGAACATTATATTAATACCCTCTGACTTGATCCATTGATGAAATACGGAAATTTACAGGAGTTGGACCATCAGAGTGTTAGCAAGATGCCAATCATCAAGTGGCCAATCAGTAACCTAACAAGACGCACACGGGGTAATAAAAAAGGTTCCAGCAGCACATTGGAGCCTCTCGGGGAAACCACCAGCAGCTGATTACACACGCCACGGGAATGAAAACAAAGGTCTGTTCTTCTTTCTTTAAGAACCTGAAAAAAAAACAAACTTGATATGAGGTAACTTTTATCTTCAATAGTGCTTCAATTTAATTTCGGCCTTTCCAAACTTTAATTGTGTTTTTTATTAGCATATAGGCCTATGTTACGAAAAAAAACACCATCTGCCAATAACAATAGCAAACTGTATTGCTTTAACGCTGAAATATGGGCTGAAATGTATGCAGTTGATTACAGTTCAGGGTTTTGCGAATTTGATTCAGTGGGCGTCGTTCAGGGTGTCTCAAAATTTACCGATCCTGATATTGACAGTGAATGTGGTCATCAGGTGAGCAAAAATCCTGATCTGGCATCCATGGGTCATGGTCAGCCTTCTCCTCCAGGTTCATTCATTGGATTTTCTACAGGTCTTATTTCTATCACTTAAGTAACCATTCCATTTAGTTTAAAAGAAATACTAAGTACATCAGTATTGGACGGAGTCCATACAAAAGATCAAATTTGACAATGCACCATAAACATCTTTTTATCATTAGTGGTAAATATAGATGATGCATGTAATTCCAACCCTTAAGTGTTTAGTCCTAACCTCAACTTTGTTAGATGTGTACCCACGTCTATAGCATATTTTTTTTTTTTTAAATGTTTTTGGGTTTTGTTACTCATCATACATCTATATTTGATATTTAAGGATTTTGTACTCAAGGAATTGTTTATTCGTGTGTGGAATATGTTGGTCGGCCGTTTTTTATATATATAATATATACATATAAGCCCAAGGTTAGATAAACCAGGTTATCAAAAACCGACATTCTACACACTTTCACACACCAAGCACCGCCTTAAACAAATCTGCTAATCACTGCTTTGTACGGGACTTTCAGATCTTCATATAAGTTTCTTGCTTTGTTATACGATGATTTGATGCGGTTTGATCTTCGAGGCCATAGATGTATTATTGTTCCGATGGTTTTAATTTTGTAATTATTAATTTATGCTACCTAAATCGTTTATTGATGACCAACATGAGGTTAAATTAGCTTTTTTTAATTGTGAGCTATTTATGCAGATGAGGTCTCGAAAAGAGGATCGATTAGGAAAATAGGGGTTTTGCTTCAGATCGAATTTTGCAAACCCAGGTATGAAGTTAAACATCTGATTTATATAATAAAAAATAGGGGTTTTAGCTTTTATGCTTTTTTGATAAAATTCATTAGGTGTTAATGAAAATGAAGATGAAACATACTTTTTAACCCTTAAAAAACCAACAAGGATGCCTTGACCTCTTTTTGGATTATTGCTTTTTTGGCTTATTGTTTTATGGAAACATACTTTTTTTACTTATTGTTTTTTGGCTTATTCCAGATTGGTATTAAAGCAGTATGGCGAGCTCATCAAGGATGCCTTGACCTCTTCATGGGGAACAAAACTACATCTTTACTTGAGTCCGGTCAAGCTATGATTGTACCTCCATCCCATCTCAAGTTAGAGCTCATCAGTACTGGAAGTTATTCCTCCATGAGCATATGTGCAGGTTTCATTTTATCCTTTTCCCAAGTATTAATTTATGATCTTCATTGTTCTAAAACAGGTGACCTTAATGTCAATGAGATTATTTTAGTTGTTGCTAATTTAGACGATTGTCATGATATCGAGCCTGGGGATGTATATGAGATGATTGTCCTTGCTGCTTAATTGTTAACACATATCAATGTACTGATTTTTTATAGTCATAGTGGTACATTATATGATGACCTATCATATGTACTACATGTGCGCCTTCTTGCTTTAAGGTGAGTACCACTACTGTTGCAACTTTTATAGGACAAGGTAGGAATCCTCTAGTCATTTTATGATGATTTTTGCATGAAACTCGGTTGAAGAAATATTGATCCAACATCTCACGTATACAACGTTAACTAGGTACGACATACTTTCATGGACATGTTGGATGACATGGTATTGGAGCGAATCAATGATACAAGCTGAGTTTGGAGATGATGGAACGAGAATATTCACTTTATCATGTTTTTATTTCTTTGCAATTTTTTAACCTTGCGAGTTACTATGTGTTATGTTATGAATACCTGACTTTTTCGTGATGCAAATGATTTGATTTTGGGTTCTTTTATTCAACTGCATGTTTGCTCAGTACATATTATTTCACATTGTTATAAATTTACGACTTCCTTTATTGGACGGTTTATATTCTTATCAACAAATATCATGAAGCTAGCCCGCCCATCCGGGCGGGCTATGAAGCTAGTTCAAATATAAACTCTTTAAATAAGTTGCATGAGGCAGGGCCGGTCCTACGGCTGGGCGAAGTGGGCGACCGCCCAGGGCATCAAACACATGAGGGGCATCATATTTATGATGTTATGAATCATTTTTATAATTTAGGCAAAAATGCATATATATCATGAAGATGGTGTTTTGATGTAAACTGGTCAAAAGGACTAGCCAGTTTTGATGATAAAACTGGGTACAAATTTTATGATGTTGTGAAACCTTTTTGGCCGGAAAAAAGACATTTCGATGGAAAAAGAATGGTAGCAGGAAAGATTGGGAAGATGAAGACTAAATTACCTATTTTGTGATTGGTCAAATGGGAAGTAAAAAGAGAGTATACATAAGGAATCGAATATTACTTTAATTTTTACTTTTTAAGTATTATCTAATGAGTTAATTTTTGGCATGATCGTCTGAATTTATTAATACTTATAAAGTTATAATGAATAAATTTTAGAAATACTGCAAATTTAATCCAAATAATGGTATACATATATATCTCTAATATACCAGTGTTAAAGATATACCGGTTTTATAAATATATCTTTATAAGTAAATGTAACTTAGTTTTGACGTCGTTTAAGTTTGTTAGAGAGCTAAGGTATAAAGTATAAACCATTTAACCCAAAAAAAAAATTGTAGTGAGTTATGTGTGTATGTTATTAAACGCGTCGTCACCTCAACTTTTACTCAATAACATTTATAAAACACGAAACCAAATAAACACTCCCTAATTCACAAACTAAAAAAAAAAAAGGGTTGTACATACACTTAAAAATAAAAATTTATAACAGCCATCAACCGGATGGTTGGGCCATTTAACGCTCAATCCCGGTGCAACTATAACATGTATAACGACGCCATAGGAGAAAGAAGGTGCCTATATCATGGTGATAACATTGGTACACCGTGCCCTCTTATGATGATTTGTGTTTGCTCGTATGTCAAAAAAATAAAAGGTGTGTTCGTTTGTTCTGGTAGGGGCATTTTTCGAATATCTCGCCCGGGGCATCAAAAACCTCAGGACCGGAAGCAATTATTTAATTCCACCGCTCTTAAAATGTTGTTTCATTGAGCATTTAGCGTTTAGCGTTTTTTCTTTATAAATGCTAATCGCTGATCATTCTAAACAAACATACAACCAATAACGCTAAATGCTAAATGCTCAAAAATATTCTTTTATTCTTGCTACCAAACACACCCAATAACACATTTATAAATGATCAAAATCAGATAACTTACACATCTTGCATACATCTTTAAAAACCTTTCTAGGAAAATCCTAAAGGTAAACTAAAAGAACTCCTAATAAATATAAGGGGCAATTCCATATTTACCCAACTTAAACATGATAATGTCATATTTACCCAAAACATGCTTTAAATGCATTGTACACCATGCATTCAAAAGTTGTCTTTTGGGTATATATGACATTTTTATATTTAGATTGGGTAAATATGGAATTATCCCTAAATAAAAACTTACTACAATTTCTTAAGAAATCCTTTCATTAGAAGTCAACCACAACATTTGGGTCCACGCATTCCAATCTCCACAAAAAAGTTTGAAGTCAATTGTTAATGCCTTAATGAACAAGTTTATAATGAGACTATCATTTGAAGGTGATAGCTTGTTGAACTTTACAAGTAAAAGCATTAAAAAATGGAAATATGATAAATTGCATGTAAACACTTACAGATACCAATTAAAACATTTGTAACTTCTAATATCAAAAGAACAAAAAAATACATGTTCACAGCAAAGCACCGCGGTCACTCCGCCGCTGCTCTCAAATCTTAATGCATTTGTAGCTTGTTAATTTTTAAGAATCGGGTTTCTTTCAAAGAAGTTTACCGGACGTAGCTCAAATCCACTAGCGAGTGTTGCCATTACCGGAAAATCTTCTTGGCTAGGATTGTGATGAAATCCCACAGTGTACCACAAAACTATGTCTTTGTTTATAATTGATTCATTCCTGCAATGTTCGTGAAAAAGAAAGAAAAAAAAAAAATAAAATAAAATAAAAAGAAATAAAGATCACTTGTTAGTTAGCGAAACTTGAGAGCTTAAGTATTAAAACATTCAAAATGAACACATGCCTGCGGCTCCAAATAGCCAAGCCATCTTTTCCAGTACTCCTGTCCGCATAAAAACCAGCAGCCCATCTTTGAGACTTGTTATAGTTAGTCACCCACACTTGATACTTGGTGTAAGAAGCTCGTATCTGTGGGAAATCATCGTCCATCAGTAGAGAAACAGCTGGTTGCCCAGTCATCAGCCGATAACTGACATGATTTCCGAGTTTGGTCTTTTTGTTGGAGTTAACCACTAACAGCTCTGACGCATCAATGCCAATTCTAAGCCTCGCCTCATCTTCCGTTTTTAGAGTCTTTCTAATGACTCTCCAGTAACTCTTCCTTGGAGATGATTTAGCTTTTTTGACTCTTAGGTTTGCTTTCACAAAAGAGTTGTCTTCGCCATCTATATCAAGGTCTAGATAATATGTTATGAAGTGATCATGGTTGTTTCCTATTCTGTTGCTAGCTACTAGTGGTCCAAAGGTTTCCTCTTTGATCTGGTCTGCATTTGTGTATGTTGCAGCCTTTGTTTCCAAAACACCACTAAGTCCTACCTGCGGTAAAAATAAAAGATGGTCGTAAACGAATATATATAGGTGATTATGTAACATTTGGAATTTAGATCGAACTACTTACCACAGCTTTTATGGAGCCACTTTGTTTGAATTCCCAATCAAGAATATAATCGTAATTTCCTACTGTGGCTACCATTCTCACTACTAGATTCACTTCTGGTTCTCCACTTGTTATCTGCATATCCACCGATTATCATGTTATTCGATATGTTTTACTTGTAACAGGTAAATAAAAATTAAAGTTAGCCAAAAAAAAATAGGAAAAAAGCTATAAATGATCAATGTACTTTATAAAAATGACTCATTCTACATACTATACTTTTTTTATTGTCATTCTTCTTAACCTTCTTCACGATAGTTGTCATAATGCTTAACAAACGCTCTTCTCTTATGCAAAAAGACTTAAATACCCTTGCATCATCATCACCACAACCCGAATAAGACTTAAAAAAGACTCATCTCTTATGCAAACGCTCTTCTCTTATGCAAAAAGACTTAAAAAAATTAATGAGCCAATCTTTGCATTCCGTCACCACTGAGTGAAGCATGTTCTCGTATCTGTTTCAGTAGATTATTTGCACCTCTTCGATCATTAGCTGCAACCGCTTGCGCAAATAGACTCAAAAGTGACCACAACTTTCAACATACCCATGTTCTTCCATATAATCTTCATGAACCAAACCATTAGCACCCATTTCTTGTGCCTTCAGCGAGGAACTTTGTGAAGCAGATGCATAGGATCTTTGTGATGTTCCTGATGGATTTTGATCTAAAAGTGGGTCTAACTGTTGGCTAAGGAATTTAAGGCGTGTATCACATGGTTTAGGGAAGAAGACAGGGGTATTTGCGTCAATTCATGTAAAAGGTGTGGGCCAAGATATGTATAATGATATCGACTGGAAACAACGTTAAGCATAATGACAATAAAAAAAATTGAGAAAGCACAATGAGTTATTTTGATAAGTATATTAAGCATTTATAGTTTTTTTTCAAAAAAAATATTATATTATAGTTAACAAGGAAATGAATAAATAGGTCCAAATAAAACTTTCTCATGTGTCAATTTCTTGCCATATTTTCTTAATAATGGAGTTAAATATGAAAATGTATTAAAAAAAAAAAAAAAAGGTTTACCACTTTTCCAGGAATACCAACTTCAGTATGTCTCCAAGCTATATCTCCAGTGTACCGCTCAAAAATGCAGATGGCCTTTGGTACTTGTTGAGGTAGACCATCTCCCCCAGCCATATAACCATCCATATAAGCGGCATTGTTTGGACAGTCTGTCAAAGGCACAAGGGTTACCGCAGAACGACCAAATCCAAATTCACCGACATCCAAGAAAGTCCTATAATACCATTCACTACTCGGATCCATATAAGGAACAAATGTTTCTGATACGTGCCCTCTATACAACACGCTACGCCATTTATTCTTCACAGCATCAAAAATTGATGCTGTTGATATAATCACTCCAGCCCGAGCATTAAATCCCACATGAAATCTCCAATTCTTCCATTTAACATTGTTGCCATTAATAACGAATGATCTTTTAATATTTTTGCCGTCACAAGGGACAGGATTAGGATTTTCACTAGAAGATTGGAAATCAGTACCTTCAGCTCCAGGTAATGGTACTTTTCCCTTATCTATAAATTTGATAATTTTCATGGATTCGATGTCTACTAGAATAGTTAAACCTTCAATAGGCCTTGAAAAAACATTAGTGGTTCCTTGGCGATAAAAGCAAGATAATCTAACGGCTCTTTTGGTGATAGATTCTCCAAACCATCCTATAGTAAATGGAAAACAAGTTATTTCTGATACGTTTAAGCCCCTTCTCGTAACCAAATCTGTAAATTGTGAACTTTTAAACGGCAATCTTGCTGCTTGTAGTAGCTCGGTTAATGTAAGTGGAGGGTAACCATCACCTTTATAAACATGCTCCGACATGATGGCCTCATTTTTTAAATCTATAATGATTTCTTGAGTTTGAGCACCACCACGTATCACTAATTTAGCTCTACGATAAGGGAAAGATTGGTTTTGTTTGTGAGAAGACAACCATTGGAGAACGTCTTTCTTGTCTGGTTCATCAAGATCAACAAAATGAAAACTAAGATTGCGAAGAGAAGCAAAGTGAGAGGTGCTGATAATGTGTTGAATCTGTGATATTTCTTTAGGATTAAGAGGATCAAGAGGATGATGATGTTGGCTACTGATTAATACAAACTGCAATGTAATCACTATAATTAGTATGAGAATAGCCATGAAGATATTGAGGTTATTGGTTAATGGTCAATTTTTGGATACAAGCTTTAAAAATGTCATATCTTTTTGTTGTGTTAGTTGCTTGCTTTGTGAGCAAAAATGAGTTGATATATGAGCTGCTTTTGCTTTCTGTACTTGTTTAAAGCTTTAAGCATGTTATTTTAGCTTAATGTTGAAGTATAAACAAACTATGTATAATAATAGCTTCAAATGATGAAGAGCTTCATAAATCATGAACTTTATAATTAATTAGATTCTGCTTCTCGTTTTTATCATATATGATACGTATATGTTTTAGATTCGTATATATTTTCTTTTTAGAAGACCAGTTGAGCAAACTACAATTTAATTTTTATGTTTATGTTTAAGTCAAATTATTTTGGTAGACATAATTTTATAAACATAACTATAATTGTAAAGACATTTAAATATACCACGTCAACTTTTTATTGGTAGAGCCGATCACCAGTTATCACAATGACCATAACACATAATATAAAATATTACTCCTTCCGTCCCATATTAAATGTCTATGTTTGAATTTTCAAGTCTTTCTTTTACAACTTTGACCTTAAATATTTTTGCTTGTGTTATATAGTATTAGATAAAAATAATACGAAGAGGAAATACATTTAAAACTCGATCTATTCATATATTTTGCATCAAATATTATATAACACAACTAAATTTATTTATGGTCAAAGTAATGAAATAAAGACTTTGAAAATTCAAACCGGACATTTAATATGGGACGGAGGGAGTAAGTATTACTAGAACTGGAGAAAAGTGAAAATTACGTGACAAATAAGCATTTAAAAATGTGCTAGTATTTTATTGACTTAAGCCATTAAAAATGCCTGGTTTCATAATACGTTATCAGTGTCTTTAGTTTACTTTTACTTTCGTATTCTTAAAAGTCTAAATTAACCAGAATGGGTGGGTGAACATCTAGAGAAATTTATCCACGTTATTATTCCATCTTAACACTAAACTCATACCCACAGTGATCACTAGACACTAGTTATCAACATGGCGTCATATTATATTTTGTATAAATTCTACCAGTATATATATTTGGTTTGGAGTCACCCTCTTAAACATATGTGAGAACACGCAGCGGAAGCAAGAGATAAAAACAGGTCCAACGCATTAGACTCGTGCATCAGCACGTCAGGTCCACGCGTCGTGGCCTGTTTTTGTGCTCTTGCCCTATAAATTGCATCCTCTTGTCATGTTAAACATCACCTCTTGTCAAACATTTCCCCTTTTTTATTTTTCTCTTACATCTCTTTTAAGTCTTTCATAACTTTTTGTGTCTAAACATCTTATAATCATTAATGAAAGAGAACTTTGTAAGAGAAGAACACATAAGAACCTAATACACTTTTGTGTGTTGTCTAGAGTGTTCTTCCTCTTCTATCTTCTTCTAGTCTTGTTGTATTCTTGTATATACTTTAAACTCTCATATCAATTTGTAACTAAGTGTCAAGTCTTACTCCGAATGTAAAGAAGCAAATGTGTAAAGTCTTACTCCGGGTGCGGAGAAGTAAGGGTGTAAACTCTTGTACCGGGTGCGGTCAAACGTTAAGGTTTGATACTTCCTAGGGTGGAAGTCTTTGTATTTGTGTGAAGAGTTCACAAGGTCTTTATAGGTTGTTTTATGTGTGGACTCTGTTAGGTGCTAGCTTGAGTATATGTGTAGATGAGTGAAAGCTAAGGTGTACGGTTTATCCACCACAAGAGTTATTTGTTACTAGTAAATTGTATATGTGTCTTGGATTTAAAACTGGACTTACGGATGATCTAAACCCTCATCTCGAACCAATATAAATCGTTGTGTTGTTCTCTCATCCCTTAACTCTTTCATCACTTTACTTAGATTTATATTGCTTAATTGTTTACACATACTTGCATGGAAACTTGACTCTCAATCTGCTTAAACCTAAAAGAAGTCAAAGAACGTATTCACCCCTCCCTTACGGTTCTCGAATTGGTATCAGAGCGAGATACTCAAGTTTTCAAACCTAAAAACTTTTTTTTACAAAAGCCTTTTAAACCGTAAACTTCTTTTTACATATATTTTAAAACCTAAACTTATTTTTGCAAAATTAAGAAAGAACCATGACTCAATAAAAATGTGGAGAGAGCTACTCTATGCAACATCCAATATTGCTTGATTCCAAAGGGTTTTGCTTTTGCAAATCTCGTTTTGAGAGATACGTTAAATCTAAGGTTGTTGACTTTGTGGCAAGTGATTATAAATGGTGACTTTGTTTTATAATGCTAAATCCAAAAATAAAATTAATAATTAGAAACCCCGCTTTAGATCTAACACCTGATGAAAAGAAACAACTTGGTAAAAATAATGAAGCTGAAATGACTCTTTACAATGCTTTGCCACGTAAAGAGTATGAACGTATTTTTATGTGTAAAACCGCAAAAGAAATTTGACGATAATCACCCACTAAGATAATTCACAAGTCAAAGATAGTAAAATAGACTTACTTGTTCAACGTTATGACAAGCTTAAGTTGTTAGGTGATGAGTCAATTGATTGGGGTTATACTCAATTTAATGTTATTGTCACGATTCTCAAATCTTTAGATCAAGAGTACACTAACAAAAATTATGTGATACAATTCCTTAGGGCTCTTCCTTTAAAATGGCGTCTAAAGGTGGCGGTTATTGAAGAAACAAAGAACTTGGCCAAACTTTCTCTTGATGAGCTAATTCCAACTTTAAGGTTTATGAAATGATCTTAGAAAATTATGATTGAGTTTCTAAGAATAAAAAATAAAAAGTTAAGTCATTAGCTATTAAGGCTAAAGTCATTAGAGATAAATCCAGTAATGATATTGATAATCCAGATGATAGTGAGGAGGAAAGTGATGTATGGGAAGAACATAGCTTGATGATGCGGAATTTTAAGAAGTTCTTGATGAGTGGTTATGCCTTTGGTGAGAGGTGGAGTGGTTTTAGAAGAGGTGATCGATATGGTGATAGGAATAGAGGTAGAGGTGATAGGAACAAAGGTGGTAACAACTTTAGGAGATAAATATGTTGTTTCGGTTGTAGTGATAAGAACCACTTCATTGGAGCAAACCACGTTACCAAAAACCGTAACATCACGTACTTATACTAAGTAGGAGTGACAATTTCTCGCACAACACAAAATATGATTTTTGAGACCCACATGAAAATAACATGCATGATAGAGTTTAGTCAAAACACTACAGGCTTTAGTTCCCACTTACGATCAGATAACTTAACCGGGATAACAGATAACTTAACCAATTTAACATGTATTGTATGCCTTGTTTAAATAAATTTTGAAGACCTAATTGAAAAGGGTACACTTGGCTTAGATAATTTGTTTCAGCACCAAATGTCATATTGTCTTTTTTTCTCATACCTATTTTCCTCGTTTTTTAACGTGATTTTAGTTACCCACATGAATCTTCATATTATTATATACTACGTACAATTAAAATTTAAAATGATCTCACACTATTATTTAACTAAAGTTCATAAGTGATACAATATGCTTATGTTCTATATATACTCATTGCAATAATTTACATGTCAATAGTGGACTAACAGTTTTACAACGACCAACACATACAAATTTGCACAACAATTATTTGAGGATGAAAAATTGAAAGAAGAACATTGAAACGTGTTCAACACATTGTAGTCAAGTGTCACATAAGAAGGTCCTATGGTTACCAACCTTGTAACGGACCTTGTAATGATGCTTAACTCATGTAACATGTCAATCTATTTTCATAAATTTGTTAAAATATCGTGTTCAACACATTGTAGTCAAGGACAGAACCAGGACCAAATATGACTGGTTGCACATTTTTTTTAACCATAATATAATAGAGTTAAAAATTGAATGAAACTGAAGAATTCATTAAAATAATAATAAATTAAAATATAACCTCATAATCACGGATTCTACGATCTTTCGTAGCGAAAAAACACTAACGTACACCCTCATTTTTAACATTAATAAGTTCTTCTTTCTCTATATCAAATGTTTAAGAATAATATTTTCACATTTTTTAAGTGCTCTATTGTGATAGCTATTAACATTACCAACATTTTGATACAATCTCTCCTTTTTATGACAGCTATCAAGACCGTTAATCACAAATGCATCATTCCGACTTTGATTTTCAACATTATCTCTAAATGAGTAACAACGGAAACAAATGCTTTGTTCGCCCTTATACTATTCCTTGAACCATGTTATAACAAGACGTCTTACCTTGCCCGCTACAATTTTGGTCAGAAAGATATGAGCACTTGGTTGACAAGCTCCTCTATCTCAATATAATCACCTTATTTCTTCCCTTTGGTTTGGATCATAATAAAAAAAATTCGAGCTCTATCAGTGGGATCTAAAAAAAGAGTGTTTAAAGTAATTGTAATCGGTACTGAAGCCGAAGAAATATCAGTTGTGGATGTAATTTGAGGTCCTTGTGAAGTATCATTCGCAGCTCTTATGACATCGATGATATCATTACGTTATCTTAGAATTTCTCAATTAAGCACTACTCTTTTATGTAGTATCTGACTATTCTAGCCATCAAACTCAGTACAAGTGGTGGTTTAGTAGTGTTTGTTTTAGGGCAAATATAAAAAAAAAGTATTATACTTGCCACCATTTTCTCTTCAGGGTAGCGAACAAATTTTTTTGCTTCTGCTGGTAATATACTTTCAAATTCATCCTCTTTAGGGTATTTTCATGAACAGTTGGACAATTTTGCCCCTATTACCCAGAAGAGGAAATGGAAAGTATGATACTTTTTTTTTATCATTTGCCATAGTTTTTTATTATGTTAAATTTTGGATATGTATTAAGATAAATTATTTAATGATTTATAATTGTGTTAAATCTATGATAAAAATGTTTTGTTTTAAGTTTACACTATTTACTTATTAAGATAATTTAGTTCCACCAGCCACTTCCATTTGCAAAGGACATGAGTTTAAATAAGTATACGCGTGCATGGCACGTGTGGGGTTCAAATAAGCAGTTTTAACCCTTACCATTTAGGCGGGAAAAGCCGTACAGACCATTTCATCATTTCATTTGTATATAACACAATTCATTTCACATTTGTAAGCGGTTTTGATTTTGTAATTCTCTCTTGTAATAAACTTCTACAAGTCAGTAAGCCATAACAAATCCCATTAACTAATTCTTGAGCTCAATTCTTATTTGAATCTCGTTGATTCCTGTAAGAGTGTATCAACTGGTATCAAAGCAGTCAATTCCGGCATCTTAACCCATAAACCTATTGAGTTTGATCGTCGCCGATCAAATAGCCAAAATACATTCGTTTCCCTATCACAAATACGTTACCCTTGTTAATTCTTATTCCGTTTTCTTAGCCAAAACACGTTTTCCGTACGGCTAGTACATTATTTATTATTTAAAAAAAAAGTATCATACTTTCCATTTCCTCTTCTGGGTAATAGGGGCAAAATTGTCCAACTATTCATGAAAATACCCTAAAGAGGATGAATTTGAAAGTATATTACCCGCAGAAGCAAAAAATTTTGTTCGCTACCCTGAAGAGGAAAGGGTGGCAAGTATAGTACTTTTTTTTTATATTTGCCCTTTGTTTTATGGGAGACTTACAAGTTACAAGAGTTAATACAAGTTATGTTTAGCATTTGTTTGATTAAAAATAGTTCTGAAGCTAGTACTACTTTTCAATAGATTGTAACAACAATAATAAAAATTGCTATGACAACACAATTGGGGTACTATTCATATTCTTTGAGGATTCATAATATATTGTTGACTATCACTTAAACTTATTATCCCCTATTTTTAGGGGCTGTTTGCTTTATGGGTGTTTTCCAAAAGGTTTATGATTAAAATGAACTCCTTTGTTTGGTTGGTGTATTTTGGATTTGAAATTGGAGCTGACTTTCGAAAATTAGAGCAGACAGTAAGGAGTATTTTAACGTGCCAAATGCACCATTCTTCCTCTTTGGCGTGCCAAATGCCTTACCAGGCAAAGTGACAAACTCATGTTAAAAGAAATTGAGCCAGTCAAGTGGCTTACGCCAAATGTATTTTTTTTTTTTTGGTGAGTTAGTGGATATTTTTAGTGGGGTATTTTGTGAGACCCAATAATATGTTAGTGGTGTGTTATGAACGAATGTGCTTTAGTTATTTGTGTGTTATTAAGAGGTGTATGATATGACTCTGAGGTCGCATACCAATAACGTGTTAATAATTCCTCTCATACCTTGTGCTCTAAGGGGATCTGTAAATCCTTGGGGCATGCTTTACTTTTCACTAAAGATTTCTGACAACATTTTCTCTTTCTTATTTTTATATATTATTTCTTATTTTTTTTTCATGTGTAAATAACGCTTTATAATGTGTGCTAATGTCCGAACAATTATAGTTTATGCTTTTTTTAGTAGGCCTCATTTATTATTTACTTTATTTTAATATTAAAATAACTATAAATCTTAACCATAATTTATATCCATAGTTGTCAGGATCCCGATCCTGATCTTAGGATCTTACGATTTTACGATACTGCAAAGCAAAAACGATCCAGATTCTACATAGGATCTTTGCAAGCTTAAGATCTTATAGGATCCCAATCTTGACCATACGATCTTACGATCTAATCCGATCCGATCTTACTTTTCTAGGATTACAAACTAAAAAACTACAAATTTATGGGTTGTTTGTTTATAGAATTCAAAAAACAACTTGTTCATATTTTTTAACATTTTATAATCCTAATTTAGGATAACATTTATATGAAACATACATAGTATTTTGTGGGTATAATGTATTAGAATTTGTAGATTTGTATAAAATTACATAAACTATTAAGAAATAACATTAGAGTAGGATCTTAAGATCCCGATCCGATCTTACGATCACGATCTTGCAAAGACGAAAACGATCCTGGGTAGAATCCCGATCTTGACAACCTTAATTATATCAACAATATAAAAAAAAACAAACAACACTTTCTTTTTTAACCAAAATTTAAATCGATATCCAAATCTAAATCCTAACCCAAATCTTAAAGTATCAACAAACCAAACGCACCTTTATTACCTTGATGATGATAGTGATACTATACTGAACCAACAACTTAGTCAAGATTCCTTCAAACAACTAATCAAAACAATTAAACTTTAAAAGACATGATAAACAAAGATTCAAATAAATTGGACCTTTAATCATACGTATCAAGTCAAAGACTATTTATTTATTTTTTTCTTAAAGAAAAAAAAAATGTTTGATGTTTGTGAATTGTGATAATAATTTAGCAATTTCTTAAGTCATAAAAAATGCTATCAAAACAGAACCTACAATTGTGAAGATATATGTTACTAACTTGTTTCATCTTTGTGGTGTAGGTTCAATTTTGAACTATGGAAACAACTCAAATTGTTAGACTGATGAATTAAGTCTAATTTAAGCTTTAATTTAACAAACTTTTTCATTTTTTTTTTCTTTTTTTTTTTTTGCTTTAGTTTACTTTGTCATATTGAGCTTTTACTAAATTTTATATTTATTTTTTTAAGTATACTAACTAAATAATATTTGTTAAAAGTACAAGGACTGAATGTGTCAAGTTGAAGACTTCATTTGCACTAAAGAAAGTTTGAAGCTGTTTTTGATATTGAAGATATCTTGAAGGACTGATATGCAACATCAGCTTATATATACTCAACCCTCTTCTTCATCTGATTATTCTCTCTCGTTTACACACACTGTCTGGTATTCTTTTGTTAGTGATATCACTTTGATATCAATTGTTAGTATTGTTCTAAAGATCAATCACATTTGATCTTTGTTGTTTGAGTGACTGAGTGATATTGTAGTGAGGTTGATTGGTGTCTACCTAGTAGAGATCAATCTTGTCTTTGTATTGTTTGGTAAGCATCCGTTTGGAGACTTATCTTCTTGACTAGTTATAATAAAAGATACACCAAGGGGTGGTTGGCTGGGTGTAAAGAAGTTTGTTGTGTGTTTGTTACCATTTTTACATGGTATCAGAGCTCACGGTTCTGATCTGGTGGTTTTGAGATTCTAGGGTTTCTAGGGTTTCGTACAATATTTTGGGGGTTTTTGCAATTGACGGTGTTATCGGTTAATTGAGGCTGTTTTGTTAACGGCCGTAGTTGATTTAGTCTAATCAGGCTAGATCTGGTGATTCTTGTGGGATTCTTGATTAGGGTTCTTGAAACCCTAATTTCTGGTTGTTTGGGATTTTGTTCCTTGGTGTTCTTGGGCCCATTCTTGGTTAATTCTTGTTTCTATTCATCACTGTAAGTATCATCTATCTCTTAAGACAACATTAACTTAGTCTAGAAGGTGCAAACGGGACAGTTAACTCCTTGATCTGCCAACTTGATTGGTACGAATACCTGCTCTGACTGTCCCCAGTCTTCTGGCCGGTTCTTGGTTGATCTTGGGTGTGAGTTGTGTTAGTTATATTCATTTTTTAGTTCTTATTCAGTTTATTGTTGTGTCTAAGTCGAAGGAGGATAGGAATTGGGCAGTCTTGGAAGTTGATTGAGTTGTTTTGTTCTGGTTATTTGTTGGTCTTGTTGTTTCTGCTTAGTTATAGCTATTTGATTGGTCTTGTTGTTTCTGCTTATTGTGTGATTTTTTGTTGATTCTTGCTGTTTGTTCTCATTTACTGGTTATTATGGCTATTGATGATGCTCCTGGTGGTAGTAATACTCAAGTGTTAATTAGTAATTTAGATGCTGGTAATCCTCTACATATTCAAACTAATGATAATAGTGGAAATGCTCTTATTCCATTTAAACTGCTTGGAACTGAAAATTATAGAATCTGGTTTGGTGCTATGAAATTGGCTTTACAAGCTAGGAATAAGTATAGTTTTGTTGATGGAACTTGTAATAAGGAGTTGTTTCCTACTAGTGATGTTTTGTCTGCTCAATGGGATAGATGTAATGCTATTGTCTTGACTTGGATTATGAATTCTGTTTCTCATGATGTTTATATGGGGTTGGTTTATTCTGAGAATGCTGCTTCTGTCTGGCAAGAGTTAAAAGAAACATATGATAAAGTTGATGGTTCTGTGATATATAATCTGTTACAAAAAATTAATTCTGTTAAACAAGGTGGTAGTTCTGTTGCTGATTATTATCATAGGATCAATTCCTTATGGAGAGAATTTGATTCTCTTACTAAATTGCCTAAATGTACTTGTGAGAATAAGTGTACTTGTGAAGCTAGTACTGAGTTAGTTTTGCATCAACAGTTAATGAAATTGATGCAGTTTCTTATGGGTCTTGATGATTGTTATCAACCTGTGAGAACTGCTTTGTTAACTAGAGATCCTTTTCCTGAGGTCAAAGATGCTTATGCTGTTGTATCTAGGGAGGAGTCCCACAGAGGGATTCCTGAGACCTCTAGTGTTTCTGAGTCTAAGCTTAATGATTCTTCTTTTGCTGCTAAATCTTTTAATAACAATAAAAGAGTGTTTAATAATAATAACACTAGGGGTACCAATTCTAATACTGCTAATAGAGGTCCTAATCCTAATCTGAATTGTAAAAATTGTGGTAAAATTGGACATACTATTGACAGATGCTATGAGTTAATTGGGTTTCCTTCTAGTTTTGTTAAAAACAATAATCCTGTTAATAAGCAAAATGTTTTTAAACAAAGCTATATTGCTAATTCTGATGTTAAACAAAATGAGAATAAGTCTTCTTTTTCATCTGCTAGCAATTCTTCTGGTTTTACCTCTGAACAGATGAAAAAGTTGTTGTCCTTGATTAGTAAAACTCCATCTGGAAGCATACATGCTAATATGGCAGGTAGAGCTTCTTTCTTTAATGGAAATGTCTGGTTTAATATTAACTTTTCTAAATACTTTTATGCTAATTCTAGTCTAGCTATTAGTACTATCTCTTTGGGTTGGATTATTGACTCAGGTGCTAACCAGCACCTAACTGTCTCTACCATTGGTATGTCCAATGTTGTAGATATTACTAGTTTTAAAATCACTGTTGGGCATCTCAATGGGACTCTTGCCACTATTAGTCATGTTGGAAATTTGAAGTTGACTAATAATGTTACTCTTTATGATGTGTTGGTTGTTCCTGGATACTGTGTGAGTCTTTTATCTGTCAATAAGCTTATTAGAGATAGTAAGTTGTTTGTTGGTTTTGATGAGGATAAATGTTATATTCAGGATTGGAAAAGGGAGAATGTTTTGGGGACTGGTAGTCAGTCTGATGGTCTTTACCTGTTTGACATGCAGCCTAATTTGTCTTTAGGTCAGTGTAATGTGGTTATATCTTATAATGTGTCTAAACTTACTTGGCATAATAGATTGGGTCACCCTGCTGATCCTGTTCTATCTGTTCTTCAAAAAGATCTTGGTATTTCCAAGAATTCTACTATCTCTGTTTGTGAAATCTGTCATAGAGCCAAACAAACAAGAGAACCATTTCCCTTGTCTGATCATAAGTCACAAAATATTGGTGATCTTGTTCTTCTTGACTTATGGGGCCCTTACAGAGTTACAAGCAGAGAAGGGTACAAATATTTTCTGTCCATTGTTGATGATTTTTCTAGAGCTGTATGGGTATACTTAGTCAAAACTAAGGATGAAGTGTTTGGTGTTTTCTGTAATTTCATTCACTTAATTTTGAATCAGTTTGATTTAAAAATAAAAACTGTAAGATCAGATAATGGAACTGAATTTGTTAATAAGAAAATGAATGATATGTTTTCTGATCTTGGAATCATTCATCAAACTTCATGTGCCCATACACCTCAGCAGAATGGGATTGCTGAAAGGAAACATAGACACTTGCTCAATGTTGCAAGGAGTCTTATGTTTCAAGGGGGGATTCCTTTAAAGTTTTGGTCTGATTGTGTTCTAACTGCTGTATATCTTATAAACAGGCTGCCATAATCTGTTTTACATGGTAAATGTCCCTATGAGTTGTTGTATAAAAAGAAACCAAATCTTTCCCATTTGAGGTCTTTTGGCTGTCTTTGTTTTGCTACTATTTTGAACAATCATGATAAAATGTCTTATAGGTCTGAAAAATGTGTTCTCTTGGGGTTTTCTACTACTAAAAAGGCATATAAACTTTTAAGTTTAGATACCAGAAATGTGTTTTTTGCTAGAGATGTAAAATTTTATGAAAATATTTTTCCACTTAAAATGAAAACCTGTGATTTGACTGATGCAGAAAGTGCAAATGAAGTAGATCACTTGAAGTTTTTTGATAGTCTTAAGTCTCAAAGTCCCAATGATGAAGGGGAAGATACATCAGTTGTGGAAGGTAGTTTGCCATCTTCATCTGGTGCAGTAGACTCAGATACTACTCATTTGCATCATGAAGATGTGCATTCTGCAACCCAAGTTGGTGACCAATACTGGTCTGAGGGCAGTCCCACTCCTGAGCATAATTCTGAAAACATAACAACTCAGTCTTTATTTGAAAATGATGATGTGCAGACACCTGTTGTAAGAAGGTCTAGTTGGGAGACTAAAACTCCTATTAGGTTCAATGATTATGTGATGAGTTCTAAAGTCAGATATGGTATTGAAAAATATGTATGCTATAGAGGTCTTAACAGTCATAATATGTGCTTTGCTTCAACTCTTAATAAATCTGTTGAACCTAAAACTTATGAGGAAGCTGTCAAAGATCCTAACTGGTCTGAAGCCATGAATAATGAAATTGAGGCTTTAAATAGAAATAATACATGGACTGAATGTATTTTACCTCTTGGCAGACATGCTATTGGGTATAAGTGGATTTGGAAAATAAAATACAAGTCTACTGGTGAGATTGATATATATAAGGCTAGATTAGTAGCAAAAGGTTTCAATCAAAGAGAAGGCTTTGATTATGATGAAACTTTTAGTCCAGTTGTTAAAATGGTTACTGTAAGATGCTTGATTAGTATTGTTGTTAATATGAATTGGCCATTGTATCAACTGGATGTTAACAATGCCTTTCTGTATGGTGATTTAGATGAAGATGTTTATATGGTTTTACCAAAGGGTTTTAATGGTGGAGATGATAGTAAAGTTTGCAAACTTAATAAGTCTTTATATGGTCTTAAGCAAGCCCCAAGACAGTGGAATGCTAAACTTACCACTGCCTTGATTGAACATGGGTTTGTTCAAAGCAAATATGACTATTTGTTGTATGTTAAACAGAAAGATAACATGTTTGTTGCTTTGCTTGTGTATGTTGATGATATTGTCATAACTGGTAACAATGAAGCTGAAATTAAAAGGTTTAAACTATTTTTGAGTACCAAGTTTATGATTAAGGATTTGGGTGAGTTAAAGTATTTCCTTGGAATTGAAGTTTTGAAAAATGAAAAAGGAGTGTGTATGACACAAAGAAAATATTGTATGGAGTTGTTATATGAGTATGGTTTGCTTGCTGCAAAACCAGTTGATGCTCCTTTGCCTGAGAATTCTGTGTTAAATTGTAATGAAAGTGATACTGATAAGGTTTTGCACAATGTTACTAATTATCAAAAACTAGTTGGGAAATTGATTTATCTGACTAATACTAGGCCAGATATTAGTTATGCTGTACATTGTCTTAGTCAACATATGCATAAACCTTTTCAGTCTCATCTTAAGGCTGCTTTAAGAGTTTTGAAGTATCTTAAGGGTTCTCCGGTTACAATTCAATAAAGTGTCTGATCTTAAGCTTAGAGCATATCATGATGCAGACTGGGCAAAATGTCCTATGACAAGAAGGTCGGTTACTGGATTTTGTGTTTATCTGGGTGATTCTCTTATTTCCTGGAAAAGTAAAAAACATTGTACTCTGTCTAGAAGCTCTGCTGAAGCTGAGTATAGAAGTTTAGCTTCTACTACTTGTGAAGTTATTTGGTTGAGTAATCTGTTAAGTAGTCTTGGTATTAAAGACTTGTTGCCTGTGGATGTTTTTTGTGATAATAGTGCAGCTATTCAGATTGCTGCTAATCCAGTTTTTCATGAGAAAACTAAACACTTTGAATTGGATGTATATTTGGTAAGAGAAAAGGTATCTGCAGGTGTGATTAAGACTGATAAAATTCATACTAGTATGCAGATTGCAGATATTTTTACCAAGTGTCTTGGTCATAAGCAACATTGTGTATTGTGCAAAAAACTTGGATTGGTTGACATGTTTGCAGGGTCTCTCAATGGAGGCAAGCAGGCAAATGATAATGATATTGATGGTAGAGGTAAACAAGCTAAAGATTGTGATGTTGATCAAGGTTGAAGTCTATCAACTTGAGAGGGGATGTTAAAAGTACAAGGACTGAATGTGTCAAGTTGAAGACTTCATTTGCACTAAAGAAAGTTTGAAGCTGTTTTTGATATTGAAGATATCTTGAAGGACTGATATGCAACATCAGCTTATATATACTCAACCCTCTTCTAGGGTTTCATAACTCATCTTCTTCATCTGATTATTCTCTCTCGTTTACACACACTGTCTGGTATTCTTTTGTTAGTGATATCACTTTGATATCAATTGTTAGTATTGTTCTAAAGATCAATCACATTTGATCTTTGTTGTTTGAGTGACTGAGTGATATTGTAGTGAGGTTGATTGGTGTCTACCTAGTAGAGATCAATCTTGTCTTTGTATTGTTTGGTAAGCATCCGTTTGGAGACTTATCTTCTTGACTAGTTATAATAAAAGATACACCAAGGGGTGGTTGGCTGGGTGTAAAGAAGTTTGTTGTGTGTTTGTTACCATTTTTACAATATTAAAAACACATTTTGATGAACCCGATGTATTTACAATTTTTTAAAGAAAAATTGACGTTTTTTTTTAAAAATTAACATTATATCAAAAAAAATTTATAGAGTTCCCGGAACCTGCGGGTTCCGTCCCTGATTGTAGTTGAGCTAACGAAAGCAGATGTAAACCGTTCAGCAACACACTCTTTATGATGTAGAACGAAAAGGTTTAGTGGGTTGAAAGTTACACCGAAAATATCTCTTTTTTTGGTAACGAAAATGTGATAATAAGAAAAAACAAAAGAAAAAAAAAAACGTTGGTTTAAAACAAGACACACAAACAAATCTTTCATGATTCAGGTTCACTCACTTCGATACTCCCTATATTCACCACACATTTCACATTCCCCCCACAAAATCTCACAAACAACAACACTTGGCACATTAACACTCATCATCTTCAACATTCTTAAAGGTAAACAACTTCATTTTCTGTAACATCTCCTTTTGTTTATCTGTTAATCACACCTTAATGAACTTGATTGCTTAATTCACTATGCAGTTATAAGATTCCTAATTATTTGTGTTTGGAAACAGTTTTTTAAGCAGTAATAGTTTAAGAGCATTGTTATATCCAACTGCTTGTCACGATCATGAAAGTAGGAGGATATAAATATGCACAAATATTAGGAAGAAGAAGTACTATTATTTTTCATAGTTTCCTTTGGGGAGGGGATGTTTGGCTAGGGGAGGTCTCAAGTTCGAGTCCCACCCGGGACTTTTACCCCTTCCTGCGATAAAGGAGTAGTAGGCGGGTCTGAGGGTCAGCATACTGCCCAATTAGATGTCAGTGCAGCAGGACGTGAACCACTAACAACTAACAAGCCGTTCAAGAAAAGAAAAAAAAAAAACTATTATTTTTCATAGTTTAATTAATGTATTAAGATTTTTGTTCTGTTTTTGCGGCTATTGGTCTGCCAAAGCCTAGTTTGAAAGAACAATAGCTATAGCTAAATTTAATGTAAATTCGCTAATTATGTCAAACTTTGACTTTACGTTGTTGGTTAATTTTTTCATAGTTAAGTTAATTTTTTCTGTTTGTGGTTCGATTTGAATTAGAGGGGTGTTTGGGACTGAATATTCTCATCAAAATACTGGCAAATAAGCAATTCGCACTTGGCGATCCATATTCTCAAACTACAATTATTTTCTAAAAACCCAATCTGCCTACCTAGACCGATTGCTTGCTAGGTGGTGGTTGCCGCCCGACTAGCACCTAGCACTTTTTGCAACCATGCTCATAGGCACTTAGGATATGCAGTCCCAAACACCCTGTTAGTGATTTTTGGACCTTACAAACGGGAACTCTCTACAGACCAATCAACTTACATTTGTATGACGAGAACCTTTATTTAGATAAGTCATTTTAAATTTGGTTCTGTTGTGTTTTTCCCTTGCCAGGAATATTAAGCAAGTGATTTGCTCGAAACCGGAACTGCTGATTCAATAGTTGTATTATTTGGTAAATTTGAGAGAAAGTTTTATGGTTGGATTAAACCATATCTGTCAATGTATGTGATGCAATTTCTTGCAAGCGAAGAATAGCTAGATGATGGCTACAACCACGGTAGTTGGACTAAGAGCAGGGGAAAGACTATTGGGTTCATCGTCTTACTACTCCGACGTTACTGAAAAGTTTTCAAGTAGTACTGATCTCGGGTTCATATTTCCCCCAACTAAGAATTTAATTATTGCAAAAAAGTCATCCAATTATGGCCATGGGTTCATATCTGACCGGCGTAATAAAGACATTCGTTACATCAGAGCTTTAAAGGAACATGTGGACACTGCTTCCAATACGAGTATAGACCAATGGTTTCAGGGACTTGAGCATATGGAGGCCAAAGGGTCTGATCAAGAGTTTTCGGTTGACGCGTTGCTTTTGTTACAGAAGTCGTTGTTGGAAAAGCAGTGGCTCCTTTCACCTGAGGAGACGTTGACTGAAAATAATTCAACGGAGGAAAGTAGCAAAAAGATTTATGTTAGTGGTTCAGAGAAATCTGCTCGTAGGCGTAGAATAGATGCTCAGAGGAAATCACCAAACAGAAGATTTTCTACTAATGAAGTTGGTGTGAAGAAGCCGGTGAAATTTGTAATTAGTCCAGAACTGCTACAAACTCGTGTGAGAGGTCATGGTAAAGGTGTTGTTAGTGATACGCTGTTAACTCATACAGAAGTTGTGGTTTTATCGAAAAAAATTAAAATTGGTCAACACTTAGAAGAGCGGAAATCAAGGTAACTGATTATCTTGTTGTTCTTATCAATCAAAACAATCATATATGTATATGTTTGTAATTTAACGAGCTCTGCAACATTTTTAGATTAAAGGAAAGATTGGGATATGAACCATCTGAGGCGCAACTTGCAGCTTCGCTGAGGATTTCACGAACTGAATTGCAAATGAAACAGATTGAGTGCAAGTTAGCTAGAGAGAAGCTAGCCATGAGCAATGTCCGACTAGTAATGTCAGTTGCACAAAAATATGCCAGCATGGGAGCCGAAATCGGTGATCTTATTCAGGTGTGTGTTATCATTAATAATGGCAACTGATAGAAGCAATATATTGACTAGCATGTTAAATCTTGGTATCACTTATTTATAGGTCTGGTCGTCTGGATATCTTTAATTTTATACAACTCTATGTTTTATGTAGGGAGGTTTAATTGGACTACTCCGTGGTATAGAGAAATATGATTCATCAAGGGGGTTCAAGATTTCGACCTATGTTTATTGGTGGATACGGCAGGTGAGAATGATACATCAGTTTTTTAATGTTGTTACTTCATCAGATAGAATCAATGCAAGATCCATAAGTGAGACTAGCATAAATTTTGTTTACATTAGTGTTTTTTGGTTATAGTTTCTGTATAGTAGGCGTTATCTAATATGCCACTTACCTTATATGTCGCTTGCAAATTTTGACTCTAAATTTATCATCATGAGTTGTTGGGGGTTGAATATAATACCATAAACTACCTAGTCAAAATCAAATGTCAAATGGCATAACAACCAAAAGGTTTTTGTATAAAATGTTCTTCAACAAGCAAGGGAAATTATAATCCTTGTAACTTTTGTCTCTTTAATTTCAGGGTGTTTCCAAAGCATTGATTGAAAACTCTAGGACCCTAAGATTACCAATCCATATGCATGAAAGACTGAGTGCTATACGAAATGCCAAGGCTAAGCTTGAGGAAAAAGGAATAACGCCATCAATCGAGGTAAGTTAAACATTACATTTACTAAAAATAAATGTTACTTTTTTGTTTTTCTGTGATTTTGTAACTTGAACTAATGAGCTATATCTTCCC
>OU343222.1:116468911-116555457 GCA_910596185.1 Chrysanthemum makinoi | reverse complement strand
TTTTGTCTATATATGCATGATCCTCACGAGCCTCATTTCTTTGCTCTCAGCGGATTTTACGGTATGTTCGAGGACTTTGGCTTATGGTTTTACAATTATTTACTGTTCTACTGATTCCTTGGTTTACCTTGACCGGATCTTGATTGGGCTTGGTTGCCCTACCACTCGCCGAGTCCATCGGGTTATTGTGTTTTCTTGGCAACAACTTACTTTCCACGGTCATCTAAGCGTCGGCCAACAATCTCGTTCGATCTGAGGTGAGTATCGTGGTGTTGCGAATCTTTACGTATTTGAACATGTTGGCTTCGGATTTACTCGTGAGCTTCATACACGTTGTCCTCTGCTACTATTGTTTATTGTGATAATGTGAGTGCGATTATTGCTTGTACTCTAATCTTGTTGGTATCCGGCGCACAAGCACATTGAAGTTGATATTCATTTTGTTCGTGATTTGGTTTACTCTTGGTCAAGTTGAGTTACGCATGTTCCCCCTATAGGTTTCGATATCGCGATATTTTTACCAAGGGTTTACCTTCGTCTTTTTTCTGCTGAGTTCGTGACGGCTTGAGTGTTCGGTCTCCTCCCGCTCAAACTGCGGGGGAGTGTTAGTCGATTAGTATAAGGCTTAGGCCTGTTATGTGTTTAGGCCCATATTGTATTCTATATATATTTATCATGTACCAAACATTATAGCATTGAAAGATACACAATCTTACACTCTTGGCTCTAGACTCAATTGTGCACATTTGGTTCCTATGTCGGAGACTAGGGAGAGGGTCTCCTTCTTCAATATCAACAATCTCTAAGAGAAAGTCGATAGATAATGTAGGTTCCCCGTGAGAATGAAACAAGCCCTTTTAAGAGGAACTTGAGTAGCTTGGGAAGTTGTAGTGCAATGCGTCACTGGGTCCATGACGTCTTGTCTTCAATACCAGTGTTACCTTGGTAACAACCAGTAGCATATGTATTGAACCCAGTTTCTGCCCTAAGGTTGAATTATTGGAGGGCTATTTCTTTTCACCCTTTTCACATTCAATTCTTTTTCATTCTTCAACCCCTTCAGTGCTTACCAAGACTTCATTACTAGAACCTTGTTGGGTTTATTCCAGTTCTAACTCTATCTCAGTCCGCACTCTTCCCATATTCTCATTTTTCTCCTTTTTTCACCATACCTAAGGACTCTACACTATCAAGTGGATTGTCCCTGGGTAGATCCCTCCAGTTCTGGCTGATCGTGGAAACTAATACCTAACCTCACCATCATTATAACTCCATGCATAAAGTACAGTTCATTCTTCCATAAAACCAATTGAGAAATCATTTGGAAAATCAATCAAGGTACTTGTGATATAAAATCAAAGCATTTTGTACCTTAATAGTTTTGATCATTTAGAAATGCTCCCCCTCAACATGTGCATATGATCTTGAAATTGTTTAGCACATGGAGGCAAGAGTTCTTTGAAATAATTTCTTGATCACAATTTCCGTAGAAAAGCCATTTGATTTTCTTGGTAAATTCTCCCCCTCAATATGTGCATAAGATATTTGAAATTATTTTATCACATAGAGGAAAGAGTTCTTTTGAAGTACATCCACGATCAAAAAATCCATTAAGAAACCATTTAGAAAAACAATCAAGTGTATACTTTATGTTGAAACGTCGAAATCTTTGTACCTTGAAAGTTTATTTCTTTTTGAAATGCTCCCCCTCAATATATGCTTCGAGATTCGAAAGTGTTTAGCACATATGGGAGAGCATCCTGCACTTTTGAATCAAATCGATCATCATTTATCAAATTTCATTATTAAATCACAAATTCTCCCCCGATAAAAAATATCAAAGCCTTTGAGATTTTGGATCCCAAGTGATTTAATAAGGTTTAGAAAACATGGGAGAATATGTGCCTGATTTAAAAGCTCTTCTGGTTTATGGTTAAATGCTCCTCCACAATCATGTGCATTAAGTATTTCAAAATCGTTTGGCACATGAACGAAGGAGTGCTTTAGAAACAATCACCCTTTTAAAACCGATTTGAGATTTAAATCACGATCTCTCCCCCGATCAAAAATTTCAAACCAATTGAGATTTTGGATCCCGATTGATTTAAATCATTTAGAAAATGTTGGGGAAAGACGTGGCAAGATTTGATTTTGAAAAATGACAGATAAGGACCAATTTAAGACATTAAAGATTGTTAGTGTCATGTATGATTGTTTTAAGAGATTTTTAAGTAAAATAAAACAATTTCACAATCAAACAAGAACATAATTTTTTTTATTTTGTAAGATCTTTAAGTTTTAAAGAAAATCATACCATGACATAACATTAAATCTTTAGATCACCACTTTGTTTTAGTACAAACTGGACTTTTATGAAGAAATATCGTTTGAAAATACTTAAGTTTGAAATCACTCTCCCCCTCAATCAATGACCATAGTCGTTGATGGAGTGACTTATATTTGAAAAAAAATGAAGTCCGGTTGATTTCCAAAATTTTAGACCAATTTATTTTCAAAACAATATTTTTCCATTTTCAAAACAATGTTTTCAAGATTGTTTAAAAATTGTATCATGCACAAAAATACGTTAGGTGGTTGAGCTGCTTCTGTTGATGTTGCTGTAGGTTTGGAAGAAAACCAACTACTGATGCAGTGAGACTTCTGGCGTTGCATTTGTCATGCCAACTCTTCATAGAGGTCCAATTAAGCTCCGTTTCTTCATTTGATGATGATGAAAACCAAATATCGCATGATGAGACCTCTTACGTTGCATTTCATGCCAACTTTCCATAGAAGTCAAATTAAGCTCCGTTTCTTCATTTGTCAACCCAAGATATAGTTACCCTTTCCTTTCGGCATCCAATCATCTTCTTATGTGGGATCCGGATCGGGAACATTCTTTTAAACCATGTTATCTGCATACGTTAGTAGACACAGATAGACATATATGATGGTCGACAACACCCAAACAACAATCGACTAATAAAAGTCAATCCAACATATCAATCAGATCATAAAAGGTATGGGAAAAATGTGTTCATCAATCTATAATCATCTAATCCTAACAATCACATCCTAGAAACCTAGTCCTTCAACATAGGCAATTATATTTTTAATTAAGCACGTAGGATAATTAAGAAAGCCCGTTAGATGATGTACATTTGAAGAACATTCTCCCCCTCAATCAATGACTTATTTTCTGAAAAGATTAAAAGCGCTGAAATCATTGATTGAGTTTTCAATTTTCACAAAAACTCTGAATCTAATAGATTTACAAGCAACTCATTTACCACTATTTTTGAAAACAACAAATATTTTTCTGAAGAATTTATAGAAGGAAAAACATTTGTGTAGAGCAACGGTCGACGACATTCCAATTTGTTTTAGGATAAGTGCACGAAATTTTGAGAAATTGGTTTAGCGACACTTTCCTTCCTTGAAGAACGGGTTGCTATCAGAAATAATAGCAAACCATTGTTTAAGCACGGGTTCAGATCTGAAAGTAACTGCAACCATGATTTGAAGCCGGGTTCTGATCTGAAATAGCTGTAAGCCATTTGATTGTGACATGTTTTGAAAAAATATTTACACCTTCTTTCGAACTTCATCTATGGTCTTGCCATTGTTGAATGACATTTCTAAGACCGCAGATGTTATCGATACCAGAAGACATGTCTTGAGAAAACATATTTTTGGACTTTTTCAAATTTTACTGTTTTTAAGGGTTTTTGTTGGTTTTATATTTTTCTATTTTGTTTTTGTTGGTTTTATATTTTTTTATTTTGCTTTTTAATAAATATTTACAAAGATAGAGTAGATGATATAGTTTAAGAGGATGATGATACGAGAGATAAGGATATCAAGCAGCACGTCGTAGAAGATAGAATTCGTCATCTCTTAAACTTCCACCACCGAAACCAGGGGCTCCAGAATAGAAGAGAGGAGCCTTTGAGAAAGAGACTTTGGACTTCCCCAAAAGAAAATCCATTAGATGAGCAGATTCGAAGCTCTATTTCAAGCTTTCCTTAGTCGGTGCCAGAGAAGCACACCATTATCATAAATCCCGCTGCTCCTTTTAAGAATGAAAATCGAGATTCTTCGTTCGGGGTTATATCATCAACAAGAACGACAACGTATCATCCCTCTTTAAATTTCTTCTCATATTTCATTACCACGAAGTCGAAGCTATACATCCCCAACGGTACGTCAAGAGACCACTTCCTTCAAGTAGATGAATTGATGCGTCATGTCTCTTAGACTAGAGCTCGCGAACCGAATACATACCGAACAAAGAAACTTATACCATCAAGTAGCAGTTAATTCCAATAGCCAAAGAATAAACCCGATGTATACTTTTCTCTCCCCCTAAAGAAAGTGTATGAAGCTCAAGAACCCAAAGTACCCGAATGCCCAAAGAGAATAACCGATAACATTGAAGAAGCGAGACCGAATCGATTATCTCTGCGGAGGACTATCTCTGCGTATTTCAACTCCGGAATAAGTGATTATATCTCTGAATCACTGATTAAGCACTCAAAGTGAGGTACGTGTATGTATACTCTCTTTGATGATTGCGATAGCATCGAAATCATCACACACTTGTGTACCTCTTTTATCACCAGAAACTAACTCTTCCATCTCTTCCACCACATAGTTGGAATAAGAAAACTAAAATGCCATGAGTCAAACCTTGAGTTTCTCTGCGGTAATGACATTTGTCTTCCCGGGATATCTTCAATCACTTAGAAGTATTAAGTTCATCAAGTTTACTCGCGTTTAGATACGTGTCTCCTTCCCCCTTACTGGTTTCTTCAGAATCAGCAACACATTGTAAGCCCATATACTTGAAATCATTTGAGAAGAACCCTAGAAGTCTTTGTGAGAATCAACTTTCTGAAGAATATGAGCAAGTCTAATTGGGGATTAAATTCGATATTTCACTCTCCCCCAATTAGTGCTCTCCCCTAAATCGACAATCTGTTTGATAAATGCTCAGATTAAGAAGAAGTCTTTAGATAATCAAATGCAACTCATCTTTAGTCTTCTAACATGTAGCAGAAAATGTAGAACAGACTTTGGACTCGACCTTCTTCAAGATTGTCCAGTTGGGGATTAGATAGTTAACATCTTCATCTCACCAAATGCATTCCAATTACCTTATATGTAGCAAATCTTCTTGACTAAAATCCCTCCCAATCAAACAAGAACAGAAAGATGTTCATCAAAGAAATCAGCCCAGCAACTAGAAGCACTTTGTCATTTAATCATATCATCCCATGTGAAGATGTCAACCAAAGGCTCTTAGAAGAAACTCCATGTAAAGATGACCCGATAAGAAGAAGCTCCGTTCTTACATGAGTTAGGAGCCGTATGACCATATATTCTCATATGTCAATCAACCATACAGAATTATCACACTTCTTCTCCCTCCGAAATTGCATACGGAGATGCCATTCTTGATTAAGTCAGTGAAATCATCCAAATATAGTCTATTCACACTTCTCCCCCGCAAAATTAGCATATGATGTCGCCATCGTCATTATAAAAGAGCAAGTGGAATAAGAGTAATTATCAGTAGACCGATTCACTTGATGATGGAAAAAGCATGAAGCATGTTGATGAGAATGGTCATAATAAGAAGATTTCTCTTCTTCAGAAGATAATGCGCACTGAAACGTACACATTTATTTTCTTTAGGGAACGAGGCTTGAACTTTTGTGTTTAAACGTCATAAGAGGATTTCTCTTCTTTGGAAGATAAAGCGCACTGAAACGTATACGTTTCTTTTCTTTAGAGTACGAGGCTTGAATTGTTGTGTGTTTAAACGTCATAAGAAGATTTCTCTTCTTCATAAGATAAACCGCACTGAAACGCACACTTTTCTTTTCTTTAGAGTACGAGGCTTGAACTGTTGTGTTCAAATGTCATTATCTCTCTCTTTTTCAATCTCTCTTGGCAAAACTTGTAATCACCCCATTATCATTTAGTAGGCTCTTTGTTGTGATAGTTGATGAAGAAAACCCAATATGATGAATTTGACCCTGAAGTAAACTAACCCGAACTCGTGACTTAAACTTGCACATATGTAACAAAGAGTGGTGCCGAGACTTCGTCCTCCATTGAATCTCTAAGTACTCTATACTCTTCATCCAACCAACCATCAAGTATAAGGCGTACATAACCTCTTGAAAATCCTCAATTGAATGTAACCTGAGCACTAGCGTAACTCCTTAAAGTGATAGTTATTTTGTGGTGGTAAGAGCCCAATTCCCTTAAGTGGTAAAAGAAAAAGTCACCCAACAATAACTAGATTTCCAAGTCGTTTTATAATAAGCTCGAACAAGGATCTTGAAGAATCTTCATCCAACCATCCCGATCCCTTGATATAAGTACACTCGCCCGTGATATTTCACTTCAACCTCAAATAAATAATAGTGAATTAACCCCGTTGTCACATCTTCTGGTTCGCAACACAAATCTAGCCTTCTATGACATTTGAATGAACTTTGATAATGGTTTCATCTCGACCATGGTTAAAAGCAAGTAACCCCGTAAAACCTTGTAATAGCCAAACTGCCATGAGGACAATCCAAACACACATCTAATTCATGAAGTACACCCTTTTATCCCTTCTTCGAAGCAGAAATTGTAGCACCAGCATAAGATAATATCCCGAAATACGCTTTTCTTTCTCCAGGATGGTTCCATCATTACGGGATTTTACAACTCTATGGTTTAAATAGAGAAATAGTTTCTTTCGCGGGATTTTACAAAACCAAGAATAAACCGTAAGATAGATCCGGAAATGCACTTTACAATTACCAGGATGTTTTCATTGTCACGGGATTTTACAAGTCTATGATTGAAACCGAGAAATAAATTCTTTCGCGGGATTTTACAAAATCAAGACAAAACCGTAAACAATGTCAGCATGAATGTGTTATGACAACTTTGGTTTTGGTGAATAACTGTTTTAAGGGAACATGCAGCTGTTTATCAACGGTTCATTCTCCACCATCAACAATTCTTTACCCATATGTAGACAACTTCACAAACCATACTAAGTCAAGTAGTATAAACTACTTCCCCCTGGAGGATGTCCGTAAACCAAGGTACACGTTTCTCCCCCATGATGGTTTCGAACTTTCAGAATCATCACAACGTGTTCAACCATTTGCATGAAAAGTTCTTGTCATAAGCAAACATCTTGAAAAATCATGACTAACGCTGACGAAGATTTTGCTTAGACTGTGAAGTATTTTTTTGACAATTTGTGGTGTCAAATATCTCATGGGAATTGCTGAAATTGAACCTCCATTGATTCATCGACTAAAAGTAATGACCACATATGGAGATACCCCGATACGGCTAATATCTCGTAAGTAATACCATACAAAAACTCTGTAGTCATTTTTTCTTCAAATTTTAGCACAAGCCATGAATTTGTATCCTCCGTGAAATTTTGTCATACCAAAAATACCACTCTTGACCTAATATAACCAAAAATGTGTGTCAAATGTTTTTGTGAAAAATTCTTACAACATTTTGGATTGCAATGTACTCGACACAACTATTCAGTCCACAATTGATTGTATCAAAAACTCAAGTAATTACTCATGTGTAAAGCCCAAACACAATCAGTATCACCGTAGGCCCACGATCCAAATCAAACATCCATATACTACAAGTCACAACGGATATAAAGGTAGTAATACCCTAAATATTCTCATATTAACCCTAATCCATATCTCAAACATTACGCCTACCAAGAATACGATCCTCTCAAAATAGATCGAGATAAAAGCATCTCCTTTTCTCACAACAATCTCCATCTCGGATCATATCTCATCTCACCGCATAAGATAATCAATCACAAATCCTCTAATCTCGGATACATAACAACTACCAATAATCAACCCAACACATGAACTCCCTTTTCTTGTTTCGTTTTGAGTTCGAATCAACACAAAGTAGTCTTCAAGATCGCTGGTAAATGGGTCTCGGGTAAGGTTTTAATTGTTTGTAGTTGATGTTGAGTCATTTTAAACGAACCAAAGAAATAGAGACTAACGAAATTGTTAATACTCTATTCCTTTTAATTCGAATATCAATTGAAGCTGGGTCTTCAAGTACATTATATCGATGAAGATATGATTATTTCGTAGTGCTAGAAGCGTAAAGTCTTGATATTGCGTTAATATCCGAAAGAATAAAAGCTGAGATCTATATATATTTTTAATTTCGATTTTCATAGATTGGAGTAGAGGTGATGTAGTTTAATTTGAGATTGAATGGAGATGGGTTAGGTTAGATTTAGAAGTGAAGTTGAATATGGTTATAGTTGCGGATCTTGTTGTGGACGGTACGTGATGCCATTTCTTTTAACATTAAGCTTATAATTAAATTTATATTTTCGTTTCGGTGACAATTGACTGATGAAGATGGGGTATATCTTAGGTCTTGAGAGGTGATGGTGTTTGGTCGTTGGTATAAGTGGTCGAGTCTTGTGGTCGTTTCTTCTTCATCCTGTCTGTCAAGTCGCTGATCACATACAAAACACAACTCGCTACTCGACTCAAGTCGCTACCATGAGTAAAGACTCATGGCAAGTCGCTATCAGTTTTTGTCAAGTCGCTACCTCTTTTGCATGATACAAGTCGCTACTTAACATAAGTCGCTATCAATATAGTGACAAGTCGCTACATAGTTCTGTTAACAACTCGCTTGACATTCAATAATGTCAAGTCGCTACTTAGTATTCATCACAAGTCGCTAAGAAAACAATGAATCCGGACAACTTATTCAGTCAACTCGCTAGCAGGAATATCAAACTATTTTTCCGTTCATACTCAAAGTTACCCAGAAAAATGTCGTAAAGTTGCATCTTTTTGCCTGTTTGACCACAGTTTGACTACAAGAAATATAACCATTTATCTGACCAGATTCATTCACGGATAAAACTTGGTACAAAAACTCATGTAAAAATGATAAAGATATTGACTTGGGACAAAAAAAATGACACAAGACAGATTTGAATATGAAAAAGTCACATGAAGATTTTGACCAAAAGATACATTAAACCTGTTAAAACAGTTTACCCACATAATACGAAAAAATATTTTCCAACCAAAAATAGTTCAAAGACAGTTTTAACAAGTTACAAAAGCCACAACAAATCAACACAACACAAAAACCATGGCTCTGTTACCAATTGTAGGATCGTAAATATTATTGTGTTGATGATTCGGGTGGTCTTGGATGATGGAAATACATGTTAGCCATTTGAGAGAGAAAGAGATGAGAGGGTGTTACTTGTTAGAGACTTGCTTTACAAATATGAAAGATTAGATTGAAAGAAGCATCACCCCTTCCATGGATGGAAGGGGTATTTATAGTTACAATGAATACATCCTCCTATTGGACTGTGGATCAGACATACAGTGGGTAAAGACCTGTCCTTCCTCCACGGTGTTACACTAAACTATTCTACACTACTGACTAACTAATTAACTACTAAATAACGTAAATAACTACAAGTATACGAGCTAACATATGCTAGACTATAATTGGGGTGATCGACACTTTCTCATGGAATTTCCAATTCCTAACAATTGGCGACTCGACTGAGTCAACTAAAAAATCGGATTTTAAAACATTGCATATAACAATAAAGAAACTCAATAATCCTCGTGAGTTATATGGTAAAATAGTCTTATTATTCCAACTTGGCTCCAAATTGTATTTAACTAAAGCTAGACTCACTTGAGTAGATTCTTGATTATTTGCTTTACTTCTGTATCACATAAGGTGTGTTTGGTAGACAACTTTTAAGAGCATTTTAAAACAATTAGAATTTAGCATTTAACATAATTATTAAAAAGCTTGTTTGGTAAAAAGCATATAGCATTTATAAAAACTTATAAAAACGCTCATTTCATTATACTCTTTAAATAAGCATTTACCATTACGTCAATTTACACCTTAAAATTACAACTACAACTATTTTATTAAATTCTTTTATAATTAAACTGCTACTGTTAACTACTAATGTTAACTGCTTACTGATAACTACTAACTATTACAGCTTGTTTCAACAAACACACCCATACAAGCTCGTGAAGCAATAGGCAGCAAAAAAATAAATATAGTATCCTGATATATGCTAAAATGTAAAGATATGTTTAATCCAGGAATAAGAATTCGTAGATCAAACTAGAAAACAAACAGGGAACATATGAAGAAGAAATGATTTCGTATTTGAGTTCTTGATTCACTTTTGAAGTAACAGAATTAGAGAGAGAAATATTACAAGTCTTTTCGTTGAATGAATTACAAATGAAATGGGAAAGAGTATTTATCTGAGTTGGGAGGAAGGAGAAATAGGAGGAAGAGTAAACAGACTTTTCCCCAAAAGTTATAACTAACTTTTGGCTTAGCAATGGTTTCTCCGATGGTTTAGCTTGTCGATTGGAATCCAAATTGGCGCGTATCAAATCCCTTCTCCTTAACATTTGACTTTCCACAATCAAATAGCTTCCAAGTTGCTTCCTCTTGATCAAACCAGGGTACTTCTTGTAATTGAGTATATAATTCCAAGTTGCCTCTTCTTCACAGCCATTTGACCATTGTACTAACACATAGACAACAGCTCTATTGTTAACCTTTCCCAATCTCCTCTATCAATGATTTTCCTGGTAACAGATAGAGCCCTTCATCGTCACACATGGGAAAGAGTTCAGGGACTTATCAACCACCCCTTTGCAAAGCTTAAGTTGGGAAACATGAAATACTGGATGGATTTGACTACCACTTGGAAGCTGCAATTTATAGGCCACATTGCCAATCTTCTCTATGATCTTGAAAGGACCATAGTACTTAGGTGATTTGTTATAGGGACTTTGTCTAGTTTGTTACTTGCATGTATGGTTGCAGTTTCAAATAGACCCAAACACCTTCTTCAAAATTTCTATCGGGTTCTGTTTATCGCCAAGCTTTTCATCCTATCTTGTGCTCTCTTGGATGAAATTTAAGCATGTTAACCATTTCTCTTGCTTGCATTGTTCTATCCACAGTTTCAACAGTACTTTCCACTGCGAATAAGGCATGTGGATGGGTGGTGTTTGACCATATAACACTTCAAATGGGGTGGTGCGGATAGCATTGTGGAAATTTGTGTTATACCAAAACTCTGCCATTGAAAGCCATTGTGTCCACTCTTTTGGTTTCTCTCCCGGACATACATCTCGGGTAGCACTCGGACACCTATTCACCACCACTTGTTTGTCCATCGATTGTGGATGGTAGGCTTGTTGACATTTGCAGTTTAACTTTCAAAGCCCACGAACAATGATTGCCAAAAGCACTTAGGAACACTTTGTCTCTGTCACTTACAATGGTATTTGGCAAACCATGTAACTTGTAGATGTTATCTAAGAAAACTTGTGCCAACATGCGGTTGTGAAAGGATGCTGAAGGGAAATAAAGTGAGCATATGATTCAGTGTCCAAAACCAATCCCCGGCAGCGGCGCCAAAAATTGATTCGGATTAAAAATCAATAATAAGAAGATGTAGTATGTGGGTAACTCAAACGTGTTAGGTTTGAGCACCGAGATCGTTCCGAACGAGGGTTGAATGGAATTTCCAACTCACGTCTCAATAATCGGGATTTGAATGAGAAAAGGGGATAATATGATATTATCTAAACTACGGGATAAGGGAAGCATAAAGGAACATATAATCTACGGGAAATCCTAAGAGCTAAAGGCAAACTACGCAATTCTACACTAAAACGCAACTACGGAATTAAACGAAACGCGAATAAAAAGCAACTACGACTAGTCTAACTCCTAAAAATAACCTAAAATTACTTTTACACTAAATATGATATAAGAAAACTAATTATGAATTAAAACTATTTTTTTAGGAATTTTCTTGATTTAATTTTAATTGAAAACTAATTATTAACTTTTAAAAATAAACTAATTATCTAAAAATTATCAAAACAAAGGGGAAAATTATGAAATCACTTTCTAAAAATCTAAAATATCACTAAAGACTTTTTAAAACTATTTTTGTAATTTCCTGATTAATTTCCTATTTTCTATGAATTTAATACTAATTAAATCTAGTTTAAATTGTGAAAAATACCAAATAAAAGGAGAAAAATATGGAAAAATCTTTTTTATGCTTTTTATATTTATCTTAAACTATTAAAATTGAAAAATTAATTTTTGGAACTTTTTCTCAATTATTTGCAATTAAAGGCTATTTTAAAATGTTTAAAAAACTATTTTTAAATAAGAAAAATAGTAAATAGTGACTAAAAATTATGAAAATTTCAGGTAAATTCTAAAATCTTATTCTACAGCTGAGAAAAATATAAAAACTAGGCCCTATGTGGAAGATTATAGAGCTGTAGTGTAAACTAGTGAGAAATAAGCACTTTTTAATAAGCTAATAAGCAAGACAAGGCACCAACTGATAAAATAAGCTAGACTATACTACAACTACTCTAAGGCAACTAATTAAAGCAACTCCTAACTGCTAAACAGTAATCAACCAAGGATTTAGCTAAACTGATACTATAAGCACAAACAGATTTAGGGACCCTACTTTAAGCAGTTGAAACTGCTTATCCAATAAGCCAAAAAGAAAACTAAAAGCATGGATCCCAAGCCTACCAACCAGAGAACATATGTTCAAATTTGCAGCTAATAAGGACCAGCAGTGAAGTAGTTATTGATCAAACGAAAAGGGAGCAAATGGGGACAGGTAGCTGATATGCAGAAACAGTAAGTAGGCACTCTACTTTAAGCTAATATAACAACTTATCCAATAAGCAAATGAGAAAACCAGATAAGTGGTCTTAAAGACCACCTAGCCAACTACAATTATGCCAAATATTAGACCATGAAAAACAGAATTGAACAGTGTGCATTATCTGCTTTTTCTGCATAAAACTGAACTTTTGACAAATTTTGACTTCTAAAAACAGTTAAGAAGTTGGCTTATTTGAGATTTGGAAGCAAATTAGGAGGATAAAGATGAAAGATGATGAAATGAAACTATAACAACCTAGCTTAACAACTTCTACACCTATTTGTGAATTAGGAGGATGATTTCAACAGGTGGTGAGATCAAAACATTGCAAGATAAATTCGACTTTAATGAAAACTGAAGCAAAGTAATGACAGAAATCAATCTAATAAGCTATAGTTGGCACAAAGAAACTGATTTAATCCAATTATACAACCTCTAAAACAGTTAACAAAAGCAATCCAAACACTCCTTTAGAAATCCAAAATGCATCAAAACTACTAGAACCTGATGAGATTCTATCCTAAACAGATTTAAACAATCAATTATAACTCAACTTACAATCATTTAAAACCAGAATCCAACCCAAACCTGTTTGACTTTCAATATGACCCGTTTGACTTTTCTTGACTTTTTATCAAAAACTTAAAATTAAGCAGTATGAGAGCAGAGATAAGCTCACTTAAGCTTTCACAAGCTTAACTGAGCTTATTTAAACAGAAAGGACAGCTTATTAAACAACTTAAATGATTGTAATCTTAAAAGAAGCCATGTGAAAATAAGGAACTTTTGCATTAAAGTAAAATGAGTTTTCAATTAAAAATGGAAATTACACTGAATTTAACTAACAAAAACAGTAATGACATGTAAATAAAAATGGCCAAAATTCCTCTAAATGCCTAAGGAATTGGACAAAATGAAATGTGAGCCAAGGGTCGTTTTTATAGCCAAGCTTGAGGAGAGGTCTTGGGATTCTCTGAGGAAGGGCCTAGAAGCTCATTAGCAGCCACACATTCATCCCAGGTCATCAAATCCAATCATAGTGCTCCATTTGTTCTTGTGATGTGTCTAGTCCAATGAGAGTGAGCCTTATGTCCACGTAGTCACCTCATTTGACAAGTCAGAGGTGGGTAATCTCTGAAATAGATTCTAGTACGATGTTGTGGTGTTTGGGATAAATGGGTGGTGGGTAATTGTGGTGTGTTTGGCTGGGGAAGAGGCAACAGGGGAGATTGGGGCGCGTTTGGGTTATTATAATGTTTTTCAAATTCTTTGACCGGGTTAAGTAGCTTTGACCGGGTAAGTGGTGTGCTACGGGTTGGGTGGTTTATCGGGTAGGATAGTATTAGTTTAATTATTAAAGGGCCGGGTTGGATATCAAAATTGGGCCGAGAGTTTAAAGGGTTGGGCCGGATGTCATAGGTTTGGTTAATGGACTTGGACAATTAGTAACCATAGGGACCAATATTGTACATTCGGATATTTGAGGGACCAAAGGTGCAACTTCTGAAATCATCTTCCAGGGACTGAATTTGCCAACTTTCAAATAAACCAAGGGCCAAATTGCAATTTTTGAATCTTCAAGGGTGTATTTTGCCAATAATTCAAAGTTGAGGGGCCAGTTTTGCCAATACTTCAAACTTGGATCAAATCTTCACAAATCATCCTCAGAGATTAGAAATCTTCATAAATGCATAATTCTGACCTTCCGGCTCAGCTTAAGCTCTCTTGATCTCCCGTGCTCGGATTTATGTCTGATTTGAGTCCTTTTTGCGTGTTTTTACATATCCAGTACTGCACATACACAAACTCAAGAAAACCACAAATATTAGCAATAAACGGCTCTTTCTTGGTTATTTTGGGTCTATTTTGATAAAGAAAGGTATGTGTTTTAGCACATACCAAAATACCCAGACGAAAACTATTGCCGAGTGTCCTCACAATGCAATCAACTCAAGCTTCTAAAACCAAGGATTTCAATCTCTTTCTACTAAACCTATGAAGAAGTAGCAAAGATTCCTCAAAAGAGATTAAGAAAGCCTTAATTCTAAAAACTCCCCGTTTACCTTTTAATTCACATGTATAGATATAACGATTAAGCACATTCCGGTTATGAATGACGGTTTGTTGAACTTTCATGTCGATTAATAACTCCAACATTTTTCAAACGACACATTAGGATCACGGAGTAGAAACACAACACAGCGTGAAGTGACCATACGGATAGAATACATCGTCCCTGATTTTTCACAAGCTCCCAAACTAAGCGTAAAACCGAAATCATTGTCACATATGACTCTAGATGCTAACACTACCCATGGAAGTTACTTGTGTACTTACTTTTCGTTCCCATTTTCCTAATTTCCTCTAGATTTTTTTATTTTTGTGAGAAATGAATTTCTTCAAATTCTCGTTTCGATAACTTTTATTCCGATAAAGATATAAAGCTAAGTCGATAATTAGTTATCCGCCTTCTCTCAAGAACCATTGTCGTAAAAATGAGGTCCACATCAAGGAATTTTTATTCACTAACTTTTGATTTTTTTTTTTTTTCATACATTTTTTTTTTTTTTTTTTTTTTTTTGCACTTATACTTTTATTTATACGAGCTGTGAACTACGGAGCTTCACGGGGTAATTCCAAGACTATAGGCTTCATGAGATGAGAATCCCGGCTGGTTAGGCTAAGACCTCATTCAATCCCGGCTAAAGACCCAAGGGTCCGATCTGACACCGATTCACAACTTTACTTATTACTTTATCACTTATCATTGATTACTCATTTATTTATTACGGATCCTTGATGTGTACCCAATTTTTAAAACAAAGATTCTTTTAAGAAGATAAAGAACTGACTATCGCCAAAAACTTCGACATCTCTAATTATTTAGACAGATATGGGGTGAAACAATTTTGTGGGAACAAAAAGCCATAAGTACCTTCGATGGGCTCTAAAGAGAACCAACTACTCCACGCTTAGCATCTAAACTCATAAGTAACTCTATCATTTCTCGATCTCTGCAAATTTAAAATCCCAAATAATGAGATCCGCAGATGCTTAGCCGATAATTTTAGGATTATCTATGGTTAAGGGAACAAGCTAGGGCTCAACACGCCCGGTCAAGTCAGAATTCTATTCCTACTCTCACCAGCGGAAAGTCAACAAGGTGTCAAAACATATATTAACTTAGCAAATGCTTCGTCTAATGAAATCAAGTTATGCATATTTAAAGTCACTCAGGGAAACTTGCTAAATCTTGGCCTTTTGAGCTAGAATTCGCATTTTATAGCTTCTAATCTAAGAGACTAGCAAAACTTTTCAATCAAAAAGACTCAACAAAAGGTTACAAAAAATTTTAAATTTTGCTCATTTTTGCACAATTTTTCATTTTCTAAGGAAAAACGGGGTTACGAGAGTACACGACAGAAATACAAAGCAAGTGCGGTCAAATCAAATCGAAGATTACCCTACCCCAGACGAGAACGAAACATTGTCCTCAATGTTTAAAAGCAAGGGTATCAACGAAAATCTAAAAGCCGTTTATTAAGTATGCTCAAAGATAAACGTTAGTCGATAAGATTAGGATATCGGATTTCCATCAGCATCGATCATGAGACTCGAGTGGAGAAATGACAAACTTCGAGCACGAGAGTCTTCATATCGGGAACATCCTAAACAACATTACAAACAACCAAACACGAAATCGAAGAGCGGACCCTTCGCGTCACTTATTAGAAAATAGAAAGAAGATAGATGGATAAGCATGGGGTGCCTCCCACGAAGCGATACTGTTTTTCTTAAGCAGTCGCTAGCCTTTCGTCCCCGAATTCATTTGTCCTTGGGGAAGAAAGTGGTAGAGATACCGGGGTCAAAAACGGTGTCCTCATTCCGAAAAGAATGAGGCGGGTGGTTTTGGGAGGGAAAGAAAATTTCGGGCTCAAGCACATAAGGAATGATTCCTCCCAAACTCACATAAGGCATATGAAAGATCGATCCATCATCCGGTGGTTTTGGTGGGCGTCGGGATGTGGATCAAAGTGAAAACTCAAAGAAGGCGGGGAGCTTATGGTAAGGGATAAGATGTAATGGCTCAAAAATGAAGGCATCCAAGAGAGGATCCTTATCACGAATAATGGTTATAACATGAAACTTATCAATGAATATCCCGGGTTTAAAGATTTTGTCTTCACATGCGGGCTCATCGGGATAAGTGATGGTGGACTCATCAGAAGAAGAAGAGTCAAAAGAACCATCAAGAACAACCATAACATCCTCAATACCCGGTGGTATTGGGTCCATCGATAGTAAGTCGATTTCTTCCATATCAGAATCACGTGGCGGTTTATCAAGAATATCGTCTTCAACCATTTCAAAATCAATCTCCATAATAACCTCGGTGTCGGATTCAATACTTTCTTCAACATCATGACGAAGGGAAAGGTCCGAACACAGAGGTGGGACAAGTGGTGTGCTCTGAGAGCTAGCAATATCCACCACTTCCGTTGTGGTTTCTGAATCGGACTCAAAATCTTGGTCGAAAAGAGGATTAACTTCACAAAAGGTGTAGTCATCTTTGAGTTCAAAAAGAGGATTTGAGAAAATCCCTGAAGTAACCTCGGAAATGTGAAGAGAATCACATAAGCGAATCACAATCACTATCGGATACATCCTCGGAATCGGAAAACATCTCATCATGATCATTGAAATATCAAGAAAGCTCATCACAAATATCATCTACAACCTCGGACTCTCTTGGGATTGGGATAAGGCTCTCAATACAAGAAGATTCGTTTCGGAATAGTACTAAGAGGCTCGTCCCCATTATGAGAAGAGTCGCGGGTTCAAAATGTTTGAAGAAATAGAATCATCGACCTCTTCCAAAATGGCGTCACTTCTCTCAACGGGCGTGAGTGAAGGGAAGGGTCGGAAATGAAAGGCTCAGAACGGAGGGTTTCATCGACAAACTTGCATAGTACTCTTTCATTTGGATGGAATCCTCATCATCATCATCGTCAATGCAAGTCGCGAGCCATCGGGCACGTCTTGCAATGCTGCTCCTCAATCATTATTTCTTCAGACACTTTTCAATCCAGTCGCTCGTTCTTCTTCTTCGATTAGTTCTAACATAGATATTTCGTTCGCGAGATGCTCGATCTCTGACAAGTAATTCACCATCACGTTTTTCGATGAGGATCTTTTTCGATATCATGTTTATCCATAAATTCTTCGAGTGTATTAATACATCTTTGGAAACTATCTTGAGGAATTTGCGGAGGTTGTGGTTGAATCTCTTGGTATTGTGGAGGTGGGTCATAAGAATAGTCATAATTATCACAAGGAACTTGCTCGTAAGCAATGGGTTACGCATCGACAATCAGGAATTAAAGTGCGGACCTCCACAATACTCACAACAGTATGTTTGTTTTGTAGCGGGTTTGGTGAAGTATATGGATAAGGTTCATAACCAAAGGTGGATTGTTATATTGAGTTTGGCATTGAAAACCTTGGTGAGGACCTCCAGTACTCACGAGTATGACTCCGTCTCATGGTATGGAGGTTGGGGAAATGGAATTACGTATCATTGTAGGGATATTGGTCGTAGACAAACTCGTCTCCAGTATTCACAAATGCTACAACCAGGACAATTCCCACCATTTTGAGGTCCCCACACCATTGACAACCATAATGGTAAGACGAAGACATCGAGAAGAATTATACAAATGAGAGGGTTAAGAGATAAAGAATTGCGGTTGAGAGGGTAAGAGAAAGAATATTTTTGGTTTTAAAACAAATCTTGAAAAGGAAAATCTTTTGGGTTTTATAAAAGGAATATGTACAAATATCAACGATAACTTCACGAGGAAGGATCTTCAAATGCACACGATACGAGAGGGAATCAAAACTTCGCTACAAGCCCTCCCGTGGCCTAAAAAAGTGATTCGGATTGTCCAAAACCAATCCCGCGTGGCGTAAAAATTGATTGATTAAAATCAATAATAAGAAGATGTAGTATGTGGGTAACTCAAGCGTGTTAGGTTTGAGCACGAGATCGTTCAGAGCGAGGGTTGAATGGAATTTCCAACTCACGTCTCAATAATCGGGATTTGAATAAGAAAAGGGGATAATATGATATTATCTAAACTACTGGGATAAGGAAGCATAAAGGAACATATAATCTACGGGAAATCCCTAAGAGCTAAAGGCAAACTACGCCAATTCTACACTAAAAGCAACTACGAATTAAGCGAAACGCGAATAAAAAGCAACTACGACTAGTCTAACTCCTAAAAATAACCTAAAATTACTTTTACACTAAATATGATATAAGAAAACTAATTATGAATTAAAACTATTTTTTAGGAATTTTCTTGATTTAATTTTAATTGAAAACTAATTATTAACTTTTAAAAATAAACTAATTATCTAAAAATTATCAAAACAAAGGGGAAAATTATGAAATCACTTTCTAAAAATCTAAAATATCACTAAAGACTTTTTAAAACTATTTTTGTAATTTTCTGATTAATTTCCTATTTTCTATGAATTTAATACTAATTAAATCTAGTTTAAATTGTGAAAAATACCAAATAAAAGGAGAAAAATATGGAAAAATCTTTTTATGCTTTTTATATTTATCTTAAACTATTAAAATTGAAAAATTATTTTTTGGAACTTTTTCTCAATTATTTGCAATTAAAGGCTATTTTAAAATGTTTAAAAAACTATTTTTAAATAAGAAAAATAGTAAATAGTGACTAAAAATTATGAAAATTTCAGGTAAATTCTAAAATCTTATTCTAACTGAGAAAATATAAAAACTAGGCCCTATGTGGAAGATTATAGAGCTGTAGTGTAAACTAGTGAGAAATAAGCACTTTTTAATAAGCTAATAAGCAAGACAAGGCACCAACTGATAAAATAAGCTAGACTATACTACAACTACTCTAAGGCAACTAATTAAAGCAACTCCTAACTGCTAAACAGTAATCAACCAAGGATTTAGCTAAGACGATACTATAAGCACAAACAGATTTAGGGACCCTACTTTCGGTTGAAGCCTTATCAATAAGCCAAAAGAAAACTAAAGCATGGATCCCAAGCCTACCAACCAGAGAACATATGTTCAAATTTGCAGCTAATAAGGACCAGCAGTGAAGTAGTTATTGATCAAACGAAAAGGGAGCAAATGGGGACAGGTAGCTGATATGCAGAAACAGTAAGTAGGCACTCTACTTTAAGCTAATATAACAACTTATCCAATAAGCAAATGAGAAAACCAGATAAGTGGTCTTAAAGACCACCTAGCCAACTACAATTGTGCCAAATATTAGACCATGAAAAACAGAATTGAACAGTGTGCATTATCTGCTTTTTCTGCATAAAACTGAACTTTTGACAAATTTTGACTTCTAAAAACAGTTAAGAAGTTGGCTTATTTGAGATTTGGAAGCAAATTAAGGACTGATAAAGATGAAAGATGATGAAATGAAACTATAACAACCTAGCTTAACAACTTCTACACCTATTTGAACTGAATTGATTTGATTTCTTAACATTGGTGAGATCAAGAAGCGATTGAGATAAATTGACTTTAATGAAACTGAAGCAAAGTAATGGCAATCAATCTAATAAGCTATAGTTGGCACAAAGAAACTGATTTAATCCAATTATACAACCTCTAAAAGCAGTTAACAAAGCAATCCAAACACTCCTTTAGAAATCCAAAATGCATCAAAACTACTAGAACCTGATGAGATTCTATCCTAATGATTTAAACAATCAATTATAACTCAACTTACAATCATTTAAAACCAGAATCCAACCCAAACCTGTTTGACTTTCAATATGACCCGTTTGACTTTTCTTGACTTTTTATCAAAAACTTAAAATTAAGCAGTATGAGAGCAGAGATAAGCTCACTTAAGCTTTCACAAGCTTAACTGAGCTTATTTAAACAGAAAGGAACTGACTTATTAAACAACTTAAATGATTGTAATCTTAAAAGAAGCCATGTGAAAATAAGGAACTTTTGCATTAAAGTAAAATGAGTTTTCAATTAAAAATGGAAATTACACTGAATTTAACTAACAAAAACAGTAATGACATAAAAATGGCCAAAATTCCTCTAAATGCCTAAGGAATTGGACAAAATGAAATGTGAGCCAAGGGTCGTTTTTATAGCCAAGCTTGAGGAGAGGTCTTGGGATTCTCTGAGGAAGGGCCTAGAAGCTCATTAGCAGCCACACATTCATCCCAGGTCATCAAATCCAATCATAGTGCTCCATTTGTTCTTGTGATGTGTCTAGTCCAATGAGAGTGAGCCTTATGTCCACGTAGTCACCTCATTTGACAAGTCAGAGGTGGGTAATCTCTGAAATAGATTCTGCGATGTTGTGGTGTTTGGGATAAATGGGTGGTGGGTAATTGTGGTGTGTTTGGCTGGGGAAGAGGCAACAGGGGAGATTGGGGCGCGTTTGGGTTATTATAATGTTTTTCAAATTCTTTGACCGGGTTAAGTAGCTTTGACCGGGTAAGTGGTGTGCTACGGGTTGGGTGGTTTATCGGGTAGGATAGTATTAGTTTAATTATTAAAGGGCCGGGTTGGATATCAAAATTGGCGAGAGTTTAAAGGGTTGGTAGGATGTCATAGGTTTGGTTAATGGACTTGGACAATTAGTAACCATAGGGACCAATATTGTACATTCGGATATTTGAGGGACCAAAGGTGCAACTTCTGAAATCATCTTCCAGGGACTGAATTTGCCAACTTTCAAATAAACCAAGGGCCAAATTGCAATTTTTGAATCTTCAAGGGTGTATTTTGCCAATAATTCAAAGTTGAGGGGCCAGTTTTGCCAATACTTCAAACTTGGATCAAATCTTCACAAATCATCCTCAGAGATTAGAAATCTTCATAAATGCATAATCTGACCTTCCGGCTCACAGCTCTCTTGATCTCCAAGTGCTCGGTTATGTATCGGATTTTGGAGTCCTTTTGCGTGTTTTTACATATCCGTACCTGCACATACACAAACTCAAGAAAACCACAAATATTAGCAATAAACGGCTCTTTCTTGGTTATTTTGGGTCTATTTTGATAAAGAAAAGGTATGTGTTTTAGCACATACCAGCATACTCTTGAGCCTGTCCACTACCACTAATATAACAGTCTTTCCATGAGATTTTGGCAGTCCTTCCACAAAGTCCATGGATATATCACTCCATACTCTAACGGGTATAGGCAAAGGTTGCAAAAGACCTGGATAGGCACTAAGATCAGGCTTTTGCCTTTGACACACATCACATTCCCTGATCCATTGTTTGACCACTTTTCTCATTCCCTTCCAATTACAAATAGAACTCATCTTACGCACGGTCCTTGAACACGGAATGTCCACCAACTGATTCATTGTGAATTTGTGAGAAGATTTTCTTTCTCAATACCTCATTACCTCCCACCACCAACCTACCTTTCCTTCTTAGCGGCCATTAGACCAAGTGTACTTTGTTGATTGAAAATTAGGATCTTCAAACTGCTTTATTAATTTGGCCAACTTCTCATCTGTCACCCAACTTTCTTCAATTTCTTTGAGAGTCCGGTAGTCACATTAGTAGCTATCATTGCCAATAATTGACCCTGCATTTCCTTCCTAGACAAAGCATCAGCTACCACATTTTCACTGCCCTTCTTATAGAAAATTTCATAATCATACCCAAGCAATTTAGGCAACCATTTAACTTGGAAAGGAGTAGTAAGCCTTTGATCCAACAAGTATTTGAGAATGAAGTGGTCAGTCTTGATCTTAAAATGTCTACCCATTAAGTAACCGTTCCACTTCTCCAATGCCAAAATAACGCTAAAATTCTTTTTCATAAGTGGACAAAGCTTGATGTCAGAGATAAGGCCTTACTCGGGTATGCCAATTGATGACCATCTTGCAACAACCAGCACCAATACCAGTTCCCATGCATCGGTTTCCACGATGAATTCTTTTTCAAAGTTTGGCAACCCCAGCACTGGTGCTTGTATCATGGCTAACTTCAATTGCTCAAAAGCTTCTTGAGCTATGTCGGACCACTCAAAGAGTTCTTCTTCAATAATGCAGTTAATGACTTCTGTTGATTCCATACCCTTAATGAACCTCCTATAATAGCATGAGTCCCAAAATCCTCTTGGTTGCTTCACATTCTTGGGTGTAGGCCAATCTTTCATAGCCTCAATCTTAGAAGGATCTGTTGCAACCCCTTTATCAGTGATGATATGACCCAAATACTCCACCTGAGACACTGCAAAAGTGCACTTACTCTTTTTTGCAAACAAGGTGTGAGCCTGCATAGTCTGCAAAATCATTTTCAGGTGTACAATGTGTTCTTCAATTGACTTGCTATAAACCAAGATGTCATCAAAGAAAACCAATGTGAACTTCCTCAAATAGGGTTTAAAGATCTCATTCATTAGTGATTGAAATGTGGAAGGGGCATTTGTGAGTCCAAATGGCATCACTAAAAACTCATAGTGGCCATCATGAGTTCTGAATGCAGTCTTATGAATGTCTTCCTCCGTCATTCTGATTTGGTGATACGGACCTTAAATCAAGTTTTGAAAACACCACTGACCCATGTAATTCATCTATCAATTCTTCTATCATAGGTATGGGAAATTTGTCTTTGTCTATAGTCAACACACATTCTCCAACTGCCATCCTTCTTTTTAACCATAACTATAGGAGAGGAGAAAGAACTTTGACTAGATCATGACACCGGCATCCAATAACTCTTGTACCATGTGTTCAATGGCATCCTTTTGGCTTGGAGGATGCCTATAGGGTCTGATGTTAACGGAGGAGGTGTTTGGCATAAGAGGAATGTGATGATCATGTGATCTTTTTGGTGGTAAACCAGTAGGAACTTCAAACACACCTTTAAAGTCATCCAAAATTTCATCAATCTTCTGTGACTCAATCATACTTGTCCCTACCATACTACAGAATGACACAGGACATACGCACAATGTCATAGAATTCAACATAGTCTTGTTCATTCTCTAGGTTGCATCCATTGAAGTGTAGCTTGTTGAGAACCTCTTAGCAGTACTTTCTTATTGCCCACATAAAACCTCATGGTTAATTTCTCAAAATTGCACATCATTTCTCCCAAAGTAGACAACCACTGTATTCCCAACACTACTTCACAACCTCCTAAAGGTAGTACCATAGCATCAATCATATAAGTGTCTTCTCCCATGGCGGGGATAAACCACAACACATCAAGGTACTTGGTCATAGCTTGACCATTAGCCAGCAACACTTGCAAGGGCACATAGTTTTAGTCTTACAACCCAATTTTTTCTGATCGCAAATCAATGAAATTATGTGTACTTCCACAACCCACAAGCACATGCACCCTTTGTTTGCCTACCATACCCTTAACCCTCATTGTTTGATAATTATATACACCAGTGAGTGCATTCAATGAGATTTGAGCCACCATTTCATTATTATGATCAATTTCAAAAGTCTGATCATAATTTCCCAAATGACCCATTTCATCATTAGCCAATTCTTCTCCCACAGACTCAATTTCCTCATCCAACACCACTTCTAATGAATGCAATTGACCACTACATTTGTGTCCAGGCACATATTTTTGGTCACAGTAAACACAAAGATTCTTAGCCCTCTTATCCTCCAATTCTTTTTAGTCAATCTTTTAAAGGGTCTATTCTCACCATATGGTGTTCTTGTGGGTGTGAGGCAAAGTCATAGGTCTATTAACGGTTTTGGTAGAATACCCTTATCCTTATTGACATAACCGGTAGTAACAGATCATAGGAGATTGAAATTATACCTTGGCTTTAATGCAGCATTAGTGGCTTCTTGTTTCTTGGCCTAACTATACACATCCATCAATGTTGACAACTTAAACATTATAATGGGCATCCCAATTTCATCCTTCAGACCTCCAATGAACAAACTGATGGCATATTCTTCACTCAACTCCACCTTATTCACCAATTCTTCAAACAAATCTTGATCTGTTGCACACTACAGTTTGTTTCAAATTCTTCAAATCCATCATTGGATCTTCAAAGCATGAACCAAATCTTTGCAAGGCTTGTTTCTCATACACCTCCCAAGAACTGTTTTCACCAAATCGCTTAATGAACTGCTGATGCCACACCAAGGCTTTGTCATACACATGCATTGCAGCAATTCCCACTTTCAATTCATCATCTGCATTATCAAGACAAAAGAACGCGCCTACACCTAAATATCCAACCCTTTACATCATCCCCATTGAATCTTGGAAACTCAAATTTAGACAACCTACCATATTGTGTAGTCATCTGTCCACCATTTCTACCATTGTTACCATGATACCCAGAACTGGTACCCTCACCATTCCTCATTCTTTGCATTTCAGCCATCAAATCTGCCATAGTTCTTTGCAAATCACTAACAGTTTGTTGGAGTGATTCCATTGAAGAATCTTGATTACTAACTGTGGTTCTTGTGTTCACCATCTCACCAGTAATGTTATTGCTCATCTACAATGGAATAACAACTATTGGTCCTATTCTTGATTACCCAAACCAAATGCTTCTGATCAGCTTGTTCAAGGCTAGAGAATTTAACCACTAATTGGTTAGCCTTGTGACCGTACAAATGTTTGGCACTAATCTGATGTAATAGAATAGGTGAAATTAGTGGTGACTAATTTCTTTGCCGGAAAATCTTGTTTCTTGCCGGAATTACGCCGGAGAAGATAACCGGAAATCAAGAATGTCGGTTTAACAATCTTGAATATTATCTGGTGCCAAGGAAAGGGCTCTGAATACCATTTGATATATGCTAAAATGTAAAGATATGTTTAATCCAGGAATAAGAATTCGTAGATCAAACTAGAAAACAAACAGGGAGCATATGAAGAAGAAATGATTCCGTATTTGAGTTCTTGATTCACTTTTGAAGTAACAGAATTAGAGAGAGAAATATTACAAGTCTTTTCGTTGAATGAATTACAAATGAAATGGGAAAGAGTATTTATACAGTTGGGAGGAAGGAGAAATAAGAGGAAGGAGTAAACAAACTTTTCCCGCCAAAAGTTATAACTAACTTTTGGCTTAGCAATGGTTTCCACTGATGGTTTAGCTTGTCAGTGGAATCCAAATTGACCCGTATCATATCCTTTCAGCGAACATTATTTTTTGGTTGTAAATTTTTTGTTAAGCGAACTTCTCATGTTTTAAAAGGTTAAGTAATATGGTCATTTTATCAGCAAGTTAGGTAATGAATACTTTCTAAATCGTTCAATTGTTACCAATTTATTAAGGCTACTGGTTTAGTCTAAATTTATGACGTGTCGGTTTTTTTTTAATATAACATGGATGCCAAGTTGGAGAGACCTCGTCTACTCGGATTTCCACTATGTATTTAACTTCAGTTGACTTTCAATTATATACACTAACACTTCATGTAGAACAATTCTTTGGTCCATATATAAATCGTGATGGTTAAATGTTAGTGACTAGATGATAATGTACATTATAATTTATATGTTTGATAGTTCAATTGATTGTTTATAACACAAAATGCAGTTAATGATTTTATTAAGTTAGGTTATATGAATGGTTGGATTGTTGACCATTATGTGAAACAATTTTTGGGTATGATGTTTTAGAATTTCTTAATAAGGAAGATGCAAGGAGGATGTAGGTGCATTTATTTTTCAAAATAATTTTGCAAGTAGGAAATGTAGTTAGATTATGCTATGAAGAGTTGGATTATTTTTGCTTAGTTACATGAGTAAACCACTGTATGGTTTGAAATAGCTCTAAGTAACAAGCAAATGTAGCTATAGAGTCCTCTAATGTCCTTCCAAACTTGATTAGTAGTAAACTTGACCTCCTTTCCTTTGCTTGGACTACAGGCTCATCAACATTAATTAATTATCTCATATGCATTCCAACATGTTGTCTAAGGTTTAAAATTATTGTCCACCTCCAACTGTCTCTTGTAGAAACTTGGATATCCCAAACACTCATTCATTTAAGATTCACAATGTTTATCCATTTCAAGCATAAGGATTCTTTCCTTGTAGCTACATTCCATAATTTATTTATTAATAGAGTCCTTAATACTTATCTGGTTCAGCTTATTACCAATCTGATTCGGCTTATTAGTTCATATTACAGTTTGACTATCTTGAATAATCTTTGCAAATATCAACTGCAAGGGCAAGTCAACCTACCCGGATGATGTGATCATTCTGGATGACACTAGTGATGATACTGACAATGTTGTGATCATTAAATCTGACACTAATGATGATAATGAATCTATGTCATCATCTGAACTGATGATGTTGTGATCATTGAATCTAAAGATGATGATTTCCCTAAGGATGGTGTGATCACTGAAAAAAATGATAGGCGAGATTCTAGAAGCCTTTCGAAGTATTGCGCATTGGTGAAGAAGAACATGTAGAGGGCAAGTAGAGGGTGTAGAGTTGAAGAAAATGTAGAGGGTATCAGTAAAGGTAAAAGGAAACGAAGAGCAAAGTTGAAAGTAGAGGGTAACAGTATTGCTTTAAGGACATGAAGAGCAAAGTTAAAATTAGAGGGTACCAGTAGATCTTGCAGAGTTGAAGAAACTGGTAAGAAACTTAGAAGGACTCAAAATGTGAGAGGTTGTGTACTAGGACTTAAAGCACATATGAATGTGAATGTTGCATGTAGTTGCAAAGTTGCAGAGACTAGGAAGAAATGTAGATGCAAAGTTAAAGCAAGAGGTTGCATAACATGTCTTGGAGCAAAATGTAACAACCCGTACTTTTTAGGTCATTATTAACCATTTACTTTTACTAATTATTTTAATTTAGCGGAAATTAACTTTTACGAGTAATCGGGTAGGTTCACTCGCGTACGGAGTTACACGTACATATAACTTATACTGACACTAGACTATGCTCAGTCTATATATTTGATGCATTTTAGTTTCCTTACAATCATATTTTATAAGTCCTGTTACCTTGCACCTTTTACATTTTACGCGTTTACGACTTACGTTTTGAAGTTTAGCAAAATGTTTAAACACACTGTTAAACTTGTGTCTTATCAAATATACTAAATTAATTATTTTGACAAGTAATAAGATTTTTATATGTTTTAGACTTTTATATTACCTGGTTCTACGTTTCGTATTTTAAAAGTTTTACGTTATCAATTGCCGGGATTAAACTACACCCTCTAAACACAAAAGTACCACAAAATAACATAAAAACCTACATAAACCTTCCACGCATCACATAAAAATTCCACATACACCTACACTTGTCCAATTTATGGACAAGTGTAATTTCACACATGCATACTCTTATACTAAACTAGATTGAACCAAAATGATACTTTCATTTCATATCAATAAATTTCACCCACTCTTTTGTGTTCTTCCTCTTGGGTTGTACGAATCACAACACACAAACAATTCCATAGTTTTATTGTTTTGCTCAAGATTATCCCATCTAGATTGAAGTCTAAGTGTTCCTAACTAGTTCTTGATTCAAAATCAAAACAATCTCATCAAATCTTTGGTTTTATTAGAAGATTACAAGGGTATTTGCAAGAGTTTTCATTAGGGCTGTAAACGAACCGGACGAACATGAACGGAGCCTTGTTCATGTTCGTTTATTTAATTTTAACCGGACAAATAAACAAACCTGAACGCTTAAACGGACGAAATTTCTTGTTCATGTTCGTTTATTAAGAAAATGTTTTGTTCATGTTCGTTTATGTTCGTTCATTAAGACACTAAACGAACGCTAAACGAACATAAATGATCGAACATAAATGAACATAGACAAAAAATCATAAACTTTATTAAATTATGCATCTAGTATTGTTTTATAAGTGTCGTTTTGTCTAATCAAACTAATTTAAAAATTATACAATTAAAAGATTTGATATACAAGGATAAATAAATAAATGAACATAAACGAACGTTAACGAACGCATAATCGGACGTTCACGAACATAAATAAACGGACGTGACTTTTGTTCATGTTCGTTCATTTAACTAAACGATCTTAAAATATTGTTCATGTTCGTTCATTTATTAAATAAACGAACATAAACGAACTTTTTACCGAACCATTCATGAATTGTTCACTGAACGTTCAGTTCGTTTACAGCCCTAGTTTTCATGGAAGTTTTTAAAGGATTCTACAAGAGATATCAAGAGTTTTGGTCAAACATTTGGAAGCTTGGTTTATTGTTGGGTTTTCATTGATTAGAAGACTTGTATTTGTATCTTGATCATTGTTGTTGTTCTTGTTCTTTTTCACCACAAAACTTTGTAAGAAAACAAAATATTATTTATTTCACTTCTGTATTTTATGTATATTATATGTAACATTCATTTATATGACATGGTTATGTATTGTACATGGCTAAGAACATTAAAAAAACATGTTTTGACTTTGTTTGATTGTGACAGTTTTTGATCCGTGAATAAATGGAATAATTGGACAAATCAGTAGGTTTAGAGACTTAGATAAAAATATAGGGTTATAGATCTATGTCTCTGCTTCTTTTCTCCGGGTGGCTCGACCCGTTACTCCACCTGATGATTTAATTAGAAAATAAGCCGTAACTATGCCAGACTTGACAACTTGTTATCACTGAAAAGTCCAAAATGTTGTAAATAACTTCTTGTTGGTTTTCAAATAAAATTTGTATCATAACCTTTAACTTGAACATTTCCGCTTGAATGGAATCAGACGGAGTTGTAGTTTGTAAAATAAAGCCGTTTTCGTGGGACTGAAATGTGCAACCAATCAGTTTCGATACACAAGGGTATTTTGATAATTTGACATTAGTTTTGTAATTTTTAAGATAGTGGGACCCACAAATTTGATAAATAAACTAAAATACTTTTCCGATGACATAAAAACAGAGTTATAACTCTTTACAATTTAGGAGAAACGAAATTTATAACATAGGGTAACTACTTTAAAACTAAATTACACTTAACATCGGGTTTATTAAACTTACCAAACCGTCGTAAAAATTGTCCCAATTGTTTTATAAAATTTATAAACACCAAGTACAATGATATAATCAATATAAATACTTTATAAAACTCACTCTCATATTCACATTCATAATTCTCAATCTAAGTCGTGGCATATTATTTTTGGTTGCTCCTAAAATAATTCACAGCTTCTCGTTGCATTATCTCGTTGCTTTACGGTGAGTTCATTGTTCCCACTTTTACTTGTTTTGAACTACTTTTGGGGGTGAGAATTACTGCTCGTTTTACTTACATATTTTACTCGTTTGTAGAAACACTTTACTTCTTTACTAAAACACATTACTCGCTTTATTTAAATGCATGGTTTGTATTTACTTATGAGCATAAGTGCACAAAACATTTACAGATTGCCTAAGTTATTAACCGTTAATTATGTAGTAAACGCGAATTATATGAATAGATCTATTGGGATTGAACTCCTCCGTCCAGGTGGTTTCCCCACTTGACTAGGTATGTCAAACAGACGGATAATCATTTGAGGAACTTTGGGTGTCATGGGTGGACATCTACTAGAAACTAAAAAGCAGAAAATGTAAGGCTTTGGTGTCATGAACTTAGGGCAATGGTAACACTTTTTATATATGACATTGTATGTGTTATAATGGTCATATACACTTGTTTCTTGTGTTCGGCCCTTAATATTTACATTTATCATCAAAAATTTATATGTGAACCTAAGATGTTACAAGCCTTTTATTGGTTGGACTTGTAACAGGATTAGGTTGACATATACTTGTCATGAGGATTTACTCAAAAATGTTTTCATCTTATTTACAATAAACCTATGAACTACGCAACCTTTGTGTTGATACTTTTAGCATGTATTTTTCTCATGTCTATTAGGCGATAGCTTGCATTTGGAGCATTTGGGTCGAATGGCATGTTTTGAAGACTTGATGCATTATTTTCACCACTCGATAATATTTTGCAAGACTTTTATGTAACCTTATACTTTGGACCTCATATGTTGTAACTCTAATTTCATTTATCGAATGGTAACTTTCACTAAAAAAAATATTATTTAGTGGCACACATTTGTAATGACAGAACTACATGTGCCACTAAAAATTGCATTTTTGTGACAAATGACATGTGCCACAAAGAATTTACTGCTCTAGTGGCACTTTGCGGTATGTGTAACTATTGTATAGATGTTTTAGTGGCAAAACCATTTAGCGTGTTACTAAAACTGGTTAGAACCTGTGACACAATATTTATTGTCACACTAAAAGCTCTATATAATTTCTACTAATTTTGCAATCCTGTCACTAATATTACTCCTAAAAAGTTGGGCGGCCTTTTTATTTGGCATTCCCTCTAAGGCTCTTACCTAGGCCCCCAATTCAATTGATAGAGTAGCCTTAATATATGCGTCTCTCATCACAGCAAAACAACCCTTCTAATTCTTGATTGCATCTCATAATAGGAAGCATCTTTTACTGATTACAATGCTTAATCATTTTGTGATTTATTTTTTATTCGGGTAATCAAGTGGCGTTCCTTTCTCAATTACTTAATTTTAAAGAATTTGTAAGTTACCTATATTATGTACTTGTATACAAACCACTTTTTTTTATCTACATTTTTTTATCAATAATAGTTTTCACCTTGTGTATAGTAGTATGCTTATCATGTCATCATGTAATTATGTGAGATTTGGCAATCAAGATTTCTGAAAGCCTAATGTAATATTATTTATCGTACTTATTTGTATGTATCTCTTTGGATGAATGCAGTGGCGGAGCTAGAAAAAATTTCGTGGGAGGGCCGGAACAAAATTAATTCTGGAAAAACATTTGATATGAGGGCCGAGATGAAAAAAAATATAACACATGAAATCGCGAATAAATACACTGACGGGCTTAGGCCTAAGGGGCGGCACCCTTCCTAGTCCTCAAGAAGCTCCGCCCTTGGATGAATGAAAGGTTAGTTGAGGGTTAAGATTCTAAATAATGGTGTAGTTCTTTTTTTTATGTGAATAAATTTGCCTTAAGTATTCTTACAATTAGTTCTGGGTTGTACATTAGTTTCCCTTTCAGATGAAATGTGAAGTCCTATTTTTTGTGTTCCCTTAGATTACTTAATTCATGGTGAAAACATTGATCAATATGAATCAACACAGTTTGCTTTTGACAGATTTGTTAACCTATAATCGATTTGAATAATTTATCTTGGAACTGTTGGATTAATTAGTTTGATGATGAACATCAAGTACTAAAGGTAATGTCCACTGTATGTATTTATAAGCAATGCAAAAAGACGTATGCTGGTGCCTAGAGGAATATACTAAAGAGCTGCACCCGTAAAGATGGAGGTTCGTTTACGTCAAGTTTGTTTTTATTATGGTCATATGATTTTCGACTTGAATTGATAAGCCCTTGCCTTAGTTTTGAAATTGGTGATAATGTGGTTGAGTTTGGACGTGAACAATTTTGTCTTATAAGGCAAACCCTAACCGAAAATCCACACACACAATTATACATTCAAGACCCTAATAATAAAACATCAAAACTCAACTTTAACTCAGCTATTGAGGGGAGCGAAGTGATTTTTTTTATTTTTTTATTTTATTTTTATTTTTATTTTTATTTTTTACATCTTGCCTTTAACGCAACGTTAAACCTTTAACGTGCCACTTTAATGCAAGTTTAACGTGAGAGGTGGTGTGTTAACGCAGCTCTTAACTCGAAAATGTGAAAGTTTCACACACCTTCCACATTAAAACACCGAGTTCTCTTATGTTTGGAACATAGCACAACAAAAATTGGCTTTGTACTAAAGGTTAAATTAGCTTCTTTAAATTAAATGGAGTGGTCAATGACCATGTGGTAATCATATGATTTCCCATGAATGATCTGTTATAAATACATGATAACTTATCTAGGAACTGATACTAGTCTCCTATTACTCTTTTAAAATCTATGAAATCTTTTTTGCTTATTGACTTCTTCTGCACTTAGGTAACCCCAACAAATTAACTGTACTTGAAATCGTCTTTTAAAGGTACGCTTGCTCTTATGCACCCAATATATTATTTTAATTACCACTTTTCTTAGTTTATATCGTGGAAAACTATAAGGGGGGTTGAATAGTTTTACCGATAAAAACTTCGTTTTAAAATATTTAGATCGACTTATTTCAATCTATTTAGATGTGTATGTTGAACGTTGATAGATTGATATGTAAGTATGTAATGTAAAGGTAAAGAGAAAGAAACACAAAACCACGACACAAGTATTTATAGTGGTTCGGCTACAAGGACACCTTCCTTCCCCTACTCCACTCCCCGAGTCACCTACTCGAGAGTTCGTAATCACTGCACGACACAACTCCTCACAACGTCGCCTACACTTTATCCGGTACAAGGTTAGATACCGAGTTCCATTACAAAGGAGGAACTACTACCCAACACTACACAACACCTATCCCAAAGGAGACCCACTCCTTATTACAACATCATCAAGGATATCAATATCCTTTGATACAACCTATCTCTATTTGTACATCGATACATCATATCGATTGTACACCCTTGGCATCCTTCACTAATGCCTTTGACTTGACCTTTTTAGGCATCCTTTACTAATGCATTTGACATGGACCTTCGGCACCTTTCACTAATGCCTTCGTGTTGACTCTTTTGGCATCCTTCGCTAATGCCTTTGACACGGACGTTAAGCATCCTTCAATAATGCCTTCGTCTTGACTCTTTCGGCATCCTTCACTAACGCCTTTGACACAACACTTCTAGGGAGGAAGAAAGAATTATCGACAAGAGAACCTCAGTAGTTTTGATGATGACGAAGCATGGCAACTCATGGACTTGAGCTTGCTCGACTTCAAGAGGCGGTGATCTCGCCTTTAAGAGGAACCTAGAGAATCACACAAAAACAAACACAAACTACATAGAGAGATCCTTTGGATCTGTGGTTAGAAGGTTTACCATACTAGGAGAAAGTATGTGTAAAAGTGGCAACCCAAAATGAAGAAATGACTCACTATTTGTAGAAGAAAATAAGCTACTGTTCCATGGATCCCACGGATCCCTTACTTGAGGGATCCGTCCAGTGTAAACTGGGGGAACCGTGGGACGCTCCTCTTTGCCCATGGGTCATGGTTCATGGTTTATGGGTCATGGGTCCTAGACTTTGGATCATGGGTATCCAAGTAGATACAATGTATCTAGTAGGTGAAAATACATCTAGTCCATGGGTCATGGATAATACCCATTCATGAGTTATGCATGATGTCATGCAATGGGTTATAGGTTATGCTCCATGGGTATGGGTCATGGACTTTGGGTTATACCCAACTACATTCAATGTATTTGGTCAATTTGTCAAATACTTAAACTTCTACCCATTATATTACCCACTATAATACATACTAATTATGTATATATCTACCCAATATGTGAACACTAGTTGTTGTACATATGTATTACTAAATCATGAAAACACTATTACTTGTTTGGTGTTTTATGTGAAAACATAAGTGTGTTAGTAAACTATTGGCTCAAACCATTTACGTATTTTATTTGTTTCGTTAAAATGATTTTACGTTTGTTATCGACAAAACATTAGAAGATCGTAAAGATATAAATAAATGTTTTGACGGCTTATTTGTATTAAGAATCTCCCTTTTTTTGTTGATGACAAAACATAAATTTATTTTAAGGAAAAACTAAAATTCGTAAAAGTTTGAATTGGAGTTTTTACTCTCTTTTCCCCTTTTTTGTCAAAACAAAAAGAGTGTCGAAAAGAAACCAACACCTTGTTTTAAGAAAAACATGTGAAAGAAAAAATATAAAAAATAGAGAGTAAGTGAGGAGAAGAATTCTCGACTTAGCTTCCCCTTGACGAGTCCATCCCTCTGTGAGGGCGTCAAGTAACAAAAAAAAAATACTAAACTAGTGTATTGCAGCTATGTTTGCAAATGGTTTCGTCTTTGTGACGAATATGCTCTCCCTTGATGATTGCAACTTTGCAAAGGGACGTCATGTAATGTAATCCTTATGTGAATTATATTGCAAATGGTTTTGCAATGTATCGCTTTGACACGAAACTCACCCTAGCTTAGGGTCAAGGCCGGATTTACCATTGGGCCAGGTGGGCAACAGCCCAAGGCATCACAAAAGGAAGGGGCATCATTTTAGTAGCATGTGTTACACTAGACTAGGTTCATTTTATACACTTTCAAGCCCATAGTACTAGGATATTAATTTTTTATGTAACTGAAAAAGTAAAAAGATATCAAAATCAGTGGAACATGATTTGTGGGGACTTGGAAGTTACCAAGTTGACAAAGTCCAATCCTTTTTAATTTTTTTTAAAAAGAAACGTGATTGTGTACTTGACAAAGTCATTGTCATACAATCCATTTGAAAAAAAAAAACAAAATAAACGTGTTGCAGTGGCCAGTGGGTAATCAAAGATCAAGGCATAAAGGCAATTGATATATTGAATCATAATTCATATATTATTCTCTACTCTAGTACTTATTGAATTTCTTCATCTCCATCACTCTATGTGAACTAATGAGGTGATATTATTCCATAATTTATTTTATGCGTTTTTTTTTCTTTCTTTTTTTTTCATTATCTTGCTATTATATTAGATATTTAGATAATTTACGCTAGAATCTATCATGTTACGTCGTTCACAACCGTCGGGTGCCCAAAATAGAAAACGGAAGCAACAAATAGAAGAATCTAATAAAGCTCAATTTGGATCTTTAGAACAATTTGTTGTTAGACAAAAAAAATAGTAATAATATTGAAGAAAATATTGAAAATCCTATAAATAACGAAAATACGAAAAGTGACGATGTTGATGTTAATGAAATTAACGATGTTGATGTTAATGAAATTGACGATGTTGATGTTAATGAAGATCATGTTGAAAAAGTTAATGAAAGTCTCCCTAAAGTTAATTATAATATTTTTGATGTGAGAGTTTGGGATGGTTTACGTTCAAACATGAAAGACGAACTTGTAAGCAAATGGCCTTTTAGAGAAACCAATTTGGATTATCCAAAAGATAAAATAGGTAGACACTTTTCTAATGAATTTTATGAACGTAAGCTACGAAACGGCGATTCTATTGATAGAAAATGGTTGGTTTACTCCAAAGAGCTCGATAAGGTTTTTTGTTTTTGTTGTAAGTTATTTAAAACTGCGATATCAAAAAGTCAATTATCAAATGTAGGTACAAATGATTGGAAACATCTTAGTATAGCTTTGAAGAAGCATGAAAATAGTTCCGAGCATATGGTTAACTTTAGAACTTGGTCTGAGTTGCGGATAAGGTTAAATACAAATCAAACAATTGATAAAGATTTACAAGAACTTATAAAAAAAGATACTGGACATTGGAAAGAAATTTTAATTAGAATAATTGCTGTTGTTAAATGTTTGGCTGAGTATGACATACCTTTTCGTGGAACAAATGAAAAACTTTATGCAAAGTCTAATGGAAACTTTTTGGGCATAATTCAAATGATTGCTGAGTTCGATCCTATCATGAAAGAACATTTTCGTAGAATTTTAGACAAAGAAACTCACTATCATTATCTAAGTCATTCAATCCAAAATGAATTAATTGAAATGTTAGTATCTAATGTAAAGAATGCAATAATTAGAAAAATCAAAGAGGCGAAGTACTATTCAGTAATTCTCGATTGCACTCCTGATGTAAGTCGCCAAGAACAAATGACTTTAATTATTAGATGTGTTGATGTGTCATGTTCTCCTATCAAAGTAGAAGAGTTTTTTTTTAGAGTTTTTGGTCGTAGAGGATACAACGGGATTAGGTCTTTTCAATGTGTTACAAGATGTTTTAAAATCTCTTGATCTAGATATTAAATATGTTAGAGGACAAGGGTACGATAATGGATCCAATATGAAGGGAAAACATCAAGGTGTTCAAAAAAGATTACTTGATATAAACCCAAGAGCTTTCTATATGCCATGTGGGTGTCATTGTCTTAACCTAGTATTATGTGATATGGCAAATTCTTGTCATAAAGCAAAGACCTTTTTTGGAACATGCCAAACTATATATACTGTTTTCTCTAGTTCTACCAAACGGTGGAGTGTTTTACTTGAACATATTGATGAATTGACATTAAAATCATTGTGTGTCACTAGATGGGAAAGTCATATAGATAGTGTTAAAGCTATAAAAACACAAGTTTCCCAAGTAAAAAAAGCTTTATTAAAATTTTCTAAAGTAAGTGATGATGGACTAGTGTGTAGAAATGCCGAATCATTGGTTAATGGTGAATTGTCAAGTTTTGAATTTGTTCTAAGTTTGGTTATTTGGTATGATATTTTATATAAAATTAATTTAGTTAGTAAGAAGTTGCAGTCTAGTGATATGTTTCTTGATGTCGCATTAAAAAATTTAAAGGGATTGGTTAGCTATTTTGAAATTTATAGGGAAACTGGATTAGACAATGCTATTAGTGAAGCTAAACTAATTGCACAAACCATTGATATTGAGCCTGAGTTTAGTATAAAACGGGCTCCTTGTAGGAAAAAACAATTTGATGAGATTCCGGATGCTGAAAGAGAACAACAATCCGCTAAAGAACAATTCAGAACTAATTACTTTCTTGTTATAGTTGATATGGCTCTAGTACAATTAAATAGTAGATTTGAACAAATGAAATATTTTGAATCAATTTTTGGTTTCATGTTTGATGCATCAAAGTTAGCTTATTTGGATGATGCCAACTTGAAAGAATGTTGTTTGAATCTTGAATCTGCGTTAACATATGATGAAGATTGTGATATTGATAGTAAAGACTTGTTTATGGAGTTACAAATTTTGCAGGAGATGTTACCTAATGGAGCATATGATGGAGAAAGACCTTGGTCATCAATTGAAATCATGGAGTTTACAAAGAAGATGGATATGTTTCCAAATGTTTTACTTGCATATAAGATTTTATTAACAATACCAGTCACGGTCACATCCGCGGAAAGAAGTTTTTCAAAATTAAAGATATTGAAGTCTTATTTAAGGAATACGATGAGTCAAGAGAGGCTCAATGGGTTGGCAATACTGAGTATAGAAAGTAGATTTTTAGCAAATGTCGATTATGACAAGATAATCGATGAATTTGCTTCAAGAAACGCACGAAGACATCGTTTTAGGTAATATAGGTGGAGCGTGTAATTCAAAGCTTATTTCATTGTTTCGTAATATTTTACTTAATAAATAAGTTCGGCGTGGGGATGAGCCGCCTAGCTTAATTGACTAGGTTCCAAACCCCTAAAAGATCGTTTTTTTTTTTTGGTTTATAAGAGGGCATATTTTAGTCGGCTCGCCCCGGGCATCAAAAACATCAGAACCGGCCCTGCTTAGGGTGTCAAATTCTTCATGTGTATATTTGAAAATCTACAAAACAAAGGTTAGAAAACAAGTATATAATGCATAATTTCCTGCAAATAAGACTCAAGTTATTAGTAAACAAGTCTTTTGTAGCACGGATCCTACGGTTCCCTCTTAGGACGGATCCGTCTAGGCAAAACTGAGGGATCCGTCTGTCTGAAAGCTTAAGACAGCAATGGTGATGTGAACAAATAATGTTAACATCAAAATGAGATATGTAATAAGGCACCAAGCATATACTTAAGACAAAATGGCATAAAACATGTAATTTCATTCAATAAAAATACGAGAAATGATATACAAATCTCTAAAACTAAGAGAATGATTTAAACATGTAATACATTTTCTACTAATTCTAATAAGTGACGAAAAACTTAAGAAGCATCAAAGTGCTCGAATCTAAGGATTAGTAGACTTGTTGATTTAGTCAAATCGTTCAAGAAGATGATTAAACATGAAATGCAACTCATTTCGTACTTCTTGAACAAGTCCTTGGGTGATTTGACAATTAGAGCAATTATTGTCATGACTAGGAACCGGAGGAGATTGGTTGTTTTGAGGAGGCTCCACAAAAGATGGTGGAGGTACATTGAGCAATGTAGGATGAGGTTCTACTAAGAACGAAGGTGATGATGCATGAGTTGGTGGTGGTAATGGAGAGTCCTCTATATGGTTAGATCTTTGGTGATTCCTTGTCTCCAAAGGTGGACTATTTGCTGATGTAAGTGGTTCCCTATTTAATGAGAAGGTTGGTGAATGGAAATTTCTTGGTGGTGAGTGCTCTAATGAGTAGAGATTTGGATGGGAAAGAGGTTCGGTAAAGGAGTGTAATCTAGGTTCTAGAAATGAAGGCTTATGTGTTTTACTAGAACTAGGTGCGTTTAGTTTTGAGCTTGATGAAGCCTTTTCTAACTCGAAAGGTCTAATACTAATTCTTGCGGTTCTTTTGGCTATTGTTGATTGATATTGTTGAGGTGGGATTCTAACATTTGGACTTCTTACGGGTGATGATTCGGTGGATGATATCTCATGGACCATAAGAGTATTCCTTTTGGATGAACCTTTGGTTGAAGAGTTCTTGCTAGACGTTTTAGTCATATTAAAGTTGAGGGTGTAGTAGGAATCTTCAACTACTGATTTTTAGGAATGTGGTAAGAATGGTGACTTACGTTCTCAAGAGTTTTGGTTTATAAAGGATGAATTCGAGTTAATGAATTAAATTCATGACCACTAAGAAAATTTGGCATGCATCAAGGTCAACTATGGTTGTTAGGTCACTAGTTTTACAACACAAGTTATAGAGAAAGAGATAAGGCGATTGAACAAGTAAACAAGCACACATACACGATAAGAGTAGCACGGTTAGGCGTAGGAATATGTGTGAAAAGAAAACTTGAACAACCAACCCTCAAGTGAGGGTTATTACATGGTTTATATAGGCAAGGAGCTAGGGCAACACTCCCTCTCCTTCCATATTCCTTATTGGGCTTGGGCCTAAGCTTATGGGCCTTCTACATAAGCTTGACCTTAAACAAACATAAAGGCCATAATAAAGCTACCTATTACATATGAAATATAAATACTTGAAATCCTGTTTAGGAGTGATTCCAACAATCTCCCCCTCAAGTATATATGAATGTAAAGCGGTGAAAGGCGTTGATGTAATAGTAGCGATGGCGTCTTCGACATTCTTCTTTCTTGTGAGAAGAATTGCCTTGATTCGAACAATCTCCCGGTGTAGAGATAGTTATCTTTGAACAGTTATGCTTTGGCGTCATCTTTAACTTTGTTCTTTGATCATTGTTCTTTGTGGTGAAAGTGATAGTATGTTGTTATGCGCATCGATGCGCCTCAGTCCGCCCATTTGCTCGGTGTCTCCACGTCATTCTTCAACATGCTCACACGCTCTTTGACGTTGGAAATCAATATTGATGAAGTTCTTTAAGTCTTTGACTTTGTAGATTCTTTGGTTTGACGAAGAATCATTACATTGTTGTGTTGCATTGAGATAGAACTTCCATTAGTGATGATGTTGGCGTGAGCATGAGAAGAATTAGCACGATCATCCCGCTCCGGAGCTTCCATAAGAAGAAAACATTTCAAGCGGTTAGTAATAAGCGGTTTCCGGCACTTACAAGTTTGAACTTCGAGAGTGTTAACGGCATAGTGTGAAAACACAACTCTAATTCTTACAAAGGCCGTTCCCGAATCGGAGTCCCACAAGTGAGATAACACGATGTACCGAAGTACACCTACGATTGAGATGAGTCGTGAGGTACACGAAGCATCACCTCACGATTGTAGACCGTTTGAGACCACTAAGCGTAATCCACGGGGAGTTGCCGAAGCGACCTGCTGTCAGGGCTGTTTGATGTTGACCACGGCGGGAGTTTCCATTCAATCACCGAGGATCACAAATGTGAACCTCTCATAAATGTTCTCGACAGATTGCTAAGATCTGTGAAGGACTCGATATGAACCACCGATGATCTTATTAGTTGATCATCAAGTGATTAAATGTCAAGTGTTCCTAAGAGATCTTTTGATGAATCTCGTGGCTCTAGACTCAATAGTGCGTTTTGGTTTTCTGGAGCGGAGACTAGGGAGAGGGTCTCCTTCTTCAATACCGGCAATCTCTAGGAGAAAGCCGATAGTTTACGTAGGGTTCCCTGTGAGAATGAAACAAGCTTATGTTGAGAGAAACTTGAGTGGATAAGAAGGTTTAGTGCATGCGTCCTTTGGGTCCATGGCGACTTTTAATCTTCAATACCGGCGTCACTAAGTGACAACCAGTAGCATATGAATTGAACCGATTATGCGCCTAAGTTGAATAATCTGGAGGGCTATTTCTTTTCACCCTTTACTTTACATTTCTTTTTTATTCTTCAACTCCTTCTTTCTCCGATTCTCATTTTCTCCTTTTTATAATCATTCCTAAGGACTTCTAACACTAACTAATGGTAGTGTCCTTGGGTAGATCCCTCCGACTCTGGCGGATCATAGGACGGTTATTCCTAACCTTAGTCACCTTATAACTCCATGACTAACCTATGTTTGCCATTAAAACCATTGTATGATAAAATATCTCTCAAAGGGTTTGTTAATGAAAAACATGTTTGAACCATTGTGAGAGATGATGTTTTGCATAAATACTCCCCTCCACATGTGCTTAATAGTTTTAATGGTTAAATGCACAGTGAGGAAAGAGCGCGCTTTTTGAATTGATCCACGAAGATAGACAATCCCCATGAGACACGGTTACGTTGCATAGTTAAAGAGTTACATTGTCCGCTTTTAGGTGACAACTAGCTCTAATAACTACCTTGAAGGTGTAGACAAACCTTGGAAGGTTGTCAAACCCGTCAGAGTTCATGTCTATCAAAAGTTTCTCGAATGGTACATTCTACTCGGACAAGTCCTTTGCGAGACACGTTTACATCACTAGCGAACTAGCTTGAAATTATTACCCGTCAGGACAAGTCTTTTCGAGTTACAAACAGTTAAGTATCGTCAATTCGTTGGTTAAGTCTGAGGTACAGATTCATTTGCATTTTGTACAACATATTTCTTATCACACAATTTTCTCCCCCTCAAAATGGCATATTAAAGTGTTATTTTTGAAACGTTTGAGAATAAATATGACCATTTTGAGTGTTGCGGGAAGAATGACCACTGTGAACAATTTGTGAACAAAGTTTCAAATACTCCCCTCAACAAGTGATATAAACGGTTGAGGTTTTGAAAATCTTAAGGGGAAGTACTTGTTCTTTTGAGCAAAACCTTGAAAAATGAAAGGTTTGATAGGTTTTACTCAAAAGTAAGAAGCTTTCGCTCCTTTTATAAGGATTGTGGCGTACCACGGGGTCCTTTATTGACAATTACGGGTTGTACACTGTTATGTGTGCACAAGCCATTGACATATTAAATCACACATCCAAAATTATATGAAGGAAACAATTCAAGGGGTACCGGGAAGTGCGGTGATATTCCGAGTGCGCAGGCGTTGAAAGCCGGTGATGTTTCTCTGGGTCGACCACCAACATAGCTCTCCAATGCGGCGATCCCTTCGAACAACCGTTCATCAATCATGGTGATGATCCTTCTCACATCCCTCCTTTCACGAGAATTCCGGCTTAGGAGACCCAACTTTCAGCGTATATCCTTCAACACATGCGCTAATCCGTCCCTAACCGGCTTCAAAGTATGATCCCGAATTTACGAAGATCACTACACGCCATTAAGCAGTTTCTTTGAAGTTCACTGCGGTAGACAACTCCGAAAGGTTTCTTTGATGGCGTATATTGAGGTAGGCTGATTGAGATCGGGAAGAGTAAGCGTTGGAGGAGTGAGGTTGACAGCGTCGATAAGATTCAACGACCATCCGGATATCTTCAACACGTTCTTTGATCACGATCGTCTAATGAAGATGAGCTGACTTGATAAATTCACGTTGAACTTCAGTCGAGAATTGTCTCATACGACCATGTACTTTGGCAAGGTACATGTCTTCGATGTCGTTGAGGGACAAGTTCTCAAAGTCAACCTCGGAGAATCCATAGTCCTGTTCATCTTGTCGTTTGACTATGATATTCTTTAAGAATGTGTAGTCCCACTTAGACTTGAGATCAATGTGTTTGATGGCCACGATGTCCTTAGAACTATTCACTGCATGTTGAGACTTCGAACCGGCTTACGTAGTAGATTCTTCGGCGTTCAGGCCAATGATGAATCCCATATAATGCATCTTGGTCGTATGCTTGCGTTGTCGAGAAAACAAGTGATTTGCACGTTCCTCGATAGCTATGCAGTTTGAGTAAATAGCAGCTGGGAATGGAAGAGTCAATGATGTAGCGTATTTTCGCGAACCATCGCTACCGTGTAAGAGAAAATCCCGGTCTCTGTTAAAGAAGTATCGGAAGGGAATCCGTGGTTCGTCTGTTTGGCCAATGGTCGGTAGGGGTTTGGTCCAATCGGTGTAGTATGGAGGGTTGTCCCTTTGTGTGAAGTCAATGTTTGCTTCCGGATTGAGCCAATCCATGTCGTTAGACATAGCTCGATCGATGTTCTCAAGATGATATTCGACCTCGAGGGCTTTGAGCTGTCTTTAAGAAGTTGGAATGCTTCATTCTTGATTCGCTTCAACTCAGATTTCGTCATTTTCTTCACATGGAACTTTTCTTGCAAAAGTTTTGCGTGCTCAATGTAGAACCGTCTACCAATTCTTGACCTTCATCCGGGTAGGGAGTTTGATTGACAAGTGTGGAGAACCATTCAAACTCTTCGGTTTTATCATCATCTAGCCATGAGGACGACTCGGTGAGTCGTCTTCTTCTTCTTTTGGAAGGCCTTGATGATGATCTTGGTTTACGCACTTGTTTGGGTGAGGTGGGTTGTTGTTGGGGCTCAAGGACCTCTTCATCGTCACCACCCGTATACTCAAAGTAATCACCTGTTTTATGAGTCGGGGTGGTAACTTCGGAATCGTCGAGGTTTATCAAGAGAAGACCGAGGTGGAGGAGACTTTGTTGAGAAGAAGTTCGTGGTGGAGGAGGTGGCATAGAGGTAGATTTACATTGCTTCGGCGTTTAGGTGCAGAATCCTTATCCTTATCATCGTCATCTCTTGGTCGTTTGGGTTGATCGGCTGACTCCTTGCATGATGATCTGAGTTGAAAATCAAGTAGATTTTGAAAAATTTAGCTTCATCCGAGTAAGCGTTCGGATCGCTTTGACATTTGTATCACAAGTTTAGCGATTAACTTCAGTTCGAGAGATCGGCTTCTTTGGCCATTGTATTTTTAACCAATGCTACGATGTTAGGGGTGAGTTATCCGGAAAATATTTCTCTAGTCACACCGGGGCGATGTCGAGAAGAAACTTGTGAGTATGATCTCTTCTTGTCTTCTCAGTTCCTTTTGGACTTTAGGAGCGATATCACGAAGGTACTTGTTAGTGTAACCTTCGATCATTCCGTTCAGTTCCTTTTTACGATGTTTCTTCATGAACTTCGGAACAAATTCCCTTTCTTTCTCCATCTTGTCTTTCTCATCATTTATCTTTGTATGTGATCGACAAAGAAATTTAGCTTTTGTAAAGTATGTCCTTCTTTCGACTTGTTTGGCGGCTTTGTGAATCTTTTATGAGCTTGAGAAATCCAAGATTTAGGTGGTTTCTTCACGGATTTGGATGATGATTTTGTTGATCTTTTTGATGGTGGTGGTGATGAGTGAGATGAAGAATCTGATGAGGAGGGACATGAGGAGATTCGGGGTCCTTTGGAGGTGCAGAAGTATCCTCCTTGGAGCGAGTTGGACTGCTGAGAAGAAAGTCATCATAATCTTCTTCGTCATCATGTCGAGATTTAGCCTTTTCTTCCGTCTGTACCTTAGCTTCTTCATCGGTTTTCTCTTTCTCGGTCTTATTCTTTTACGGTTCCTCAAAGTTAAGATCAGTAGACTCCTTCACAAGCGTTTGTTGTTGCACAAGAGTGGTGGCACCGGATCCCTTATCGGGTTGATTAACCGCATCGGGACACGGTGAAGAGTGGACAACACCACTCGATCCTCGGGGCCACCCATTTGATCTTTTGCAAATTCTTGACTTTTGAATTTGTCTAACTAATTTAAACTTCTTCTGTATGATTGATCCGGTTGCTCTTCTTCTTCTTGAGCTTTCATCATAAGACTCGAGTACAGGAGTCTTTCCTTTTCCATGTTCGGCTATTGGACTTGGAGGTTTAGGCTGGAGGAGGGATACGGTTGCGGTCGAGAGAAGGTAATCTCTTCATCGTGTCGGTACCTTGAGCTTTAGTCCACAAGCTTTCTTTGCGGTTCGGGTTTGGGAATTGGGATGGGAGCGGCTTCCTTAGATGGAACAATCCTCTTTGAAGGAGGGTTCCTCTTGGGGAACTTCCTTTGACTCACGGTACTTGCCGTACTTCCTGCACTTCCTCTTTTGGTTCTCCTTACAGGTGTTCCTGAAGATTTTTCGTCGAGATGACCAACTTTGCCTTGTCTGACTGCTTCCGGATACCTTTTATGCGTTTGAGCTTTCGACATCTTGATTAGAAGGAAATCGGTAGCACAACACCTTGTTTCTTTGTAGGCGTTTCCTTGATTCGGCGAGATAGAATGGGTTCCGTCAACATGTCGTGATTGTCGGGTCATTGAGCCTCTTGGGAATGTCAGGATGAAGTCCAAGTGCTCTCTGGATCAACAATTTAGTATATCCGATGTAGGGAATCTTTGAGCCAAGTTTGTTGAGAAATGACATCATGTCATCCCAAATCGAGCCGATAGCGATGTGTTTCTTGTTGACCAATGCCCAGAATATTTGCAGTTCCATGAGCTTATGGTGCTCATAGCCGCGACGAAGCAGACTTGGTGATGATCATGTAGAGAGTTCTCCGGGGTTGAGGAATACTCTTAAGCTCTACGTGAGAATGCTTGGTGATTATTCCCGTAGCCTCGTCATAACCGATATTGATTAAGAATTGGAGAGTGAGCTCTTGGCGGGTGTGGCATATAGTTTGGTTGGATCGACATCGGAATTAGGAGAAACGACCCTTAAGTCTGCGGGTGTAATGGTGACTTGTTTGTGATTGAGTCACCGTCACGGCGGTTTGTCCTTTGACCCTTTCCATAGTGTTCGAAGCTGTTGGATGTAGATCTCGAGGAGCGTTGCAGAGTGTGAAAGCATGTTATGATACGGATGAGTCCTCAGAATGTCAATAGCAATTAAACACGAAGATTTTGAGCAAGTGAGGGTGTCAAAGTCAACACGGAGATTATTCTTTCCTATCTTCATTGGATAGCCATGAGGATAGATATCGGCAATGGAGAGAACTTCAGGTGCATCCATATTCATTTGTTCGACCATGTCGTGATCCGAAATAACATTAGCCAAAAGAACCAACATATCGAAAGACATAATGTTAGTCAACCGAAGGTCTTATTGTCTAGTTATTGAATGTACAGTGTCAATGATTGTTACGAGTCCTAAGTCACTTGTATATTCAACAATTCAATGATGTCGTGAAATGTTTAGTGAGTTAGTTAACTTTAAGTTTTAAAGTTTATTTTATCACTTATTGTTCACAACATATCAAATGATTTAAGTTTATTAGTGACATTTTAGGATTAGTGATGATATGATTAGTTTATTTACAAGTTTGTACAAGTAACAATTCATCATGAAGGTCAATCCAGGGTTAAGCGTAGTATTGGCAAAGTTATGCGTGAAGCGGGAATGATATATGCTTAGGCGTAAACTTACGCGTAGAATCTAACTACGCGTAAGAAGTGTTACGCGTAGGAAAAAAAGGGACCTTATGCGTAGAGCTTATGCGTAGGCATATATTAACCTTACGCGTAAGGCTACTCGTAAGAGTTGACCTTATGCGTAAAGGTCACTTTTACGCATATCCTTCACAGGATACGCGTAGTCCATTGTAGAACCTTACGCGTAGCGGTTATGCGTAGGATTATTCTTACGCGTAACATGACTACGCGTAGGGTAATCCTTATGCGTAGAGTGCAAATGACCTTGATTATGATTTTCACAAGTAACAAGCACGAAATAAAACCATCATATCATCATTATTAACACATAGATTCATTTTAACAACAGATCATGGCAAGAACGGATGTTACGGTTATGCGTAGAACTACATACAGCGTAGCCTAAAACCCTAAATCTCGCGTATGAGATTTAGCCATAGATTATGCACTAAACTTTTTACGGTATGTTAAAGATGTTGTGAGTATGTAAGCCAAGTTATAACACTTAATTTGTTGAGAATCAAAAATACCCAAAATTTATGAACTTTAAACCCTAGTTTCGAATTGTCAACCAATTCGTGTTTCTGGGTGGTTAGAAACTTTGGAAATCATCAATTCAACAACACAAGAGTATAACCTAATAATCTTTTTGACCAAAACACTTCACATTCAAAAATACCCAATTGACCTAAAACCTAATTTTCAAAATCATCAATTAGTGTATGGGGATGTTTGGGTAATGAACATGTGTTTATAGATGTAAAAGGAACATTTTGACACAATCTTATTAACCACAAACACCATTCTTGATTTAGTGTTCATACACTTACGCGTAGAACACTAAATCAAGCATAGATCAAGATTTGACCGTTGGATTTGTATCAAAATCAAAACCTATGTTTAAAAACATGTTGAGATCATGAAACCACTTACAAATGATGATCCAAATGCACGGATTTGTTAAACAATTTTAGCGTAGGATCTTTTTAGGTGTTGGTAATAAATGTGAGGTGAAAGTGTTAGGTGGGGTGTTTTATCAAAAATAACTTTGTGGTTTTTGCAGTTTTAGTCCCTCCACCTTTTCCTTTTTCAACCAAAGCCTTTTAACTTCCATTTTGGTTACCAAACAAAGGTTTTTAAGAAAGAGACTTGACGACACTCCCCCTTGACTTGAGAAAATAATGAAAGGTTATAAATTTAAGTTCGAGGAGTGTCTTTGAACCAGAAAATGTACCACCATTTGTAAAAGAAACAACCGAGATAAGATAACATGCAAGTACACAGATGTTTTGAAGCAGTGAAAGTTTATTTTCTCCCCTCAACACTTGATCGGAAAAATACTGAATTTTGAAAGATTAAAGTGTTGACGGAAGAAAATGTACTTGCAATGTTGAAAGAAAATTAGATTAGAAGAATATTTTTGTTGTTTTTATCAGGTTTTATAATTTTGTATTTTGTTTTTGAAAAATTATTTACAAAATAGAATTTGGTGTTTGTGAGGTTTTAAGAGGCTGTTTTAGGAGATCATCAATTCCTCTTGAGTCAAACACCTCATACCAATCCGGTGGACCAACTCATTAAACCTAGCGGGAGGCAAGGCTTTGGTGAGAAGATCGCCAATTGGTATTCTGTACCCACAAAATATAATTCAACGGTACCACTGTTCCACGTGATCCTTGATGAAATGATATCGAAGATCGATGTGCTTTGATTTCGAGTCTTTGGCCGAGTTGCGAGATTGCAATGGCACTCCGATTGTCGCAATACATCGGGATTACGTCAAATACGTAACCATAGTCTTTGAGTTGTGTTCTCATCCATATGACTTGAGCACAACATGGTGACATGGCTACATATTACGCCGGTTGATGACGGCGATGTACAATCCTGCTTCTTCGATTGCCATGACACCGGTTTATCACCAAGAAATTGTAAAGCTCCTGAAGTGCTTTTCCGTGAGTCTAAGCATCCTGCGTGGTCGGCGTCAAAAGCGATTAGTTCAAAACCGAATCCCGGATACGGATCCCCAAGTTAATGGTTCCCTTGATGTATAGGAGGATTCTTTTATCCTCAGAGAGGTGGGTTTGATTGGTCGCGACCGATAGCGGGAGCATAGATAAGCGGCAAAGACAATATCAGTCGCTAGCTGTTAGATACATGAGAGACCCAATAATACTACGGTATTTTGTAGGGTCCACCAATTTCCCATGTAAATCAGCGTCTAGCTTCTTGGTATGAGCCATTGGTGTGGCATAGGTGTCACTGGTTTTCATTCCAAATTTGTTTAACAATTCAAGGGCATATTGGACTGACTCAAGAAAATACCACGGGGTGATTGATGAACTTGCGGTCCAGAAAGAATGTAAGTTCACCCATCATGGACATTTCAAAATTTTTCTTCATTAGTTTTGCAAAAGCGATTGAAAACTTTTATGTGTAGACCCAAAAATGATGTCATCCACGTAAATTTGAACAATTAAGATATGTGTCCCGTGATATTGTATAAAAGAGTTGGGTCAACCGAACCTTTGGTGAAATTATTAGCAATGAGGAAAGATGATAGCTTATCGTACCATGCTTGAGGAGCTTGTTTGAGACCATCTGAGCTTTGTTCGGTTTGTAGACATGATTCGAAACTTCGGGATCAACGAATCCATCCGGTTGGTGACATAAACCGTTTCTTTAAGTTGTCCATTGAGAAGCGCGTTTTGACATCCATCGATAGACCGTCATATTCATATGAGCGAACGCTAGAAATATCGAGCGACCTCAAGGCGAGCAACCGGAGCAAAAGATTCTTCAAAGTCTATTCCCTCTTCGGCGATAACCCTTAGCCACGGGCGTGACTTATTTGGATAACATTTCCTTGACATCAATTTGTTTTCCAAATCCATTTTAGACCAATGGCGTAGACTCTGTTGGTCTTTCAACCGTTCCCATACTTCAAGACGTTTGAATTGGTTGAGTTCTTCTTGCATGGATTCAATCCGGTTGTCTTTTGTCATTGCGTCTTTGATGTTTTAGGTTGATTGGCAGACGGTGAGTGCATAAATGCAATGTTCACCGTCGTGTGAAGACGCGTTGTCTCGTAACGGCCGGTTGATTCGGGTTGCCAATAATGTTTTCCCGAGGATGGTCTTTCGTCCATCTATGTGTGGAGGGTTGATGTTGGTATACATTGTGCGGTCGAGGATTCAAATGGTTTGTTGAAGATTCGCGACATCCAGTGCGGCGGTCTCATTAGCAAAGCGGGTTGAAGAACGCATTTGGATCAAAATCTGCGGTGGGGGTATTTCATTGAGAATATCATCGGTGGTTCATCATTGTTGGAAGCGGTGTGTTCAAGCTGTTGTGTTGGAGTCAAGCGGTGTAGGTGCATCTTCAACGGTAGTTGTTGTAGCGGTGTATCGGTATAGGAATATTATCGGGTTGTGCGGAAGCGGATACACGGAGCACGTTCATCAATATCGTCCGCGAGAGGAGCAAATAACCTTTCCATTTGTTGCGAGTTAGCGAGGGCTTTCTTGGTGATGATGGGGGTTGAGGGAAGTTTAAGCGGTTGTGACCGGGTTCTAAGCTGTTATACTCTGAAGCCATTTCCGTGAGTTCATCGAAATGAGCATGAATCGTTTCCATTACCTCCTTAGTTCGACGATTCAGTTCGGAAACCTTTAGAATTATCACAAGATCCAATAAAGACTCCAATGTCAGCTTTGGCTTTGAGCTTTCCAAAGTCATCACGATCATTATTAGGATAGCAAAGGGATCCAAATACATGAAAGTGTTTGAGGTTCGGTTTATAGTTATGGACAAGCTCGAAAGGTGTTTTGTTGTGGCGTTTTGTGATCATAGAACGGTTTTGAGTATAGCATGCGAGATACGACTTACGCCCATAAGTAATCTGGAAGTTTAGCATTGATTAACATTGTTCTCGCAGCTTCCACTAGCGTTCGGTTTAGATCTTTCAACAACTCCGTTTTGTTCGGTATGCGTGCAATAGATGTTTGATCTTTGAATTCCCACTTTCTCATAGAATTCACGAAGGGTTTTGTTAACAAATTGAGTTCCTTTATGCGTTACGATGATTCGGCGGTGTTTTGAACGTATTTTTGTGAGAAAGGTGATGATCATTTGTGGAGCTTGGTCTTTGCTACGAAGAAAGTAGACCCAAGTCCATCGTGAGTAGTCATCAACAATTACTAAGATGTAGCGTTTGCCATTGATCGTTTGCACGCGCATCGGGCCACACAAATCCATGTGAAGATGAAGCACATCTTTGAGAGTGTTCCACCTTTGAAGGAAAATGAGCACGAGTGCTTTTCCCTTGTTCACAAGGTGAGCAAAGGTGATCTTTTGAATAACGGAATCGTGGGAGTCCTTCAACTAGTTTGTGTCGAGCAAGGTTGGTGATGGTTTGAAAGTTTAGATGTGAGAAACGGCGGTGCCATAGCGGGATTTTGTTGATGTTGCCTTAGAAAGTAAGCAAATGGGAGAGGAAGCAACCATGTCTTGCATAGAGATAGTGTAGAGACTAGAATTACGCGAGCGAGACATAAGGTCATTTCCTTGTAGATCACGAATGAAACAAGTTTTCTCCATGAAAGCAACCTCCAAATCTCCATCACAAAATTGACCTCGAAAGCAGTTGTGACCGAGGCCTTCCACATAGTAAACCCTGCTAATTTCGATGTTCCCATTGACATAATCTCCGTAGCCCATGATAGTTGCGAAGTGATCATTCGAACGGCGGTGCCAATGAACTTTGCAATAAAGTTTGATAACAGTTTAAGATTGCTGTCATGTGTCGGGAACATCCGCTATCAACAATCCAGAGAATGATCGTATCACTGCATTACACAGGCGACACGGATGGAATAGAAGTAGATGTGGAACCCGAAATGTTAGAGGGTTCCATAGCAGATATAGTAGATATACACACATCAATAGCTTTAGGTATCCACTTAAATCCTAGTGTGTTATATATCCATTTCCGCCATCTATAACTACTCTTTGCTTTAGTCTTAGTGAATTCACTAGGTGGTACTACAATCCTAGGAGGTGAAACCTGGAGCTACTGAGGGACAGCAATGCGTTTCTTAGAATCTAAAGATGGCGGTCTACCAAGCCCAGACTTAGAAAGATTAGTGGGCCTAGAGGTATTCCGGTTCTTAGGATTCCTTAAGCGAGAGATGATAGCTTTAGCAACACATTTATCATGACAATCAGAATTCATACTTTTACGACAAATATCACAAGGTGCATCGGACTGAATATCAAAAGTACTTAACGGTTTAGCATTCGTTACATCACTATTTCTATTACATTTGCGGACGCCTTAATATCTATAGTGGAGGCAGCGTGAGTCTTATTCATAGTCCTAGGGTGTTCTTCTACTTTAGCATTCTTGATTGATCTTTTCTTAGGTCGCAACTTCCTATTCTTCGATTGAGTGCTCTTAGGCCGTGAAGTGCGGACGTTTGGAAAAGGCTCAACTATTCTGTTTCAAGAGAAGGAAGCGCGTTAGCTACTTGTGATTTGGAAGTAGAGATTCTAGGTGCATGAGTACTAAGTGTTACGGGGGCTAATCTCTTAATGATTGTTGGCGGAAGTTGTTCATACTTTCCTAACATTCCTCTTAACTTGATGATAGTGTGAATCAGATCTTGATTTTCGGACCGAACATTTCGGCAAAATGCATAACTTCTTTAGTGTGTGCAAGATAATGATCAAGTTCATTTGATGCTTCATCACGAGTCTTTTTGAGTAAATCAAATATGACACCATATTCCTTTTAACTTTTACAAGTTCTTGTTCATATTTTGAGATTTGACACTTAAAAGACACGTTTTGATCATCGAGTTGCTCAATTTTAGAATCGAGAAGGTTTTGCATGGCTGGTTGATTTTGTGTTGAAAAGCAAGTTGTTGATCGTGAATATCTTTTTGACACCAATTAAGGCGACGTATTGCATTTGAAAGTTAGTTTGACAATCGTTTGTTTTCAACTTTTAAGGACTCGATCTGAAGCACATTATCTGTGTACTCAACATTTACCACGAAACAACGATATCGGCAGAGATATAATCAAATGCATATGACAAAGAATTCAATAACACAACATTTTGAACATCGGCCACGGATGACATCTTCCAAGAGTCGATCAACATCTTTTCTCAACATTTTCTTTTTACGTTTAGTTTTTGAAATAGATGTTTACGTTTTCTCAGCGTTTTTCATGACCCCAAGTTCCTTATGAAAATCCTTTTCCCAGGCAATTGCACAACTTTTCAAGGTTTTAACATTAGGTAAAAGATTTTTCTGAAAAATGTCTCTTTGTTCTCGCGCCCGAGGCGATTGAAAATGTTCAACTTTGATTTCAGATCGATATTCTATCTCATGTTGTAAAATTTTGAGGCCATGAAAATGTCAAAATATCGAAGAATTTTTCGATTTTCGGGTTGTGAGTTTACTTCACTAATGGAAGGTAAAGGACCATAAGTTTGTGCAAAGTTGGGATTAACAATAGAAGACTTCGGTGTTACGATGATAACTCTTGGTGTGTTAGAAGAATCCGTTGGTGTGACGAAAGTGACGGTTTTGAATAATTAAAAGGTTTGTTGTAAACAACAGTTTTTAATTTTGATCGACTCTCGTCTTCTGCATCTAATTCCTCTTGGCGATGATATTCAACAACATTCATAATGAAATTATCAATTTTATATTACGCCTTTGGAAACTTGAGGATTTGGTTTGAATGTTTTGGTTGAAAGCTTAGGTTTGTAATCGGCAAGATTCGGTCCATATCCATTTGGATTTGGTTTTAAAGTAAACTTTTCTATGGTTGTGACCGACTTCGCCATGTTTGTAAACAACAGTTTTAAACTCTTTAAGTTTGTTTTGCAAGCCGATGATTTCTTCAAGATGATCATCTATTCGTTTCGTTGAATGCTTTTTGTATGCAGAGAACTGTTTTTGACAATTTAACAACTCGGCCTTAGCTTTTTGATTTTCCAAGGTGAGAGCGTTAATTTGCTGTTTATGTTCATGTTTGATTGTTCTATTTGGACAACAAAGCATTCTTTGAAGCGGCTAGATCACGCATCTGTCGTTCTAAATATTTTTCGTTTTGATAAGATTTGGCAAAGGCTGCTTCAAAACCGTTTTCGCGTTTTTCTTGAGTTTTGAAAAAGTTGAGTTGCTTTTGTAAACATTCAAAATCCTTTGTTAACAGTGCATATTTACTTTTCAAGTCCGATTAATTGCGACATTCTTCCACTATGGTTTGTTGGTCTTGTATTAAGCGAGCAAAATGCGGATGAGGCAAAAGTTCAGTGTTCAATGTGAGTCACAACATGATCATTATTTGAGATCCTCAAGTATAACCACCGAGTCAATTTGATTATCAAGGGAAACCGTTTGGTCATCTTGATCGTCAAATATAACTACGGGTCTAGTTGAAAATCGTCGGAATGAGATGTGGATGACTCATTTTGAACATTCGGAGCCTTGCCGGATTCAGATGTTGGCGGAGATATGAGATCGAGATAAATATGGTTTGTTCGGTGCACGAGACAAGCCATCGTGTCATACTGGGCTGTGTCACTCATGTGTAAGCCGCATATTAGCCATCAACATAACGCATTGGCACGCAAGTCCTCCATATCATCATCGAGTCGGCATTTGCCATAAAGCTCGTTCTTTGTGCGTGAGAGTTCCACCGGCTTCATCCTTAAGAGCCAAAAGAAGAGCCTCTTTGAAATAAGCACTGCCCTTAGTCCTTGGCTTTGGGCATGCATTAGCCAGTGTCCCTTCTCATTGCAGTTGTAGCATCGAAGACCATTCAACCCATTTTGAGCATTTTCCTGTTCCACCACTTGAGCTCTGTTGTTATTCCTACCCACAACATTAAACCCTTGACCACCGCCCATCTTACGACCATAATCACGATTACGAACTTCAACCGTCCATTGTTCACAACAGCTTGAGTCCGTGTGTTAGATGAGGAGCGAATACGATTGTTGGATTTGTTGGTATAACGGCTAAAGGCATTAGCAATCATCACAAATCCTTGTTGCAATGCTTGAGCGGATCGGATTCCTCCGCTTCAGCGACATATGCTTGAGCATTGTTGTTGTATGGAACCAATTGATTTTGTTGAGGTTGTTGCTGTGAAGGTGTGTTTGGAGCATTTGGTTGAGTTCTTTGGTTGAGGAGAATAACTGTTTTGAGCATATAAGGCAAGTTGTTGTTGATTTTTCGGATGTGTTGGTGGAGCAATTTGAGCACGGAGAATCCTTTCCCGATCAACTTCCTTTTCATGAGGTTTCAAGTAATCGTACAACAATCCGTAGGTAGAATGATGCATGTTCTTCGCTTGGCGGAGAAAAATGACATACTTCTCCCATTCAGGACCAAGACTACTTAGGAACTTAGTATTCACTGCAATTCTTGGCATGATGATGTTGTGTTTATCCAAATCATTGATGATGTCTGAAAATCGGTGATGATAAGACTCTAGTGTCTCTCGAGGTTCAATCATGAAGTGTTCATAAGCCAAGTAAATTTTGGATTCCAAATCTTCTTGATTGAGTCTGAGATCCTTCCATAAGAAGACGAATATGATCCCACATTTTTTGTGCGGTCTTTTGAGCATCAACACTACGAAGAATTGGGTTTGGTAATCCTAAGAGGATGTATTCCATTGCAAGCTCATCTGCTTCATAGTGTAGAAGTTCTTGAGGATTTCAAATGCTTGATAGCAATGTTTGTTTGTTCATCTCTTGGTGGAATGGCATTTGGATCTCCGGGTACAATGATAGTAGGCATCTCAAATGGACCTTCTAAGATAACCTTCTTTAAGAACTTTCCATGTGGCTTCTTTAGATCACAAAACCTAAAGAACCTTATCACCCATTGATCGTAGTTTCCTGGAGTGAGCATTGGAGGTCTATCAAGTGATCCGACCTCATGAATTGATTGTTGGCCGCTTAAAGCTTCACACATCTTTGCAAACCAAGTGGGTTCCTTCATAGTGTTCCTTGATGGATGTTGATTGAATTCATTTGTGTACGGTTGAACTTGAGGACTTGATGGTGGTTGAACCATTTGAGGTTGTGGATTTGCAGACAAGTTGTGGAGTATGTTGTTGATTAAATTGTTGTTGATAAATTGCTTGTTGTTGATTCCATTGTTGATGTTGTGGACTTAGTTGTTGTTGTCGTTGAGGATAAGTGTAAGGGAAATAGTTAGAGTATGGTGGTTGTGACATGTTGATAAACTTGTGTTGGTAAAATGGATCTTTGTAGTCGAATGAACCTTTGTTGATGAAGTGTCCTTAGACGTAGAAAAGACAAGAACCAAGTAGCACTTATGCGTAAAACACCAAAAGTTACGCGTAACAATGAGGAGTTACGCGTAGGTTTTAGCTTACTGCGTAAGTAGGATAAAAGCACTAAAGTTATGCGTAGACAAAAGTTAGGCGTAGAAAGTTAGGCGTAGGATTACCTTATACGTAGAACTAAGTTTACGCGTAAAGTGAATCTTATGCGTAGAATTTCTGGCGTAAGCTTATGCTTATGCGTAATTTTAGGGTTTTGCCCAAATGATCTTTTACACTTCACGATTGCAAAAGATATCCAAAGTCGGCGTATTTTCAGACTTATCCAAGTAAGAAAACACGGAATAAACCAGAAAATGAAGATCAAACCAAGGAAAAATCTTACGCGTAATTTTAGGGTTTTGATACGCGTAGGATTACTCGTAATTTTGATTTTGCCCAAATGTGTTTCTAAACCGGATTTTTGTTATGGAATAGCTTCAATAGTACCAAAAGAACACAAAAGTGTGAGTTTTGATGTACCAAAAGCGCTAAAGCGGGTTACGCGTAGAAGCGACACCCACGAACAAAAACAAGCTTAAAAACGTAAATCCACGCGTAAAGTTTGAAACTTTTGCCAAAAACAAGTATTTTAACACCTCAAAACATTGAAAGTACAAGAATCTTGGATTAAAAAATGTAAAAACGAGTTTTTAATAGAACCAAAGATGGCGTTATCTTTACGCGTAAGACCCAAAACCAAAACTTCAAAAACAAAGTGTACACCCAACTATTTGGCGATTGATACCCTTTGTTAGGTCACTAGTTTTACAACACAAGTTATAGAGAAAGAGATAAAGGCGATTGAACAAGTAAACAACACACACACACGATAAGAGTATACGGTTAGGCGTAGGAATATGTGTGAAAAGAAAACTTGAACAACCAACCCTAAAGTGAGGGTTATTACATGGTTTATATAGGCAAGGAGCTAGGGCAACACTCCCTCTCCTTCCCTATTCCTTATTGGGCTTGGGCCTAAGCTTATGGGCCTTCTACATAAGCTTGACCTTAAACAAACATAAAGGCCATAATAAAGCTACCTATTACATATGAAATATAAATACTTGAAATACTGTTTAGGAGTGATTCCAACAATGGTGTTGTTCAGCTCTAGGGAATCATTAAATGCTAAGCAAAAGTGTTTAGATTACCAAAGATGGTTTGAATTTTGAAAGAAAGGCTGATTAGAAGCTTTCTCAGAGACACGGATCCCACGGATCCCTCTCATTAGGGATTCATCTGGTTATAAACCAGGGATCCGTCTGTCAAACAGAAAAATGCTGAAGTGATTATGCTCTTGTAAGGTCTAGTACCTAAAAATCTTGAGGGTTTGACTTCCTTTAGATGTCTTAAGTGATAGGTGACTTAAATGTCCAACCATAAGGAGTGAGGATACTTAATGATAATATTGGGTAGGAGAGTGGACTTTTTGAGAGTGTAACTAAGTGTTTAAGGATGATACGCATTGATTTGAGAATGACAAATGATGGAAATTGATCCTAGAGATCAGATGATGACTTAGGAGAAATTTGAAAAATTTCTAAAAAATAAGAAAAAAATGAAAAACTAGTTCTAAGTCTATTTTAAGGTAAGGATGACTAAAATCAATTTGCTAAAAATGATTGAAATATCAAGCTAAGTGTTTTGAGATGTGACGAACAATGTGTGAGCATTGGAGCGGAAATACGGTGAGTTTTTGTGAATTGATAAATCAAAAGCACTTTGAATTTGTTCTTAAGTTAGCTATGGGTGAGTGTGAGACCTACTGAACTTGAGGGAGACTTAAGTAGTCTTAAAGAATCATGTTTAGCTAGTATGATGTGCTCTAGGGACCGGTTTGATGTAAAAGGGTTTGTACTGATATTCTGCTTTCCGGATCCCACGGCCTCATTTGAGGGATCCGCTAGTTATAGCCTGTGGATCCGCTATCACGACCAAGAGCTTCAAAGAATTGTGCGCTTTTGCACTCTTAGCAAATGCTTATCCTAATCATTTCTACAAAAAGTAAACACATGCAAACAACAAGTATAACGCATAGCAAGTGGGGGGAACTAAAAAGTAATCAAAAATGAGTGACAACGACTACTTGAATAAGATCAAGTCGTCGTAAAATCTCATTTTACTACTTCCCAAGTTAAAGTGTCTAATGCCAAATCATGGCAACTCCTACAAGCTACATCCTAATCTACATAAATATTGTTAAGATGTTTACATACCATTGTTTTAGAAATTGTTTCACAAATTAAGGTCTTATGATCTTACCTTCCATCCACACCTCCTTCCATTTCACTTCTGTCTTCATCTCCATCTTCATCCCCTTCACTCTTCATCCCACCGTCTCTACTTCTTTTTCTTCAAGAAGTTAGCAAAACACTTGAATATCCCTTTAGTTTGTTGCCACCCTTGTGAGGGGCTTGGAATATCCAACAGTTGATTGATGTATCCTAAAGGGTCAAGATCGGTGTTGCCAAGGGGGTTGCTACTTCCTTCTCTTTCTCTTTGTCTTTCTCTTTCATCCGATTAATCCGTTGGTGGGTGAGGTTTCTTGCCATCCACCATGATCCTTGTAGTCTTTCCATCGAATAGAGGCACCATGACCTTATTGCAAAAACTATGGTCAAAGGAATAAGGAGAATGATCTAGAGCAAAGATGAAGTTTGCTAGACGGGTCAGGAGCATTGCATAAGGGAGTACCATTTTGTCCATGCTTTTCACACTCGCCATTCTTTTTACCATGTAATAAGCGAGGTTGAAGTGAGTGCCTGTCACAAGGCAATAAATCATGAAGCTCAAACACGTATTGGGATGACCTTTGTTCCCTCCCAAGAAAAGCATTCACATTTCCTGTACAACGGGAACATTTCTGAAAGATCCATTTGAAATGGATCCCTATAGATCACCTTGGAGTTTCTCGTGACCCTTGATGGAGATGCTCTTTCCATGAAGACGGTATCCATTACTGTGGTTGCTTCCGGGATGGCCGTGAAGTATACTTCATGATGATCTACCATGTCATGTAGCTCCGCCAATGACCATTCGTTAGAATACATACACACTCCTTGATATGGGACACGAAGTATCCTTCCAAATTCTACAAGAGTGAGAGTGTACTCGTGCTCATTGATGATGAAGGCTATTGAAATGGTCCCGTCTTCATTCCGAACAATTCTCATTGTCTTGTAAAACTCAAGCACGAACACCGGACAAATTTGCTCATTAATGTCCAAAAGACAATCAAAGTTAATTCCTCCAAAGACTTGTCGAATGTTGGTGTTGTTGAGGAATGATGGTTCAACCACTCGGCCTTCATGTAAGAGCCTCTTTTCTAACATCTTGAAAGCTTTCCTATCCCCCGGGCTTAGGCCTTCCTTACGATTATACATTGGGATGTAGTAGGCGGTATCATGGTAATCTTGTTAGCGGTTGTTAGGTATGATTGTTCCTATACATCAAAACCACAATGTGGTATCAATTGTGTGAATAGTAACCTAATGGGATTGATCACAATTTTTCTCAAAACATCTTCATTGAATTCAAGGAATGAGTTTAATTTGTATTAACAATGTTAATTCTTTGATTTAGATTATCTTAGAAAACAACGTGGTAACAAATGGTGACAAACACATTTGAGCTCAACTTCTAAAGATGAAAATTGTAATCCTAGGAATCAAGGAATGGAAATAACAATGTAGTGAAGATTATACTTACACAAGAGATTGTTTTGCTTGAAGAAGATGATCAATTTGCTCATGTGAACAGTAAATAGGTTTATGTTCGCTAGTCTTGTTAGAGGAAAGTGGGTAGTGCACTTCCACAAAGGATCATTTCTTTCTTATGTTGTCTTCTGTTGCACCGATCCCACGGATCCCTTGTATGAGGGATCCGGCTAGTTCAAGCACGTGGATCCCAAGCATAATGAATTTGACAACTTAAGTGATCCTTGATAATTTTGTTTTGGGGGTTCTAATTTTTCCTAGGATTGATGTTTATGCTCTAAAACTTATGGTTTGGGGTTTTGACGTGTTATAATAGTCCTATTAGACGAGGTTCCCTTTTTATGAATAAATCATAATTCTTTGGGAAGTCTTCAAAGATTATGATAAAATCCCATTTTATCACAATCTGAGAAATCTCACATAGATACTTATTGACATAGATGAAATGTCAATAATCCTTATGTGAAGAGTGATGATCAAGGCTCTCGAAAAGCCGAGATATCATTATCACTAGCTTGTAGTTTTGTCTATAGAGATCAAGGAAGAATACCATTCTTGATGATGAGTTCAATATAGATAACTACTTTAGTGATTTTTTAAGAAAGCGTAACGATACTACTTAAACTTAATCACGATTAAACAAAAAGGATGACCTTATTAATAAAAAATATAAAAGAGAAAAATTTATTTGTAATTTATTGAAGATCATACCTTTGCTAAATATTCTTTTTAAAGAAAAAAGTATTTAGTGAGAAATTCTTCATGATCTTTTTAGGATACCCAAATCCTAATATGGAGAATTCTCAACAAGGAAAATATTAGAAAAATCTATCATTGTCCAACATTTTAAAATATGATGATTTTAAAACGTGACCTTTTGTTTTTAAGGAAATTCCTTCCTTGTAGTTTTCAATCATACATAGATAGTGTCAAGTTTGAAAAGTACAATATACTCTTAAGAAACTTGGTAACGAAGTTCTGATGCCAATTGTGGAAAATTAGAGGGGGGTGTTGAATAGTTTTACCAATTAAAACTTCGTTTTAAAATATTTAGATCGACTTATGTCAATTTATTTAGATGTGTATGTTGGACGTTGATAGATAGATATGTAAGTATGTAATGTAAAGGTAAAAAGTAAGAAACACAAAACCACGGCACAAGTATTTATAGTGGTTCGGCTACAAGGACACCTTCCTTGCCCTACTCCACTCCCCGAGTCACCTACTCGAGAGCTCGTAATCACTACACGACACAACTCCTTATGGCGGAGAAGCCTTCACAACGCCGCTACTTTTTTCGCACAAGGCTAGACACCGGTTCTTCCACAAGGTAGAACCACACCTATCACAACGTCGCCTACACTTTATCCGGTACAAGGCTAGATACCGAGTTCCATTACAAAGGAGGAACTACTACCGAACACTACACAACACCTATCCCAAAGTAGACCCACTCCTTATTACAACATCATCAAGGATATCAATATCCTTGGATACAACTTATCTCTATTTGTACATCGATACACCATATCGATTGTATACCCTTGGCATCCTTCACTAATGCCTTTGAATTGACCCTTTTAGGCATCCTTCACTAATGCCTTTGACATGGACGTTCGACACCTTTCAATAATGCCTTCGTCTTGACTCTTTTGGCATCATTCACTAACGCCTTTGACATGGACGTTAAGCATCCTTCACTAATGCCTTCGTCTTGACTCTTTCGGCATCCTTCACTAACGCCTTTGACACAACACTTCTAGGGAGGAAGAAAGAACTATCAACAAGAGAACCTCAGTAGTCTTGATGATGACGAAGCATGGCAACTCATGCACTTGAGCTTGCTCGACTTCAAGAGGTGGTGATCTCGCCTTTAAGAGGAACCTAGAGAATCATACAAAAACAAACACAAACTACATAGAGAGATCCTTTGGATATGTGGTTAGAAGGTTTACAATACTAGGAAAAGGTATGTGTAAAAGTGGCAACCCAAATGAAGAAATGGCTCACTATTTATAGAAGAAAATAAGCTATTGTTCCACTGATCCTACGGATCCCTTACTTGAGGGATCCGTCCAGTGTAAACTGGGGGAACTATGGGACGCTCCTCTTTGCCCATGGGTTTTTGGTCATGGGTAATGGGTTATGGGTCATGGGTCCTAGACTTTGGACCATGGGTATCAAAGTAGATACAATGTATCTAGTAGGTGCAAATGCATCTAGTCCATGGGTCATAGGTTAAATCCATGAGTCATGGATAATACCCATTCATGACTTATGCATGATGTCATGCAATGGGTTATGGGTTATGCTCTATGGGTATGGGTCATGGACTTTGGGTTATACCCAAATACATCCAATGTAATTGGTCAATGGGTCAAATACTTAAACTTCTACCCATTATAATACATACTAATTATGTATATATCTACCCAATATGTAAACGCTTGTTGTACATATGTATTAATAAATCATGAAAACACTATTACTTGTTTGGTGTTTTATGTGAAAACGTAAGTGTGTTAGTAAACTATTGGCTCAAACCATTTACGTATTTTATTTGTTTCGCTAAAATGATTTTACGTTTGTTATCCTCAAAACATTAGAAGATCGTAAAGATCTAAATAAACGTTTTTACAGCTTATTTGTATTAACATATATTATAAATTTCACGTCTTAAGCTTTGTTGGGTTCGTTAATTTGGAGTTGACAATACAAAACTTATGTGACACAATAACAAAGAATGAAGCTTGAAGGACTAAATATGACCAAGGAGAAAGCTTCTAATTAATTATAGAAGATTACATGAAAATCTTCTATATGTTTTAGTTTATTTAGTCATTAATTCCCTGTAAAACCTAATTCCCTAGTTTATAAAGAGAATATAGAATCTTGTTTTAGTGTGTGTCACAATGTAAAATCCAGAAAAGTGTGTGTGTGAGTCTAGGGCATAAACGCCTAGACTATAGTGGTTAGATTTATGTTTAGCCCCAAGGTCTTTGATCCTGTTATAGTTAGGTAATCGTACTACGTTGATCACGTAGTATTGGGGCTAATGGTGTTTGTAATAGTGTAAGAGATGATGACGAAGAAACTTTGTTAAATAACAATTATGTTTTGATGTATTCCGCTGCGTGTTATTGTTAATTGTTATTGTGATCCTAGATAAAGTCTAAACAACCTTGAGCATCGATTCTATTAGGTGGTATCAGAAAGGGTTGCTCTTGATATCTGGGATTTCGCAAGGTTTCTTGAAGAAGAAGAAAAATTCGAAGTTGGTTAAAAAATTCGTAACTTTCTGCTGGACAGTTTTGCAAAGACGATTTCTCCTTCGTTAACCGTTGGATCGGGACGAAATTTTTTGTGGATGTTCTCTATACAGCTGGCTAACTTTTAACTGGAGGGATCTTTTATCTGAGGTATGGATCGTAAGTTATTCGCTGTTGAAAACTGCTGCAGAAGGAGGTATAATTTTCGAATTTTTAGTGTTTCTTGGTGCATTAAAATTCTTTCTCATGGTTAAAAGAGTTATATTAGTCATGGTGAATCAATTTTTAACTGATAATGAACCCTAATATATTTCTAAATTCTTTTGATGCTCTAAAATTCATGGATATAAGCAGATATGGAATGGTTTTCAGATATGGGAGGTATAATTTTTGAATTTTTAGGGTTTCTTGGTGCATTAAAATTCTTTCTCATGGTTAAAAGAGTTATATTAGTCATGGTGAATCAATTTTTAACTGATAATGAACCTTAATATATTTCTAAATTCTTTTGATGTCAAAATTCATGGATATAAGCAGATATGGAATGGTTTTCAGATTGGTTTTCGGGTTTTTGAATGAAATCGCTAATTAGGATTTGTGGATATTCTAATTAGGGTTTAATTTGTTTATGGAACCCTATGATATTCTCTTCTTTGGTGACTTATCAGGAGAGCAAACCGTAACTGGCTTTCATGTTGCAATTATTTTCATGGCTTGTTTTCCAAGTCGTCTAAAGAACCCTAACCAAAGAAACCCTAAAGTTGAAACAGCTTTTCTTGTTTGGTCGTGAATGGTACTTGGATACAAACATGCTCGTCCATGGTTTATGCATCATATTTCATAAGTTTATAGGTGTGCTCTATACTCATATGTTTCTGCTGCTAGTTAAACACAACCTACTATCTCTTAGTGCTGCTGGGCTTGTTATATGAATGATGGTATTACTGCTTGTTGAATATGCATAGTATTACAAAGATACTCTTAGTTTCAAATCTGGTTAAGAGGTTGTGCTAGGGATGTTAATTTGTAACTTCTTGCTGCTCGCTCGCGAATACTGCTTGTGTAACGATTATACTACCAAGGTATATTAGTACTACTTGGTTGTTTTAATACTGCCCATTACGAGTTGATACTGGCCGTCGAATACTTAGTACTGTTCGCATATAGGTTAGTAATGCTAGTGGAGTTTTTAGTACCGCCGGTTCAGATTTTTGTGATGTTCAATTTCAGTTTATGCTCATATGTGACAAAAGTGTGTGGAACAGCTTATGCTGTTGTGATTATGAGACGTGCATGGAAAATCATGATTTTTATTTGAGGTTTGTTTAAATACATTTTCTTTGGATATACATGTAACTGGAAGCATGCATGGTTATTGTCGATTGTTTGCTACATGTTTCTGGTTTTCATTATCTGTTCATGAGAGTTAGCTAATGACGTGAATGAGAGGATATCATATGCTTTGGTATTGAAAGTGCATGATAGGGTTTGACACTACTCTATTGAAAGTTAATGCTGCCTTCAGACACTTAGTGCTGCTACGCTTGATACTTAGTACTGCTTTCACAAAGTTAGTACTGCCAAGGTGATTTTAGTATTGTTCGTTCATTGTTTATATAGCTGCGATCAGTTATGATTTTTTGTTGATATTCGGACAACGAATGGTATTGGATGGAGGGAGCATGATATTGTTGACTTCATAATTGATTTGCTTTGCTTTTAATCAAATAGTCAGTGGTGTATTATGGAACAAGTTGTACACATGTGGTAATAGCTTGTGAATGTTTAATGGTTATTGATTAAATTATCCAAAGTTCACGTTTATCATGTTGTGAGTTAATTATTTATGGAGTTGAGGTGAAGTCGTACATGGAACAGGTTGGTTCCAACACACAAACAAAAGGTTTTTTTGGATATTGGTTTATGATCTCAACAGGTTTAATGGCTTGCATTTATTTATTCTTATTGGCAAAGAGGATTATTTGTTGCTTATTTGACGATGAAGTGGAATTTTTCAAGGTTGAGTTTTATCGTACCTTTTAGCAGGAGGTAACTTGTACGTTCGTTCAGGTGACTACAAATTTACAATCATTTGAAGGAGTTACATAATTGTGCTTAGTGATTATTGTCAAGGGATTGCGATCTCCCTATACATTAAGTATACGTTTGAAGTCAGTTTTATTACAAGAGATAAGACACAAGGTTGGTTTATTCTACTTCAGCATCAAATTGGTAATGTTTAGTTTTCTTCATCATTACACGGAGCCTACAGATTTGAAGAATCAATAAGATGGTTAACATATGGGGTTTCAGGGGAAGCTTATTGTTAAATGTTTAACCATCTACATGCATCATTCGAGGGGAAGGTTTTTAATACTACTTGTTGGTATTTGTACTATTGGTTCGGATTTCTTTTGCCTTATTTTCATTTTTAGTGTGGAAAACTTCATGGAGGGTATCTTGAGGCATTAGAAGGATGGATTGGTCGTATGATATTGGTTCGTGGTGGTTAAAATCAAAGTTGCTTCTACTTAGCTTCTACTAGTGGATAATGGCAAAAAAGGGAAGAAGAGTCTACTTGAAGATTTGCAACTTGAAGATCCTTGATGGTATAGCATGGCTTAAGGGGAAGTTTCATTCATCGTGTAGTTTTGCAATTATTAACTAGGGGAAGATTTTTGGGTTCGTTAATTTGGAGTTGATAATACAAAATTTATGTGACACAATGACAAAAAATGAAGCTTGAAGGACTAAATATGACCAAGGAGAAATCTTCTAATTATAGAAGATTTATTACAGAAAAATCTTCTATATGTTTTAGTTTATTTAGTCATTAATTCCCTGTAAAACCTAATTCTCTAGTTTATAAAGAGAATACAGGTTCTTGTTTTAGTGTGTGTCACAATGTAAAATCCATAAAAGCGTGTGTGTGAGTCTAGGACATAAACGCCTAGACTATAGTGGTTAGAGTTGTGTTTAGCCCTAAGGTCTTTAATCCTGTTATAGTTAGGTAACTGTACTACCTTAATCACGTAGTATTGGGGCTTATGGTGTTTGTAGTTGTGTAGGAGATGATGACGAAGAAACCTTGTTCAATAACAATTATGTTTTGATGTATTCCGCTGCGTGTTATTGTTAATTGTTATTGTGATCCTAGATAAGGTCTAAACAACCTTGAGCATCGATTCTATCAAGCTTTATGATTTCGAACATTGAAGATTATGATGACAAAGATGTTTGATGTTACCTTTATTTTAAATTTTAATTACTTGCCTTGTTTTTCTGTTTACAGATGGTGGTGGCGCAAGGAAGATACAAGAATCTAGGATTGCAATTGGATGAATTTGGTTCTTATTTGGTACCTTAGCTGGTTTCTTATTAGATCTGTAGTTTCCATTTTCAGATTTGGACATGTTCAGAGCTTCTAAGAATAATACCCGTATTCAAATTATGGAATTTTCTTAGATGTTTATTTATCTTGTATATGTATATCGAAGAACATCGGTCTATCATAAATGTAATTATGTTTGAATTAATAAAGTTGTCGTTATCATTTTCTATTGTTGAAAGTTTCTTGGTAATCTAATAACGTTTGCTAGAGATGCATAATTGTTGTTACTTTGGCACAAAAGTTTTGATGTGAGATATTATGTGATACAAAGTATTTGCCATTAAAAGCATTATATAGTCATGCCACGGTATATATTGATTTATGACACAAAATATGTGCCATTAAATCACATGAAGACATTATAAACACAAATGAAAAGTGCCACTGAAGCCTAATGTGGCTGCAGCAACACAACAAAAAAGTGCCACTAAAACCCTTTAGTGGCAATGCGCTTAGTGACACTTATTTTTGTGCCACTGATTCCCATACGAGCCTTTAGTGACACTTATTTCGTATTTAGTGGCATTTTTTGTGTGTCACTAAATGGCATCTTTTAAAAACGTCTCATTTAGAGTTCGTTTTCTATGATTTAAACTTTGTACTATGAAGTAACACCCTAGTGACACTATCTTCCGCTGCGATATTTTGGGTGTGTTACAGATTGGTATCAGAGCTCTGGTTATAGATTACTAGGTTACATTTAGACCTAGATTATAATTGTTGCATCATAACATTTCACCATAACATTCCACGCACATAATCACCGAACTGTCAAACATGCTTATTCATTTTAAACGATCCCTTTTTTTCATGAGACATTGTGGGTTACACAATGGTCTCATTTACTTCTCAGACATGTAAGTGATATAATGATCTCCAAAATTTTTTCATAACTTTACATAATATCGTTTTATAAGATATCGAAATTCGTCACAATCTGTCGATCTCACTTACTATCTTACTATCCGTCTCCGAAGACAAGTTTGAACACTTGTCCCATACTTTTGGAACACCTATGTCGTCTCGTAATCCACCGTTTAATAACATACCGCTTGAGTATGAGTGTTGTGTCATAAATTCATAAATATAATGATTTATAATATCCTTATTTGAATGGATTGGGACGCCTCTTCATTTAAATAAACAAATTGTAAATCGCCGAACCATGAGTTTATAAATTCTAACTTACATAAATTAGGACGCGTCTTTATGTAAGTAACGAATTATAAATGAGTGGGCTTATTTATATCTGATATGACATGAATTCGAATCTAAACTATTATCTCTGCAACAATAATTTATTCATTTACCTTATCTTTTAGAAGAGTTTCTAATTTCACCTGGGAGGGTGAGGATCATAATTCATCGATAGCACCCAAACCTTTTCCCAAAAATCTCAACGTCTAATATCACACACTGAATTCTGGGACGGAATTCTTTTTAACACGGGGAGAATGTAACAACCCGTACTTTTTAGGTCATTATTTAACCATTTACTTTTAATAATTAATTTAAGGGAAAATTGGTCAAATAGACCGCGCGCCCTGATGCATATCACTTTATGGACCACGCCCTTTTAAAATTCGAAAATAGACATGTTGCCCACTGCTTTTCTTGGACCCAACCAGGGGGTGCCATGTGTCCGACAACTTATGACACAAGTACGTATTTTGAAGGTATATGTCATGTATTGTAACGTATTGTTTTTTGGGCATCTTTATGTTTTTTGGGCAACTTGTATTTATACACGAGGATAGTTTTGTCATTTCATATTTAAAAAAACCAAAAAAACAAAAAAACAAACGCCCACAAAACACAGATTTACGGTGCATGTCCTTTAATGTCTTGTGTTCCCATGCAATCACTTTCTTCAATACAATTTTTTTAACAAAATATTTCTTTCTTCTTATGGTCTATTGACTTCATATCTTTATCCCAATCTTTCTGCTTTTGTTTAGAAAATATGTCTGACAATATCCCACTGGATGTTCAACTAGATATTATCCGTAGGCTACCTCCTAAGTCTATACTCAACGTAGTGTTTGCAAGTTATGGAAGGCTAGTATAGATTGTGGAAGCTTCATCATTAATTACGGTGTTCGCCGTAATGATCGTGTTTATTTACGCTAACATTCGATATGGGTGACCAAGGTTTTGTGTTAGCTTTAGATGAACAACTAATCGCTACGCCACTTAATACAGATTTAATGCTTTCATCTATGATTACAGTTGGCAATTCTAATGGTCTTTGGTGTTTTGTCTATGGTTCTAATCTAATGACTGTTATTTGGAACCTCGGCAATCAAAAAATCACTTGCAGTATTTGTCCCGGTTTACACGCATCAAATCGAACGTCAAAAGATTTGTTTTGGTTTTGTCGTCCGTCCGAACACTCTTGACCCGACGATCGTGAAGGTCTCCTATCCCGCTGAAAGTGGTTTCGGTATGTGTCTGTCTTTTCTTTGAACTCTTTACGGTGGACACGCCTTGAAAATTTCCACCCCCCTCGTGAAACAATAAAACTCAAACGTAAAACTCGTGCACTTGTGGGTCGTTTTATCTATTGGATCATGAGTGAAAAGTTAACTAATGAGGACGGTGTTATTTATAAGATTTATATGTTGATTTCTTTTGATTTGGTAACCAACCAATTTAAAGTTATAGACCTACCACAGATTTTAAAAATGAACTCCCAGTTCCATTCAATGTTTTCGATCTTGGAACCTCTCTAGTGATTTCTGGGACTATCATTGGTGAAGATATTCCATTGTTTTGCGGATGGTTGTTGGACGTCAATGGTTCTTCCATAACATCATTTAGAAGCCTATTCGCCATCCCTACCCTATCTTCGGTTCGTTTGCTTGGGTTTACAAAGGATCAAGCTCAATAGTGGAAGCGCACAACGCCAATCATTTAGGTCAGTCGGTATTTGTGTACAACAAAGAAGTTGAATTATTTGTCTGCATGGGAATGTTAAGAGATGCGGGATCTTTCTACATCGCCCCATATAAAGAATCACTTCTTTTGTTAAATCAGAACCATGTTTGTTTATAGTATGTTTTATTTTTAACTTACCATTCTATTAATGTTTTATTTTTACCTTACACCATTATATTCATGTTCAAATGTGTTTGTTCAAGTAGTTAGGGATCATGCTTAATGGGAATGAAGCTTTGTAGTTTTAGTACGATGTCTCTGATGAAGGAAGCATGGAGTGGTTAGCTTTTCTCACAGACTTGCTGAATTTTATAAATCAAGTGGTTATATATTATGTAACCATTAAACTCATAATTATGTAGTAATCGTAATATGTAGTAGGTTGTTTGTATGAAACGTTGTATGTCAACGTATTTACTATTTCCTATGTTTTTTAATCCCATTATACATCTTAGTTTAATCTGGGGAACTAGCAGTTGTTTCCAATAAACAATGTGGCAACTAACCGTTCTCATGTAGGGCAACTTCTTTTCCTTATTGACTAATTTTATAAACCAAGGAGTCCTTCTAGTATCAGCAGCACCTACACACGGGCAGCACAAACACGGCCATACACAACAGTATTAACGACGGTGGCATTGATCTGTGCAAAACCGTCAAGTTTTCTCACGCAAGCTGACCACTTGTGAATGGCCAACTGTAAGAAACTTAAAACAGCTCAAGCACAAAATCAATGAAGATCTGGGGAGTATAGTGTTTCCCCGGGTCGTTATGTCCCAGCGAGCTATGCAATGGATCACCAAACGTATAGTGATCGAGAAATTTGAACAGAAAAAGGGATTTTGATTATTATAACTAAAGAAAAAGCAAACAAATACAGAGGCTTAAATGCAAATTAAAAAGATAAAAAATAATTAAATAAACGCTATCACTATTTGCAAAATGATGTTTTTGATTTTATGTTTTTATAAAACTGAATTAAAAACTACATTACGTACAAATGAAAATGTGAAAGTTACACAATATTAATCCTAAAAATATGAAAATGATATTTTTACAAACCTAATGATAAAAGAAAATTTATAGAAAAAGAAAATTATTTTTACAACTATTTATTTAATTGTTATTAATTAAAAACTATTTTTAACTATTAAATAATTACCTAAAACACAAGAAAATATGAAATAAAGCTAGAAAAATGAAATTATGACTTAGAAAAATCTAAAATATCAAAAGAGAATTTTCAAAACTACTTTTGTATTTTTCTGATTATTTTTGTATTTTCTATGAATTAAAAACTATTTAAAACTAATTAAATTGCTTAAAAATACAAATTTAACTAAGAAAAATCTGGAAAAATATTTTTTTGTCTTTTTATATTTATCTTAACTTAAGAAAAATGAAAAATTATTTTTTTGAAGCTTTTCTTAATTAATTGTATTAAATGCTAATTAAAAATGCTTAAAAACTAATTAAAATGAAGAAAAATATCAAACTGACCTATAAAAATCTGAAAAATTCAAGATAAGCTTAAAATAATGTACTGAATCTAGGAAAAATGGAAAAACAATAGCTTGTGTACAAGAAAATGAAACTGCAATCTCAAATGCTTATAAATAAGCACTTTTAATAAGCCAAAAGACACAATAAGCTACCAACTGATAACAAAAGCTATAATATGCTAAAAGTACTAAAATGCAAAAATTCTCAACTGATCTAAACCTCTATATAGCTGATTACACAGATTTGGCTTATTTTGATTTCAAGTGCAAAAACAGTTTTCACCCCTACTTTCAAGCTTATGCACAAGCTACTTAATAAGCTAAAACTTAAAAATAAAGATTGGAACCTAAACAAGACCTGGGTGGCTACTTACAAACCAAAGATCAGACTTTAACAAGCTCTTATGAGCTCTGTGCAAGCTTGCACAAAACTGAGAAAAACTCAGTATAAGCTGAGTTGTGAGCAGGGCAACTAAGACCATATTCACAAGCTGATTTGAAGCTTATAAAAATTTGACAAAAATCAATGATCTGTGCCGAACCGTCAAGTCTAATCACACAAGTCGGCCGCCATGAATGGCCAATCGTAACAGACTTAAACCGCTCGCTTTACACAAATGCAATGAAGTCCTGGAGAATACAATGAATTCCCGGGTCGTTTAGTCCCACGGAGACTCAATGGTGTGTCAAAACAAACTCAGATGATAGAGTGATCACTAAGGATAGTGATCAGTAAAGGTTTTGATTAAGAAATTACACTACTGAAAAAGGCTTATAAAATAAAGCGACTTAAATGCAAATTAAGAAAATTAAAAAGATAAAATATATTAAATAAACGCTATCACTATATTTAAAGTGATGAACGTTTAAAACCTAAAACTTACGTTTAAATTAAAACTACGTTAACGTACAAAATAAAACGTGAAAATAAAGAAGGAAAATACCTACGGATATAGAAAATACATTTTTACAATTCTAATTATACTAGAAAATTATTAGAAAAGAAAAAATTATTTTTATAACTAATTAATTAATTATTATTAATTAAAAAATATTTTAAACTATTTAATAATACTCTAAAATAAAAGAAAATATGAAATAAGACTAGAAAAATAAAATTAAGATTTAGAAAAATCTAAAATATGATAAAACTAATTTTAAAACTGAAAATATATTTTTTAGACTTTTTATATATTTATTATTAATTTAAAACTATTTAAAACTAATTAAAATGCTAGAAAATACAAATTAAGCCAAGAAAATTATGGAAAAATACTTTTTATAACTTATATATTTATCTAAACTTAAGAAAAATGAAAAATTATTTTTTGAACCTTTTCTTAATTTTTTGTATTAAAAGCTAATTAAAAATGCTTAAAACTAATTTAAATTAAGAAAAATAGCAAAACAACTTAGAAAAATCTGAAAATTTCAGGAAAAGTCTAAAATAATATTAGAAATCTAAGAAAATGGAAAACATGGGGTTGCTTGGAGGAATAAGGATTCGATGTGCCAAGTGCTTATAAATAAGCACTTGGATAAGCCAAAAGCACACCAAAAGGAAATGGAAGCTACAATAAGCTAAAGGAACTCAAATGCAACAAGAATCAACAAGCTGCAACCTCTGATAAGCTGATTACACAGATTTGAGTATATGAGATTTTAAGCTAAAGACAGGATTTAGGTGCCTACTTTGGGTTGAGTAATAAGCAATCAAATAAGCGGAAACAGGAAAACGAAATTGGAACCTCAAAAGGACCTGGGTAAGACCATGCAAACCAAAGCTCAGACCTTGAGAAGCTAGACTAAGCTTTGTACAAGCTTTGCAAATATTGCATAACCCCAATGCACTGATGCCCTCGCGACAGGGGACTTAGTACCATTTTAACAAGCACTTTTGACACTTATAAAAAAGTGACAAAAATTTATAAAAATAACCATAAGAAAGTAGACCAACAGAATTTTAAAAAGCCACAAGATTCACTTAGATTGGCTTGGAAATGAGCAAATGAAAAATCCTTCTCAATGGGCTCAAAACCACTTTTACACAATTTGACTTTTTGACAAAACTTGAGGTTTGACTAAATTGAACTTTGATCATGAATTAAGGACTGATAATGATGTATTTTGATGAAATAAAGCTAAAGCAATCTAGTTCTATGTATTTTACACACAAAATGAGTTATGCGATTTTGCAAAAATCCAACAGTGACCTGTTAAGATGGTGGATGATGATTTTGACTATTGAGCTTTTGCAGGCACAAAAGTAAGACAGATAAGAGTCTCAAATGACTAAAGAGATGCAACCCAACTGATTTTAACTACTGGCTAAACCTTTAAGACAGTTTAAGTACTTAAACCAAACACCTTTGATACAAACTGATATGGAATTAAAATGAGATAACAACTGAGCAACCTTATTTCAGTGATCAAACTATGTTTACAAGACCTAAATACAACTACATTAACAGGTTAAACTAGTGGTGGCCAAAGAAACTGATACAAGCATATCATGCAAACTAGACTTGAAAATGAAAAGTGAAATATTCACTTACAGATGACCGGTGATTTGGACTAAAACCCAATCCAATACTACACTAAATACAACTAATCCAACCCAAATCAAGGTTCTGCAACAACAATATCCAGTTCCATAGCAATTTAAGCTCTCTGTTGACTTTCATTGACCATGGGACATTTTGCTTGATTTTTCATTTAAAGCTTATCAAAAGCTATTAGAAGCTTTAATAAACTAGATTGAGCTTAAAAATAAGCTAATAGAAGCTTATACATAAGAAAGTGAAACCGACATTACAACAAAGATTAAAATTGAATTTTGAGATTTAAGTGAGAACTGAAATTGATAATCCAAAGTACAACACACTGATGTTTTAACTTGAATGAAACACAAATGAACTGAAACTACAACATTTTAGCTTAACTAGAACATGAATTTAAAAAACGACATTTAAGAAAATTTATAAAACTAGCTACTCCTCTTCATAGCTTCTTTCTTCCTCTTTATATGCAAACTCTCTTTCCCTTTGACTTCAGAGTATATCCTACCAATAATAATAACCATTGGATCAGTAGAAGCATTTTTGGCCATTGATTGAATTTTGGCGCCAAAACGTGTCATTAGCAGTTGGAGAGGTTGAGTGCCAAGAGGGGGGGCATTTAATGTTTTTTTTGTAGTTTAGGTGAGGTGGAGGGACATGGAAAGTGATATGGTGAGGAGGGGGAATGGGTTGTGTTGGTGATTTGCAGAGAAGGTGGGTGAAGAAAGGAGGAAAAGGCGCGGGGGTGTTTATTTGACTGAGGGGGTTGACCGGGTCTTGGGTTTGGACCGGGTTGGATGGGTATTGGGCTTGGGTTGTGTTAGTTTGGGTTGGATTTGGATAATTAAGGGATCCGTTTGGTATTAGTAGTAATACAAGGACTAGAGTTGTAATTTGACCAAACTTGATGGACTGAACTTGCCCATTTTACAAAGGTATCAAAAGGACCAAACTTGACAACTTTGATAGTACAAGGATAAAATTTAATCATTTTCCATTTTAAAATATCCAAGGACTAAATTTGCAATTTTTTCAAAGTTTAGGGACCTTTCTTGCCAATTGACCAAAGAATCATTCAAGGATCATTTTTAACAACTTAAAATACTTCAGGGACCTTGAATGATCAAATTCCATATTTTTGAATTCCAGGGACTAGATTTGACAACTTTTAAAACTTGAGGGACTAAAACTGCCAATTTTGCAAACTTTATACATTTTTCATCTGATTTTGATATTTTTGCATTTAAAACACATAAAACACTGATTTGTGATATTTTGATCATTTTGATGTGTTTCTGAGTGTTTTCAGATGATTTTGCAGTTTAGATGGTACAAAAATGATGAGTATTTAGACACTCATCAATCCCCCACACTGAGATATTGCTAGTCCCTAGCAATGATTTTAGATTTTAATGGATTTTAAAAACTCTTTACCAAAAGCCATTACTTTTGGAGTAGCCAAATGTTTTAGTTCAAGTAAGAACCATGGTACACCGATAACCATGTGATTTTGAGCAAACCACCAGTTTTCAACGGATTTGATTTTGTCTTTACCAGAAGCCGTACCCTTCGGACTAGCCAACTCTTAGATAAATTATCAGAATTATCTTTGGTGAGCTGATTACCAATTATGGATTTTCCCCTGCCTTTACCACAAGCCATAAACTTTGGGCTAGCCAACTCTTCACTTTTAGGATATGGTGAGTTGAATACCATACAATTTTGGGCAAATTGCAAGCCATGTAAACGGATTTGAGAAATCTTTACCAAGAGCCGTTTGCTCCTGGATTAGCCAATCCTTTTGTTTTTAAGACAAGCGGATGATAACCAAATGAGTAAGTGTAGAACACTTACTCAAAAAAAAAAAAATTTTGGCCAAAAACGGGGGAATTGGTATAATTATATGATAAAATTCCGAGAATTTCCCCACTTAGAAATGAATATTGCCCTCAATATTCAAAAGTACGGCGGTTATGCGAAACTAAGAACGTAAAAGGGAAATACTACGGCCTTTTTATTTAGAAAGATTTTTTTTTGAAACTTATATATACACAACATGTGGGCAACCCCACACTAGGGTGGTAGAAAATAGAAAGAAGTCAGAAATATGGGTGAAAACCCATATGGTATGCTATTGTTTTTGATTACCGAGTCGCTAGCTTGACTTGACCCCGCATTAATTGGTTCATGGGGAAGCAAAGTGGAAGAAACAATCTCCATCGGACTTTCATTCAAGATGTTTGGATAAACATTGAAGCACGCGAAAGTTCCACACCGATGAGATATAGAGAGACAGCACCCTCACAGATGATAAATGAAAATGCCGGGGTCAAAGATAGTGTCCTCACTCCCGAAGGAGTGAAGAAGAGAGGAAGTCACCAAGTAGGTGAAGAAAAGAAGGAAGATCATGATAACAATCATAACTAGATCTTCTTCCTCGGGATTAAGTGCAATTGCACTTATTTGGATTTTGTTGGTTGAGCTCTTTGGGTTGGAAGGCATCTCGGTTGGGAGGGTGGGAAGATTTGTCATAACTATGCAAATTGAGATTCTCTCCCCCCGATCATGATTTTTGCCATCCAAGCAATCATACTCCAGCGGAGATATGATATGAGAGAGTTCACCGGCGAACTCCTCATGAAGAGAATCATTCACATGATGTGAATTTGTGAATTCTTGTTCCATTGCGGGCTCATCACTATCCTCGATCTGAGTATCAAAGAGTGGATTCTCAGAAATTGAAGTGAATTCAGAATTGAATTCAAATAGAGGATTGGTGAAAGTAGCTTTGAATGTTTTGGGAACAAAGTGATCAACATTCTCTATTGGACTGTTGGGATAAGAAGTGAGTGAACGATCATTATCAAGGTGACTTTCAGTCTCTCCTGATCGGCTTCAAGTCAAAGAGTGGATTGATGTGAGTGAGTTCACCGGAGAACTCCTCAAGAAAGGGATCAGACTGTGAGAGTGATGCCTCAACGTACTCAATGTTTCCAAAGGAAGCACAATCGTCGCTAAGATCAGAGAAAGTTTCCAAATGATCATTTGAACACTCAAGAGGGAAAGAAGAATCACACATAAGATCGAAATTCCTGTGACTCTCTCGGGATTGGGACAAGGTCCTCAACACTAGACTTTATGAATTCGTCCGATTCCTTTTCGGGAGACAGTGTCAAGATGCTCATCCCCATGTTGAGAGAGTGGGAACTTTGGTGTGATAGCGGCCAGGCCGAGGAGATTAGAAGGACTAGCATACATATGTTTTATACTTTCCATTTGTTCTTCTGCTAGTAATTCCATCATAGTCTTTTCTCCCTGACTTTTCATGGAAGGAATCTCAACTGATGAACTTGATGAACTATTATAAAATTGTAGGATATCAAGGATATCTTCATCATCATCGTCATCAGGAATGAAACGGAATAGAGAGCTAGATCATTTTGCTTTTTCTTTGCAATTGATTCCTTAATAGATTGTTCAAAGGCAATTTGGGAATCTAATTTAGCGCTCTTGACTAACAACACTTCCATGGATTTTTCATTTGGATTATCTTGGGAGGACATAGCCGACTCCTCCTTACGTTCTTTTAATAACTCGAGTCTTGAGTAGAAGGTCCGCATTGTGTAGTTTCATGAGAGTCGCTTGAATCATTTGTACTGTGGAGGTTGGTTGATAACGAAGAGTGGTAATTGTTACAAGGAAATGGATTCCTTGTTTGACAATCAGAGCTAGAGTGAGGATCTCCACAATACTCACACAGAAAAGATGTGGTGTGAGTGGTATGTGTTGTAGTCATAATTGTTATCGAACTGCTCATAGACAAGCTGTTTCACGATTGACAATCGAATCTGGAATGTGAACCACCACCATACTCAAATAGCAGAAAAGCTGCTGAGTCTCACGATGTGGTAGGCCGATGGAATAAATCGGTCGTGTTATGGTAGGAATAGGGATCACGGTTATACGCACCCGTTTCCGATTCCACCACGCTACAATGGGGCAATTGCCACCATTATTAGGACCACCACACCATTGACAACCAAGAGGGTGAGGATAAGACATAGAAAGAATCAAAAGTTAACAGAGGGTAAGAAATGAAGAATCAAAAAGGTAAGAGGGTAAAGAGGAATATTTTGGTATTTTGAAAAACATGATGATAAAAACAAAAGGATGAAAATATTTTGGTTGTTGATAACACTTTAGGAAAAGTGTTAATGAATTTTGATTTTGAAAACTTTACAGAAAAATTTTTACAAAAGATGGGTATGTGCAAGAATGGATCCGAAAAGGCTTAAACACGCTAAAGCCTCCCGCATTGGCGCCAAAATTTGATCTCGTGGTTTAACCGTCCAGTCAATCACACACCTGGCCACTTGTGAATGGCCGGTAACGCACGTGACTTAAACCGCCGCACACAAATGCAATGAAGTCCAGAGAATACAATGAATTCTGTCGTTTAGTCCCACCGGAGACTCAATGGTGTGTCAAAACAACTTCGAGATGATGAGTGATCTACTAAGGATAGTGATCAAAGGTTTGATTAAGAAATTACACTCTGGAAAAGGCTTATAAAATAAAAGCGACTTAAATGCAAATTAAGAAAAATTAAAAAGATAAAATATATTAAATAAACGCTATCACTATTTTTAAAAGTGATGAACGTTTAAAACCTAAAATCGTTTAAATTAAAAACTACGTAACAGCATTGCAAAATAAAATCGAAAATAAAGAAGGAAAATACCCAAGGATATAGAAAATACATTTTTACAATTCTAATTATACTAGAAAATTATTAGAAAAGAAAAAATTATTTTTATAACTAATTAATTAATTATTATTAATTAAAAACTATTTTAAACTATTTAATAATACTCTAAAATAAAAGAAAATATGAAATAAGACTAGAAAAATAAAATTAAGATTTAGAAAAATCTAAAATATGATAAAACTAATTTTTAAAACTGAAAATATATTTTTAGACTTTTTATATATTTATTATTAATTTAAAACTATTTAAAACTAATTAAAATGCTAGAAAATACAAATTAAGCCAAGAAATTATGGAAAATACTTTTTATAACTTATACATTTATCTAAACTTAATAAAAATGAAAAATTATTTTTTTGAACCTTTCTCTTAAATTTTGTATTAAAAGCTAATTAAAAATGCTTAAAACTAATTTAAATTAAGAAAAATAGCAAAACAACTTAGAAAAATCTGAAAATTTCAGGAAAAGTCTAAAATAATATTAGAAATCTAAGAAAAATGGAAAAACATGGGGTTGGTTGGAGGAATAAGGATTCGATGTGCCAAGTGCTTTATAAATTTGACTATAAAAAGCCACCAAAAAGGAAATGGAAGCTACAATAAGCTAAAGGAACTCAAATGCAACAAGAATCAACAAGCTGCAAGCTCTGATAAGCTGATTACAAAGATTTGAGTATATGAGATTTTAAGCTAAAGACAGATTTAGGTGCCACTTTGGGTTGAGTAATAAGCAATCAAATAGCCGGAAACGGGAAAACGAAATTGGAACCTCAAAAGGACCTGGGTAAGACCATGCAAACCAAAGCTCAGACCTTGAGAAGCTAGACTAAGCTGTACAAGCTTGCAAATACGCATAACCCTGTCTGCAGACCGATGCCCCTGAGGGACTTAGTACCATTTTAACAAGCACTTTTGACACTTATAAAAAAGTGACAAAATTTATAAAATAACCATAAGAAAGTAGACCAACAGAATTTTAAAAAGCCACAAGATTCACTTAGATTGGCTTGGAAATGAGCAAATGAAAAATCCTTCTCAATGGGCTCAAAACCACTTTTACACATTGACTTTTGACAAAACTTGAGGTTTGACTAAATTGAACTTTGATCATGAATTAAGGACTGATAATGATGTATTTTGATGAAATAAAGCTAAAGCAATCCAGTTCTATGTATTTTACACACAAAATGAGCTATGCGATTTTGCAAAAACCAATGTGACTGTTAAGATGGTGGACGATGATTTTGACTATTGAGCTTTTGCGAGCACAAAAGTAAGACAGATAAGAGTCTCAAATGACTAAAGAGATGCAACCCAACTGATTTTAACTACTGGCTAAACCATTAAGACGCTTTTAAGTACTTAAACCAAACACCTTTGATACAAACTGATATGGAATTAAAATGAGATAACAACTGAGCAACCTTATTTAGGTGATCAAACTATGTTTACAAGACCTAAATACAACTACATTAACAGGTTAAACTGGTGGCCAAAAGAAACTGATACAAGCCATCACAAACTAGACTTGAAAATGAAAAGTGAAATATTCACTTCGGATGATTGATCACCGAGACTAAAACCCAATCAATACTACACTAAATACAACTAATCCAACCCAAATCAAGGTTCGCAAACAACAATATCCAGTTCCATAGCAATTTAAGCTTTCTGTTGACTTTCATTGACCATGGGACATTTTGCTTGATTTTTCATTTAAAGCTTATCAAAAGCTATTAGAAGCTTTAATAAACTAGATTGAGCTTAAAATAAGCTAATAAGCTTATACATAAGAAAGTGAAACTGACATTACAACAAGAACTTGAATTTTGAGATTTAAGAGAAGCTGAAATTGATAATCCAAAGTACAACACACTGATGTTTTAACTTGAATGAAACACAAATGAACTGAAACTACAACATTTTAGCTTAACTAGAACATGAATTTAAAAAAACGACATTTTAGAAAATTTATAAAAACTAGCTACCCTCTTCATAGCTTCTTCTTCCTCTTTATATGCAAACTCTCTTTCCCTTTGACTTCAGAGTATATCCTACCAATAATAATAACCATTGGATCAGTAGAAGCATTTTTGGCCATTGATTGAATTTTGGCTACCAAAACGTGTCATTAGCTTGGAGAGGTTGAGTGCAAGAGGGGGGCATTTAATGTTTTTTTTGTAGTTTAGGTGAGGCGAGGACATGGAAAGTGATATGGTGAGGAGGGGAATGGGTGTGTGGTACATTCAGAAAGGTGGGTGAAGAAAGGAGGAGAAAAGGGTGTTTATTTGATGAGGGTTGACCGGTCTTGGGTTGGACGGGTTGGATGGGTATTGGGCTTGGGTTGTGTTAGTTTGGGTTGGATTTGGATAATTAAGGGATCCGTTGTATAAGTAGTAATACAAGGACTAGAGTTGTAATTTGACCAAACTTGATGGACTGAACTTGCCCATTTAACAAAGGTATCAAAAGGACCAAACTTGACAAACTTTGATAGAACAAGGATAAAATTTGATCATTTTCCATTTTAAAATATCCAAGGACTAAATTTGCAATTTTTTCAAAAGTTTAGGGACCTTTCACATTGACCAAAGAATCATTCAAGGATCATTTTTAACAACTTAAAATACTTCAGGGACCTTGAATGATCAAATTCCATATTTTGAATTCAGGGACTAGATTTGACAACTTTTAAAACTTGAGGACTAAAGCTGCCAATTTTGCAAACTTTATACATTTTTCATCTCGATTTTGATATTTTTGCATTTAAAACACATAAAACACTGATTTGTGATATTTTGATCATTTTGATGTGTTTCTGAGTGTTTTCAGATGATTTTGCAGTTTAGATGGTACAAAAATGATGAGTATTTAGACACTCATCAATCAACAAAAATGGTAATAAATAAATAGACCAGCTGAAGTTTATACAACACCAAGTTTCATTGAATTTGACCCAGAAATAAGCTCATGAAAATTCCTTTCAGATAGGCTCAAAACAGGTTTTTCAAGTTTGACTTTTGAACAGTTTTGATGTATTTGACTTTTATGAACTTTGAATCCAATGTGTGGACTGAATGTGATGTTAATGGATGAAATACACCTACTTCAAGCTATGACTAACAATTCTAAACATAAATCAAGAGTTTGCTTTTCCAAAACTCAAACAGTTAAGACAGTGAGACAGATTTTATTTGATTTTGACTTTCAGAACTTGCAGGCACAAAATATTGACTGATATGTGAATATGAGATTAACAAACATGAAACAACAGGTTTCATACACTGAATACACCTCTAAGACAGATTTGAGCAGTAATCCAAACACACTTTATATCACTGAATTGAACTCAAAACTGATCCAAACACTGAACCAGCATGTAATTTTGATCAAACTAACTTTACTTAACCTAAACACAACTTAATTAACAGGTTTTAACTACTTGTAACAACAAAAACAGATTATGCTATGAAATGTTGAAAATCACTTACAAATGGTCCCTAGCCACTATGGCTTGAAACATTGAAATCAGAACTACTAGCCTATCAAAACCAACCCATTGAACTCAGAATTAACCCATTTCCATCGTGCATCACCCATTACCATTTCTCGCATCATTTTTGCCCCATTTTGACTTTTTGTTGATCGATCCAAAATAGCTTAAAACTAAAATGTGAACTTCTGAGAAAAGCTTTAATAAGCTTATAGAAGCTTGTTTGAGTGAGAAATTGCTCTTGAGTCTTGTATATAAGATTTAAACCCAAAATCTCAACAGTGCTCAAAAATATAAAATTGTAACATTAACTTGAATTGATACTTGAAATAAGTTGCAATACACTAAAACACTTGAGTTTGATACAAAGAAGCTTGAAAATACAACTGAAAACTATTTAAGACATGATAAGCTAAAAAACGACATACATTGTGAAAATTAAAACTAAGTGCCTTCTCTTTGCCTTCCTCTTCCTTCTTTTTATACTCCATCATTCTCACCTTCTCTTCAAATCCCAAAGATTAATATTGACCCTTGATCATTAAGATAGATTTTACCATAGGATGAGTTTTACCAAAACTTGTTTTAACGGAAATGGGTGAGGATTGAGGCGGTAGAAGGTATTAAATGCATCTTGCTTTGAGTGTGAGGTGCGAGTAGGGGAGATGATGGTGGATAGTTGAGTGTTAGCGGGTGTTGAGGGGGGTGTGTGATGATGGTGGATGTCCGTATTTGGGAGGGAAAAGTCAAAGTTTGGCCGGGGATTAAATATTGGAGGGTCCAAATGTTATTTGTGAGGGGTCACTTGGGTGGCGAGGGTCCAAATGTTTAAGACAAGGGTCCAAGTGGTGTTTAAAGGTTTAATATTCATAAGGACCTAGTTTGCAATTTCGAAAAGACAAGGGACCTGTTCTGCCATATTCTCAAAGTTGTTCCAAGGGCTGAAAATGACAAGTGTCAATAGTACAAGGACCAAAGTCGACAATTTCAAATTTCCAGGGACCATTTTTGCCAATTTTTTAAACTTGGAGGACCAATTTTGTAATTTCTCAAAACTTTTGATATTTTTCACCAAGGGACTAATTTTGACAACTTATGATTTTAAAAGGACCTTTGGTGATTTTACTTTTGAATTTAAGTGCTCAGGGACTATTCGACAATTTTGAAACTTGAGGGAATTTGGCGCCAATGTGCAAACTTTGCTCATTTTCATCTGATTTTGAACATTTGCATGAAACATATAAAATGCAATTTTGGAATATTTTCAGTATTTTGATGCATTTCTGAGCATTTTTAGGCGTTTTGCAGTTGATTTAACAAAATGTGAGTATTTACACTCATCAATCCCCCACACTAAACTATTGCTAGTCCCTAGCAATCTTTTGAAAAAACTTAATGGATTTGAATCTCTTTACCAAAAGCCATTACTTATTGAGTATGAATGTTGATTCAAGTAAGAACCATGGTACCGCGATAACCATGTGATTTTGAGCAAACCACCAGACTTCCAGAGTTTGATTTGTCTTTACGAGCGTTTGCTCAGGACTAGCCAACTCTTAGATAAATTATCAATATTATCTTTGGTGAGTCGATTACCAATTATGGTTTTTCCTCTGCCTTTACCACAAGCCATAAACTTGCTTGGCTAGCCAACTCTTCACTTTTTAGGATATGGTGAAGCGGAATACCATACAATTTTGGGCAAATTAAAGCGTCAGCGGTTTGAGATATCTTTACCAAGAGCTGTTTTCTCCTGGATTAGCCAATCCTTTTGTTTATTAGACAAGGTGGTGATAACAAATGAGTAAGTGCAAAACACTTACTCAAAAAATTTTGGCCAAAAGCGGAGGTGGGGATAATTACATGATAAAATTCGTGAGAATTCCCCCTACACTTAGAAATGAATATTGCCCTCAATATTCAAAGTACAAGCGATTTATGCGAAACAAGAACGTAAAAGGGAAATACTACGGCCATTATTTAGAAAGATGATGTTTTTTTTTTTTTTTTTTGAACTTGCATATATATACACAACATGTGGAACCCCACACTAGGGTGATAGAAAGATAGAAAGAAGTTGAAATATGGGTGAAAACCCATATGGCATATACTTGTTTTTGATTATCGAATCGCTAGCTTGACTCGATCCCCGCATTCATTGGTTCATGGGGAAAGTTTGTAAGTCGGGACAACCACGGGAGGTATGTCCTCTCAAAGTAATGCTTCAACCGATGACCATTCACTTTAAAGTTTGGACCATCGGGTTGAGATAACTCAATGGTTCCATATGGAAAGACTCTAGTGATGGTAAATGGTCAGAACTAGCGGATTTTAATTTTCCGAAAATCTTCAATCTTGAGTTGAAAAGAAGGACTTCGATCACCGACGTTGAAAGCGGTTTTGATTTTGAGTCATGAATCTTCTTTTTCTTTTGTTTGTAGATCAAAGAGTTCTCGTATGCTTGATCACGGAGTTCATGTAGTTCATTCATTTGAACTTTCGGTGATCACCATTTGTCTGAATATCGAAATAGCATGTTTCAAGGCCCGGTATGCCTTGTGCTCGAGCTCAACTGGTAGATGACATGCCTTCCGTACACCACTTGTATGGAGTGCACCCGATGGGTGTTTTGTAGGCATGGGAAGGCCAGAAGTCGTCATCTAACTTATCCGACAAAAGGCGGTTTTCACCAACCGTCCTCTCCAAGATTCTTTAATCGGTTAGAAACTTCCACTTGCCCACTTGTTTGTGGGTGGTATGCGATAGATAGGCGGTGAGTTACACCATACTTACGCATGACTCTTTCATTGGTCATTGCAAAATCGTGCCACGATCGCTACGATTATGGCTGGAGTTCCAAACCTAGCAAATAGAGATTTTAAGAATTTCACAACAACTCGGGCATCGTTGGTGGGCAAAGCCTTAGCTTCAACCCATTTTGACAAGTAGTCAGCATTGCAGTATGTATTTGTTACCAGGGAAGAGGAAATGGCCCATAAAGTCATGCCCCAGATGTCAAAAATCTCACACACTTGAATGGCGTTTTGCGGCATTTCATTTTTTTGTGAGATATTCCGTGGCGTTGACAAGCGTCGAGGTTTTGACAAATTCATGGGCATCCTTGTAGATTGTGGGCCAATAGAATCTGGAATCAAACACTTTCTTGGCGGTGTAGTTGGGTATGATGTCCCATGAGTCGAATGGCAAGCTTTGAGAATGTCAATAGCTTCCTGACCATATACACATCGCCTGATGACTTGATCCGCACAAATTTTGAACAAGTAGGGGTCGTCCCAGAAGTAATGTTTCACATCTTTAAAGAATTTATTTTTCTTTTGGGACGACATCCCTTTCACCACAAATTACGCGCGGTAATTTGCGAAGTCGGCAAACCATGGGGTCGAAGAATCTCGAAAAACCACATTGAGTGTTTTAGGAAATGTTTCGTTAATTTCCTTTTTTCAGACACATCTTGGTGAGGGTTCTCTAATGAGACATGATGATGGCGGCGGGTTCTCGGCTCCTTTTTATCACGAATAATGATATCAAATTCTTGCGGAGGAGAACCCACGGAGCAATCTCGGCTTTGCATCTTGTGTTGCAAAGAGATATTTAAGAGCCGAGTGATCCGTATACACCACGCATTTGGTCAAGATAAGGTATGGCCGAAACTTTTCAAATGCATACACCACGACTAATAATTCTTTTTCGTAGTGGTGTAATGGGTTTGAGCTTCATCATAGTTTTGCTTGCGTAGTGGATCGGTGAAAATGCTTGGTTTTCGTTGCCCCAGGACTGCACCGATAGCAAAATCACTTGCATCGCACATGAGCTCAAAGGGTAAGTCCCAATCGGGGGAAACTAAAATGGGTGCTTCCGTAAGCTTTTTCTTTAGAGTTTCAAAAGCTTCGATGCACTTTCGGAGAGAAGATAAAGGCATCTTTTAGAAGATGGGTCATAGGTCGAGCGATTTTAGAGAAATCTTGAATGAATCTACGATAAAACCCGGCATGACCTAGAAAACTCCTAATACCTTTGATGGTAGTAGGATGAGCGGTTTAGCAATAACATCAACTTTTGCTCTATCTACCTCAATCCGTTTTGGAAATCTTATGGCCCAGGACTATGCCTTCTTTGACCATAAAGTGGCTCTTCTCCCAATTTAGACATAGATTGGTGTCTTCAAACCGTTTTAGCATTTTGTCTAAATGGGAGACATGTATGAAGCGAGTCCCCAATGACCGAGTCATCCATAAACACCTCCATAGTTTCCCCGATCATGTCGTGGAAAATTGCCATCATACATCGTTGGAAGGTGCGGGGAGCATTGCATAGGCCAAAAGGCATCATCAGTAGGCAAGCGTCCCGTATGGGCAGTGAATGTGGTTTTCTCTTGATCAGCGGATCAATGGGGATCTGAAAGTAACAGAAACCATCAAGGAAACAATAGTATTAGTTCCTGCTAATCTCGAACATCTCGGTCCATGAAGGGTAGAGAAAATGGTCTTTACGGGTGGCCGTTTAACTGCGATAGTCAATGCACACTTTCGCCATCCGTAACCAATCGAGTTGGAATTAACTTCGTTTTCTTCATTTGTGACAACGATTATGCCACCCTTTTTGGAGCATGAATGGGAGCGACCAGGACTATCGAGATCGGGTAAATCAAACCGGCATCAAAAAGTTTGAGAACCTCTTGTTTGATAACCTCATGAATCTTAGGATTCACCCTTCTACGATGTTGGTGATGGTTTGAAGTCATCCTCCATTAAGATTTTGTGAGTACAAAACTGGGTTGATACCACTTAATGTCGGATAGTTTCCAAGCAATTGCTTGCTTGTGTGACTTCAAGACCTTTATGAGCAGATTTTCCTCCTCGAGTTAAGTCTTTAGCAATTATGATGGTAATTTATCATCACCCTCCAAAATGCATACTGAGATGAGGAGGTAGG
>OU343222.1:116353800-116468811 GCA_910596185.1 Chrysanthemum makinoi | reverse complement strand
TTTTTGTCTTTTTTATATTTATCTTAACTTAATAAAAATGAAAAATTATTTTTGAAGCTTTCTTAATTAATTGTATTAAATGCTAATTAAAAATGCTTAAAAACTAATTAAAATGAAGAAAAATATCAAACTGACCTATAAAAATCTGAAAAACTCAAGATAAGCTTAAAATAATGTACTGAATCTAGGAAAAATGGAAAAACAATAGATTGTGTACAAGAAAAATGAAACTGCGAATTCTAAATGCTTATAAATAAGCACTTTTAATAAGCCAAAAGACACAATAAGCTACCAACCGATAATAAAAAGCTATAATATAAAAGTACTAAAATTCAACAATTCTCAACTGCTCTAAACCTCTATAGCTGATTACAACATTTGGCTTATTTTGGATTTCAAGTGCAAAACAAGCAATTCCTACTTTTAAGCTTATGCACAAGCTACTTAATAAGCTAAAACTTAAAAATAAAGATTGAACCCAAACAAGACCTCAGGTGGCTACTTACAAACCAAAGATCAGACTTTAACAAGCTTTTATGAGCTCTCGGTAAGCTTGCACAAAAACCGAGAAAAACCTCAAGATAAGGCGAAAGCCACTAAGACCATACACTACGATTTGAAGCTTATAAAATTTGAAAAAATCAACAAAAATGGTAATAAATAAATAGACCAGAAGCTATACCAAGTTTCATTGAATTTGACCCAGAAATAAGCTCATGAAAATTCCTTTCAGATAGGCTCAAAACAGGTTTTTCAAGTTTGACTTTTGAACAGTTTTGATGTATTTGACTTTTATGAACTTTGAATCCAATGTGTGGACTGAATGTGATGTTAATGGATGAAATACACCTACTTCAAGCTATGACTAACAATTCTAAACATAAATCAAGAGTTTGCTTTTCCAAAACTCAAACAGTTAAGACAGTGAGACAGATTTTATTTGATTTTGACTTTCAGAACTTGCAGGCACAAAATATTGACTGATATGAGCTAATATGAGATTATCAAACATGAAACAACAGGTTTCATATTAATCGAATACACCTCTAAGACAGATTTGAGCAGTAATCCAAACACACTTTATATTACTGAATTGAACTCAAAACTGATCCAAACACTGAACCAAAGATGTAATTTTGATCAAACTAACTTTACTTAACCTAAACACAACTTAATGTGTTTTAACTATCATATCAACAAAACAGCATTATGCTATGAAATGTTGAAAATCATTTACAAATGGTCCCGCCACTATGGCTTGAAACATTAAAACTAACTACTAGCCTATCAAAACCAACCCATTGAACTCGCATTAACCCATTTCCAAATCAGATCACCCATTACCATTTCTCATCATTTTGCCCCATTTTGACTTTTTGTTGATCGATTCCAAAATAGCTTAAAACTAAAAGTGAGCTTACGAAGCTTTTAATGCTTTGAAGCTTGTTTGAGTGAAATTGCCGCTTAGAGTTTGTATATAAGATTTGGAAACTGAAAATCTCACAAGTGCTCAAAAATATGAAATTGTAACATTAACTTGAATTGATACTTGAAATAAGTTGCAATACACTAAAACACTTGAGTTTGATACAAAGAAGCTTGAAAATACAACTGAAAACTTTTTAAGACATGATAAGCTAAAAAACGACAAATATTGTGAAAATTAAAACTAAGTGCCTTCTCTTTGCCTTCCTCTTCCTTCTTTTTATACTCCAATCTGTTTCTCTTACCTCTCTTCAAACCTGCACTAATATTGACCCTTGGATTGCTAAGATAGATTTTACCATAGGATGAAGCCTGCCAAAACTTGTTTTAATACCGTGTGAGGATTGGAGTGTTTGCAAGGTATTAAATGCATCTTGGCTTTGAGTGTGGTGGAGGGTAGAGTAGGGAGATGTGGATATTGAGTGTTAGCAGTGTCAAGGGGGTGGGATGATGGTGGTGGATGCCTGCATGACGGGAGGGAGAGAAAGTCAAAAGGATTTCAGCGGGGATTAAATATCGGAGGGTCCAAATGTTATTTGACAGGGTCACTTGGGTAAAGGTGGGTCCAAATGTTTAAGACAAGGGTCCAAGTGGTGTTTAAAGGTTTAATATTCATAAGGACCTAGTTTGCAATTTCTCAAAGACAAGGACCCGTTTCATATTCTCAAAGTTGTTCCAAGGGCTGAAAATGACAAGTGTCAATAGTACCAGACCAAAGCCGACAATTTCAAATTTTGTGGACCATTTTTGCCAATTTTTAAACTTGGAGGACCAATTTTGTAATTTCTCAAAACTTTTGATATTTTTCACCAAGGGACTAATTTTGACAACTTATGATTTTAAAAGGACCTTTGGTGATTTTAGTTTTGAAATTATATGCTCAGGGACTATTTCTGACAATTTTGAAACTGGGGACTGGAACCGCCATTATGCAAACTTTGCTCATTTTTCATCTGATTTTGAACATTTTGCATCCGAAACATATAAAATGCAATTTTGGAATATTTTCAGTATTTTGATGCATTTCTGAGCATTTTAGACGCTTTGCGTCAGATGACTAAAAATGATGAGTATTTACACACTCATCGTGCATCATTTCGATGTGTTCTATCACAAGCTGGTTAAAATAGCTAGCAGAGTAAATCAGATACCGGCAAATACAACCACCAGTTTACTAGCGGTAGTAAAATAACTATAGCGGTAGTAAAATGACTAGCGATAAGTCTACAACCACTTCAGCTTTACTAGCGGTAGTAAAATTAACTATAGCGTAGTAAAATAACTAGCGTAAGTATACAACCAATTCATTTTCAATGTTTATGTTGCTTTCATGATTCAATGTTTTCAATTGGGCCCATCAAATATTTAATGACATGACTTAGATAAGTAACTGATGGGTGTAAATGACCCATTTTCCAAGTTCAAGGTACCCCACGCCTTAAAATTTCGTGGTAAAGGTGAATTAGAAGTAGCCAAGTTGAGGCAGAAATGGGTTTTGGCCATATTTTACGGACCAAATTTGAAAAGCTTGGTATCTTGGCGCATACAAATCAATGAACCAACCCAACAACCACATATAATGATCATAAGACACCCCTCGTGACCATCAATTTCAAATCAACAACCCACATCCAAAGCCTCCCAGCCGACAATTAAAAACAAAAAAATTTCCTTGAAAACCATGTCGTTTTGAGCTAATGTTATCACCATTATGAGAGATTATATTAGCAACATGCCGACATACATCTGTAACATTTTGAATCCGGTTGCCATAAGAGAGCGGTGAGCACCTCTATTTTATCTACAAATTATAGGTTTATGGACCTTGCTCACCGGGGTCATAATTGATGAGGATTTTTATTATTTAACATATAAGTTTGATGGAGCCATGTTACTAGACTTTAACCGCCTTATGGGTCCCATAAAAAGTTTGTCTTCCTGAGATCCCAAACCGTTGTCCGGAATGAAGACTTGAATTATGAAGAGATTCGGATCGGCTTATGTTTTTGGCACCTAAGGAATTGAGGAGCCGACAGTTGAACCGGTATGGACAACCAGCATTTGCCAACCTAACTTTCTGCGATTGAATTGAAACATCTTGAAATTCATTGTTGTGATTTTCCTAGTTTGGTGTTTTTCACTAGTTTTCCAAATTTATTGAGCTTAGAATTGTGTTTAGTCAAATTTCTCTAATGCAGTGCTTTGGGATTTAATTGCTGGTTGTCCCTTACTTGAGTCTCTTAGATTGGATGTTGAGAGTACAAACAGGATGAAACTATGGAATCTTGCAAGTCTTAGGAATTTGAAGAAGTTACATATGTCATTCGGTATTTCAATGCCGCCATGACAATCATAGCATCCAATATCTTTCACTTGACAAGACTTCCATCTCTTGAGACCCTTACATTGGATTTTGACTATTGCACGGTAAGACCGCTTTGAGATTACACTTTAATTTTACAATGTTAAATAAATGTAAAATCAGAACACATTTAATCTTTGAATCTAACCCAAAAACTCGAATTGTAGTTGATGCGATGGTAATTCCGTGGATGAATGTCCTTTGCCGCTTGTATCCCTCGTTAATCTGAATCTAAAGGAGTTGATTTTGGCAAGATCACATCGTGTCACTCATCGCCCAAATGATTCATGGATCTCCAAACTTGAAAAGCCGAAACCGTAAGTGTAATACTTTTATTATCAGATTACGTATCAAATAAACATCCGTAAACGCCATGTTTTTCTATCTCAATACTATTTGATTTTCCGGTCGCACACACGCTTAGTGTTTTACCCTTGGAACAACCTTCATTTGATTTAGACACAACCACATCTACCATGGGCGATTCGGAAGTGATTTTTCGATCCTTTCCTAGATCACGCATGAATTACACATAATCAAGTTTATACTTGCTTGTTCCATGTCGTTAAAGAAAATGTATATCGTGGCTAGCGATTTGATGGACGATGGTTATGATAATATCAAGACGAATTGGGAGTTCGCTAGGAAGCGTTGAAACTCCTCGATCCTCCGTCACAACCGTTGTAAAATTGTTCTAGTGGTTGTAGTTTTATGTATGGTTTGAATACCCTGCGTCAATTACATTTGTGTACACAAAGTTTATGTGTCTGCTTATCAAGGGTTTATGTAGTAATCGTAATATGTTGTAGGTTTCGTCAGAGGAAACGCTGTATGTCAACGTATTTAGTATTTCTCCGCCATTATCCATTTTATCCGCCAACCAGCGCTTGTTTCCAAATATCAATTTGGCAACTAACTGTTGAACGTAGGGCAACTTCTATCACTAGCAGCTGTTATAATAACCAGCAGCCAGCGATAATACTAGCGTAACTATACAACCTATTCCGTTTACCAGTAGTCAAGATAATTAGCGTAGTATTTGTTAACTAGCGCTTGTAATTTGGCAACCAAGCATAAAAGAATTCTACCATTTTTTGACGTTTAGAAAAGTCGCATAAACCTCAAAGTAATCAACTCACTCTACACATCTAATAACATAAAGCGTTATGTGCTTACGCCAAACGATGATAAACTCGCTCTACACATAATCAACAATTAGGGCAACCAATTGTGTTGCTCTTTATAACAATTTTGTGGTATTTTTAAAATCCGCGGACCTAACAAAAAATAATGTAACATTTTTAATCTAACTAGTTACAATACATCTATTTCCGTTTCATCAAGTAGTCACTTGAATAGTATGTTTGAAAACAAATATTAATGTTAACAAATTAAATTCACACCAATAAGTTATGGTTTATAAAAGACCTACAAATATTATTATTAATAGACGAATACACCGAATAGTATTAGCGAGTAGAACCTTGGATGTATCGACTCTAGCCTCGGACCTCCTTTTATAGTCTAAGGAGTCCTTTAGTTATTGATCGACAAAATTAACGGATCAACAAGTCAAAAAGTAAACGGGTCGGGTTACGTAGTATCTTGTCGAACTATACAATAAGGTTGCACAATGTCGTAATGTTTTTGACGATTAAAATAGAAAACTTTTTTCTTTCGTGACCGACAATATGTATGTATATCTAAAAGGAGAAAAATACTTTAGTTGTGATAAATCAAATATTCACTATTGGTACTATTGTATAATTATTGAGAATGTATAGTAGCAAGATGTCTACAAAGAAATGAGTCCACAAAAGAAAAAGAAATTTATTTTAACCCATCTCAATATTGCTACATCCAGAACAAATTGCTCTCTTTTGCTATATTCAAAATAAAAAATTACTAAAATCAAAAAGCAACTAATCGTGAAAGAGTTTTTGCACTACATTCAATAAAAGACTTTGACTGAACTTTCATCTACTTCATCTTCTTCATGCAACAACATATCTCCGATTCAGGCAATAATTTTTTTTCTTCCATTTCTCTACTTTTTTTTCTTTCTATCATTAGATCCAAGCTTTCCAAGGTAGTTCCTTGTGATTTTATAAGGTGGTTCCTAAAGAATTTACTATATCGCTGTAAAGGATTTTTCTTCTAGGTGGTTCCCGCACCACCTAAAACAACATAGGTCGGCCCGATACTTAGCATACCTACTCCCTCCTCCGTCTCCATTTTTATTGTCCCTTGACCGGTTTTAGTTAACTTTGACCATTAATATATTTATTTGTGTTATATAATACTTGATGAAAATTATACCAATGAAAAATACATTTAAAACCCAATATATTCATATATTTTTCATCAAGTATTATATAACACAAACAAAAATAATTATGGTCAAAGTTAAAGAAGAAAGACTAAGAAAGTCAAGGGTGGACAATAATTTTGGGACGGAGGGAGTAATACAAAACATCCTACCCAAGAAATTCAAGAATGTTACATATTAAACCGACACAATCCTACTAGCAGTGAAAAACTACATTAGCAGTGGTTTTCTCTTTATTTTATCCCTACCAAAGCTCGTCATTTTACCTTGACCTCTCGCCTATCCAACCCGATCTGCCAGATTGGTAGACGACACTTGCTTCGGGAACGGGCACCAATCAACAGAGGACTGCACCATAATTTTTAAGCTCTTTGCATATTCTATCACTCCTTCACCCAATACCCATGATATACTTCCTTCTTCCGCTCCGGTAGAAGCGAGGTTAAGAAGTAGGCTAAAATTTGAACATCCCAAATGGCTAATGAGAGTCTAATCGTTTAAACTCCTACCTTGGTGATGCCTATATGGTCAGGCATGCTTCCACAAACTTCAAAGGACACGGGTTTTGGGTGAAGGAATGTTGTGAATGGTCACAGGGATGTGTTATTAGTCAATTCGTCATTTTCAAACGACTAATTGTTTTAGTAGTCATTTAAGAACTTGTTTCACAAGAAGCTTTGCGCTTATGTTTTTTTGGGGTAAGGTTTAGGCTATGTATGTGCTTTTTGAACCTGTGCGTGGGCAACGGGTTAACATCTTCAACTTCTCTTTGTTGTTTTTTGTGGGAGGAATGGTTGTACCCTTTTTATGTGCTTCCCCTTTATTTACGCGTATTTAAAGCGAGGATTTTATTGTTCTTGCACGCGGTATAATTAATTTTCAATTACTGTTTTGTGGGTAGGCACGTTCCTAGGCTCATACCCTTCTATTTTTCTGGGATTTGTCCCAAAATTTCTAGGGAAGGAACGTGAATATTTCAGAAGTTTTTATATGACCATATATGTCTCTATATACTTTTTTTTGGAAAGTAGTAGCGGTGGTTTGAGCGAACCTAGCAGTTGTTTGTTAAACTCTAAGTAGTTTGAGTATTAACATATACATAATTGATAATTTCTTCAAACCATGTAGCCTTTGGTTTTCCAAAGCCTTGACCATGTTGTGAGTTGCGCTAGAAGAGTTGGGCACCATTGATGTTTATTTAGAAATTGATTGCAAATTATTAGGTGTTGCGATGATTATGTGTGGGTCTAAACTATGTTTTGCCCTAGCAGCTTGTAACTCTCTATTTTTTATCCCCAATTGAATCCAAATTAATCAGACTTTCAAAACAACTGTGATTACTATTGTAGTAGTTGTTAGTATTTTGGACGATTTATCCCCAAAATTGCTATTCTAATCACCAACGAACCGTTATCGTCATCTACTATCTAGATGACGACACCATTTTATGACGCTTAAAAAGTCGAACCTCCAAAATAATCAACTCACTCTACACACGTAATAACCGGCGTTATGTTCTTACCAAAGTGAAGATGTTGGCGTTTTTACAATAACTTATGGTCTATAAAACACCTTGAAATAATATTAATACACGAATACTCTGAATAGTATTAGCGATTACAACCTTGAAGTGTATCGACTCTAAATATGCCGGAAAGTTATATCAAACTCTAGCCGGACCTCCTTTTTAAGCTAAGGAGTCCTTTACAATATACAAGATAATTATACTTAGCATACTTATCTAATACAAAACATCCTACCTAAGAAATTCAAGAATGTTACATATTAAACCGACACAATGATACTAGCAGTTGAAAAACTACATGAAGGGTAATTAAACTTAATTGTGAGTGTGGATTCCTTCTGTTTGCTATCATTTTCTTGAAGGATTTGCTCGTTCTCCTCGGGCGCCGTATTTTCATATGGGATTCTCTGAAGTTCGATAGGCTTCTCAACCGGTTTCCTGTAAATCATACTCTTATGCGCCTTATGCTGGAGATCGAAGAGCTTTTGGGGTTGCTTTTCCAATCCGCCAGCCTTTTATTTTAGAGCAATGGTAGAACCACAAATAATTGAAAAATACATCCACAAGCTTCGACGCGGATAGGTTTGAATTGGAGTGAGGAGAGAGAACTCATAAAATACACCAATCATCCCTACATGATAGCATGGGATTTATTTTACTAATTATTTATGTGGTTTGCTCTAAAATTTATCCCAAAGTGCCGACAAGCGTCATTTTACCTTTAACCTACTATCCAACCCGATATGCCGATTAGTAGAAGTACACTTGCTTCCTCCGGTCGCAATCAACAGGACCTGAGACCGAAATTTCCAGTGTTGTTTGCCTCTCTTTGCACATTCTACCACTCCTTCGACCCAATACCCATGATATACATTCTTTTTCCGCCGAAGAGCGAAGCAAGAAAGAACTCCGCTGAACTTTTAACATCCCAAATGGCTAATGAGAGTCTAATCGGTTTAAACTCCAACCTTTGGAACCCCATATGGTCGAGGCGCTTCCACAAACCTCAAAGGACACGGGTTTTGGTTGAAGGAATGTTGTGAATGGTCATGAGAGGTCAATTTTGTCATCTTAGAAACGACAACATGTTTTTAGTAGTCATTTAAGAGCAGTTACTTTGCAAGAATCGCTTTGCGCCATGTTTTTGTTTTGGGGTAAAGGTTTAGGCTATGTATGGGCTTTTTGGAACCACTTGCAAGCCAGCAACGGTTAACATCTTCAACTTCTCTTTGTTGTTTTGTTGGTGGAGGAATGGTTGTTTTTATTATGTGTTTTCCCTTTATTTACCTCGCATTTAAAGCGAGGATTTACTGTTCTGCACGGTATAATTAATTTCCATTCATTGCTTTGTGGGTAGGCACGCGTTTGTGCCTCGGCATCTATTTTTCCTATTTGGATTTGTCATAAAATTTCTAGGGAAGGAACGTGAATATTTACTTGCAGATTTTCTCTCCTTTTTGGTATTTGGATAAGACTTATCCGTAATTACAAACCGTTTGAATTATCATCCTTTTTGTCTCGAAAGTTTGCTATGTCCGTACATCTTGTTGGTTTTGAAAATGTTATTTAAGCATCGTGACAACGGAAGTAAATCATTCAAATTTTAAATTTCACTTTTAAAATTTGAACTTTAACTAGTCATTTGGAAAACAGAAACAAACTTGATATTTGCGTCGACACTAGCGGTGGTTTGAGCGATTCTAGCAAGGGTTTGTTAAACTGTGGTTATGATTAACATATGCATATAATTGAGAATTTGTTCAAACCATGTAGCCTCCTTTGGTTTTTCCAAAAACGCAACCATGTTGTGGTTTTTTTATCCCCAATTTAATCAAAAATAATTTGTACTTTTAAAACAACTGTTTTAACTCTTGTAGCAGTTGTTAGTATTTTGATATTTATCCCCAATTGTGCTATTCTAATGAGCAAACGCAACCGTTAACGTCATCTAGTATCTACACACGAAAATTCTGACAATCAAGTTAAAGTTATGGGCAATTCGTTTGGAACCTCGTGCCACCTTCCAATTTGCAACTGGCAACTAAATGCCATCATTGGGCAATACTTGTTGTACGATCGGGCAACCATAATTCTTAACCATATGATCATAGAGGATACACTTAACATAGCATAAACCTAATGACACTAAGTTTGGCATAGAAGCACTATCGCATGGTTGGCAGCATAAACTCATAATTATTTTTTACAAGAACAAACATTCATAATAGGTGGAACCATTCCTTGTGCACTAGCCCTTTTTTCTATGATCTCGAACCCTCTTTTAGTTTTCGTGATAGAAACACGCTTTGTTAACTTCCTTCTTTTGAAAGGTGTTGCACTATCGCATCGCGATGCCGGCGTCCTCTTCCCGCCATACCATGTTTTGAAATAAAATTGTGACAAAGCCTGTAGGGCTCGTGCACAATGTACGTCCATGGATCCATTCTCATCGCAAGTCATCATACATTCGCCGAACGTCATTGTCTGTGTGCAACAATGTTAAACCATCTTCTAGTGCCTTATTTGGTGCAGCATAAAATAAAGCCCATTTTTCCCATCCAATATTATTCAAAACATGATCAAACACCCTGGTAAATGCAAGCCTGGTGGAGCTAAAACACCACACATCAAAAGGAGACCGCCTACATAGCGGAGTGGCTGAAATTCAAATTTCCCGTTGTGGTGCACTTTAAATATGACTTCTTTCGTTTCCGCCATGTCCTATAAAACATAAACTGTTGGGTTTTTGGTTCCTTGAATCATGAATTACTTTAAGTACTGGAACCACGGACAGGTTTGATATAACCACGGACAGAAGAATGTAACCACGGATGAAGATAACCGCGGTTAGTAGTAATGTGTAACCACGGATGATATATTGTAACCACTGCTAGTGTTTTGTATAGTCGGTTAGTTTATTGTATTAGATAAATATGGAAAAGATATTTATCTTGTAGGTTACGTATTGTATAATGTATAGGACTCCTTGGCTTATAAAAGGAGGTCCTAGGTTAGATTATATACATAAGTTTTATATCTAAGGTCGATACACTTCAAGGTTGCAAAACCCTAATACCGTAAGAGTATTCGTATTAATAAATAATATTGAGGTGTTGAATGTTAACTGTTCTTCTTCTTAAGGTTAAGTGTTAAATTCGCATAATACTTAATAAGTTGTTATTCTAAGTCAGTTTCTATATTAGATCGTTTGCTCAAACTGGGATCAACAAGTGGTATCCGAGCTTGTGATCTAGAAACTGTAATCAAGAAGAGGTTAAGTTAAGTTTTGTTCAAGAAAGATAAGATGTCTGATGAAACTCACATGGTGACTGCTTCAAAGGTACCCATGCTCAAGTATGGTGAGTATCAAATCTGGAGAATGCGAATGAGGCAATACATTCGCATGATTGATTATGCTCTCCGGGATGTCGTTGAAAAGGGAGACACTCTTCCTAAGAAGGGTGAGGATGGCAAAGAAATTTCCATTGTTAGTGAAATTTATAAGGCTAAGAGAAAGCCGAGATCAAGGCTCACAATATTCTCTCCATGGGAATACCAAATGATTATGCTTTGGATTTTGAGCAATATGAATCTGCTAAAGAGTTACCGGATGCTCTTTAGACAAGGTTTGCTGGCAATGAAGCTACTAAGAAGTCCAGGATGAATATGCTCAAGCATCCATTTGAAACCTTCACGCCTGGAGAAAAGATTGATGGCACATACAATAGACTTCAAAACTTATCACCAACCTAAGTCTCAGATTATAAGGTTCTTCAAGAAGATATTAATTTGAAGTTCATTAGAGTCTATCATCGAATGGGCTATTCATACAATTGTGTGGAGGAATAAGGAGGACTTTCCTAAGATGACTCTCGATAATCTCTTCAACAACTTGAAGGTTTATGAGTCTGAGAATAACTTTGCTAATGCATCTTCTGCTAATCAAAACATTGCTTTTGTATCCACTAATCACAAGAGCCCACAAGATGTATCCACTGCTGCCTATGGTATATCCACGGCTATTGCAAACAATACCATTGTTAGTGATAATGTCAGTGATGGTGCAATTTGTGCTTTTCTGTCTGATTTAACTACTAGTGTTACTGTGTTGAATCAAGATCTGGATCAAATTGATCCTGATGATCTCGAAGAGATTAATCTTCAATGGCAAATGGCAATGTTGACTCTCCAAGCAAGGAAGTTTTTGAGGAGGACTGAAAGACAAGTTAAGTATGATGGTCAAAGGAGAGCAGGGGTTCACAAAAGCAAGATGGAGTGCTTTAACTGCAAGAAGAAGGGTCACTTTGCAAGAGAATGTCGAGCTCCTAAGAGGATTGAAGGTGTTAAGAAGATCACTGAAGAGTCCGCTCCTTCTTCAGCATTGGTGGCTCAAGATGGTCTTGGTGATTATGATTGAGTGATCGATTGAAGAAGGACCCAATGCAGCTTTTCTTGCTAGTGAAGCTTCAAAAGAGCATAACTTTGCTCTTATGGCTTATGCTTCATCTTCTGGTTCAGATTCCGAGGTATCTAATGAGTCTACTTGTTCTTTTAAATCATGTAATGATAACTTAGAATCTCAAAAGGCTATCAATGAGAGTATGAGGAAAGAAGTAGAAAGACTAACTATGGATAACTTAGGTTATAGGGTTGGTCTAGAGAGTGTGAAAGAGAAGCTTAGATACTATTAAATGTGAGTTTGAGTATGTAGATAAGATCAATATATTAGGTGGTGAAATTGATCTTAAAAATAGAGATTAAAATGCTTAAAGAGAAACTTGAACTAGCAGAGAGTGAAAAACAAAAGGCCCTAGATGAAAAAGAAAAACATGTTGTTAGGGTAGCTGAAACACAATTTGCTTCGACCGGTTCATAAATCTATAGAGAGTCATCTAATGAAAAAGGGTTCTGGGATTGGATACAACAATATGCCACCACCCACTCTTATGCAACATGCACCACCCGCTAAAGAACTGTCATTTAGTAGTGAATTCAGTTTTAACAAACCTGTTGAAGGAATAAGTAAGACTGAGACGCCTAAGATAAGTTCTCGATATCGTCCTCGATGCTCCCATCATTGAAGATTGGGAATCGACTGAGGAAGATAGTAAAGTATCAACACAGCCTGAAAAGTTAGAACCTATTAAGAAAGTTGATACTAGACAAGCTAATCTTGTACCTAGATTTGGAGCTAAAGTTACCAAGAAAGTAGTAGAGTACAGGGAAATACGTAGGGACCAGATGCAACAATATAAACCTAGGGGTAATCAAAGAAGCTTAAATGGTTTAATTTCTAACATATTAGGTGATGAGTTTCAATGTGTTAAAAAGGCTTGTTTTGTATGTGGTAGTTTTGAGCACTTACAGAGAAATTGTAATAAAACAGACCACAAGTTTGGAATCATTGGAGGAGGGTAAATCACCAAAACTTTTCAAAGAAAACAAACCCTCATCCTAACAGAAACATGATTCCTAAAGCAGTGTTAATGAGGAATGGGAATACAAAATCAATTGTCACTGCTTCTCCCAAATGGGTTCCAACCACTGCTAAGCAAAGTGTAAACACGGCTAAGCAAAATCAAACCACCGATAAGCCAAAAATCACCACAGATAACAAAGAAGTTTTAAAAATTCCAAAGGTGATAACTACAAAGGGTTGGAAATCATTTTATGTTGTTAAGGCCTCACTAGTTGGCAATGGAAACCTAAGACCAAGGTTTTTACATCATGTCAATGTGCATCAATGGACCTAACCAAATTTGATTATATTGATGATGTATGCACCCAAGTCAGTATGGCTGGGTCCACAAAAGGAACTAACTTGTTTAATTTCATGTGCAGGGCAATCTACAAGATGAGCTAAAAGACAAAGGAGTTTTTGATAGTGGTTGCTCTGGGCACATGACTTGGGATGGGAGCAACCTTGAAGATTTTGAAGCTTTTGATGGAGGATATGTGGCTTTTGGCAATGATCCAAAGGGAGGAAAGATACTTGGAAGAGGCACAATCCGAACAGGAAATTTGGACTTTGAAAAAGTCTACTTGGTACAGGGACTTAAGTACAATTTATTCAGTGTTTCTCAAATGTGTGATAAGAAAACTGGGTACTTTTTGGTGAAATTGAGTGTGTGGTGTTGTCTCCTGAGTTTAAGATGCCGATGAGAAGTTTATACAACTTAGGGTACCTAGGAAGGAAAATATATATTGTTTTGATCTTAAAGATGTAATTCCTAATAGGTCCTTAACTTGTTTATTTGCTAAAGCATCTGTGGATGAGTCTAAGTTATGGCATAGAAGATTAGGTCACCTCAATTACAAAACAATCAATAAACTGGTTAAAGGGAACTTAGTGAGAGGGTTACCTTCTAAGGTTTTGAGTGTAAGGAACTGTGTGTGGCTTGTCGTAAAGGAAAACAACATAGAGCTTCTTGTAAGTCCAAAACTGTCAACACCATTTCACAACCACTATTTATGCTTCATATGGACTTATTTGGACCTACTTTTGTCAAGAGTTTGAACCATAAGCAGTATTGCCTAGTTATCACCGATGATTATAGTAGATTTTCTTGGGTTTACTTTTTTGCTGCTAAGAGTGAAACTAGTGAAGTTCTCAAGAGTTTCATTATTAAGATAGAAAATCTAGTGAATCATAAAGTCAAGATAATCAGATGTGATAATGGAACTGAGTTTAAGAATGCAGTGATGAATCGGTTTTGTGTAGATAAAGGTATAGAAAGACAGTTTAGTGTTGCTAGAACACCACAACAAAATGGTGTGGTTGAAAGGAAAAATAGAACACTAATTGAGGCTGCTAGGACTATGTTGTCTGAGTCTAAGTTACCAACTACCTTTTGGGCTGAAGCTGTAGGCACTGCATGTTATGTGCAGAATAGGAGTAAGGTAGTGAAGCCTCATAACAAGACCCCCTATGAGTAGTTACATGATAGGAAGCCAATGATTGCATTCCTAAAACCTTTTGGGTGTCCTGTTACTATCTTGAATACCATAGACTACCTAGGCAAGTTTCAAGAAAAAGCCGATGATGGATACTTTTTAGGCTATTCATCAAATAGTAAAGCCTTTAGAGTATACAATAGGAGGACTAGAATTGTTGAAGAGAATCTACATGTTCAATTCATTGAAAAGACTCCTAGTGTTGAGACCAAAGGACCGACCGGTGTTTAACATTGATATGCTAACCAAATCTATGAATTATGAGCCTATCATTGCAAGAACTTCCACTAATGTTGATGCAGGTACTCAAAAGAATTCTGGTGAAGAAGCAATTTCTAAGGAAGGTGATTCTCCTCAAGAGTTCTATTTGTTTGAAAAGTGGAAAGCTAGTTCTGTTTCACCCATCATTGATAAGCAAGGTCCCACTGATGATGATGTTTTGAATACTAGAGGCAATAGTGCTCATCATCAAGATAAGGATGAGTTATTGAAAGATAATTCAGTGTTGGTAGAAGAAATTGAAAAGAAGAAAAAGCAGTCTGCAAGCATGGATAAGCCAAACATAAGCACGGATAGAGTTAATACAACCACTGCTAAGCCAACAACTTCTACCATTGTCATTACAAGTGAAATCCCGGCTGTAAGTACTGATAGTAGTACTTTCTTTGGACCACATGCAAAGCCGTTACATGGTGAAGAGGAGTATCCACATGATCCCGATATGCCTGCTTTGATTGAAATTGATACTCCTACTGATGATGAAGACATTTATGATTTCTTTAATGCTGATTTAACTAATTTGGAACATGTCATTCATGAAAGTCCTGTTACCTCCACAAGGATACACAAGATTCATCCCAAGGAACAAATACTTGGAAATTTGAATACTCCAGTTCAAACAAGAAACAAGGTTAAGAACACGAACCCTTTCTGAACATGGGTTCTTTGCAAGATCACTTCACAAAAGAAACATCATAAAGATCTCGCAAAATTGCCTGTTTGCTTGTTTTCTGTCTCAAAAGGAACCAAAGAGAGTTAAAGAAGCATTATCGAAGAAGGATGGGTAGAATCAATGCAAGAGGAGCTTCTTCAGTTCAAACTTCAAGAGGTTTGGACATTGGTAGAACTTCCTAATGGTAAGAGGGCAATTGGGACAAAATGGGTGTTCAGAAACAAAAGGGATGAAAGAGGTATTGTTGTGAGAAACAAGTCAAGGTTGGTTGCTCAAGGATACACACAACCTGAAGGCTTGGATTATGATGAAGTATTTGCTCCAGTTGCAAGAATTGAGGCTATTAGATTGTTTTAGCTTATGCTTCATTCAAAAACTTTGTTGTGTATCAGATGGATGTTAAAAGTGCATTTTGTATGGCACAATTGATGAGGAGGTTTATGTGTCAACCTCCTCGGTTTTGAAGATCCCGATCATCCGACAAGGTCTACAGGTGAGGAAGGCTATGTATGGTTTGCATCAAGCTCCTAGGGCATGGTATGAGTGTCTGTCCACTTATTTGATGGACAATGGGTTTAAAAGAGGACTGATTGATAAAACTTTGTTCATAAGAAAGCACAAAGATGATATTTTACTGGTTCAGGTTTATGTAGATGACATCATCTTTGGCTCCACCAATAAAGAGCTATGCAAAGATTTTGAGAAGCTTATGCATGATAAGTTTCAGATGAGTTCTATGGGAGAACTCACTTTCTTTTTGGGGCTACTGGTTCAACAAAGGGTGATGGTATCTTCATTAGTCAAGACAAGTATGTAGTAGATGTTTTGAAGAAGTTTGGGTTTCGGGATGTGAAAAGTGCTAGTACACCAATGGAGACTCGAAACCCTTGCTACTGATGATGGAAGTACCAGAGTTGATCCGAAGTTGTACAGGTCCATGATTGGATCTTTGATGTATCTCACTGCATCTAGGCCGGATATAATGTTCTCAGTATGTGTGTGTGCAAGATTTCAAGTCACACCTAATTCATCACACATGAATGCTGTTAAGAGAATTTTTAGGTATCTTAAGGGTCATCCTAAATTGGGCCTTTGGTACTCAAAGGATTCTCCTTTTGACTTGGTGGCCTACACAGATAGTGACTATGCTGGTGCTAGTTTGGATAGGAAGTCTACAACCGGAGGATGTCAGTTTTTGGGAAGCAGACTTATTTCATGGCGGTGTAAAAAGCAAACTATTGTGGCAAATTCTACAACCGAAGTTGAATATGTGGTGCCGCTAGTTCTGTGGTCAAGTTCTATGGATTGAATCAATTGCTTTGGACTTTGGGTACAATTTTATGCATACTAAGATTTACATTGATAATAACAGTACAATATGCATCATTAAAAATCCTGTTTTACATTCTAGAACTAAACATATTGAGATAAGACATCATTTTATTAGAGATTGTAATGAGAAAAGGTTGATTCAATTGGTAAAAATCCATACGATTTCAATGTTGTCGATCTTCTCACCAAAGCTTTTGATGTGGGGAGGTTTCAGGATCTTGTTGTTAGTATTGGAATGATTAATCTCTAAATTCTCAAATTGTTTTGTACCGGTTTGTATATGTCAACTGTTATTATGTAATCTTAGTTTTGCTACTTTTGTTTCTAACCTCTGATAGTTTGTTTCTAACCAGCGATAGTTTGGTTCAAACCACCGCTAGTTGTCCTGTTTTTCACTAACCATTTTGCAGATACAAGAATGATCATTATAGAAGTAAAAGAAGTACTAATGCAAATTGTTCATTCATTTATTCGAGAAATAGTTTACACTGCTTCCAAGTACAAGAAAAGAGCAATACATGATCTACTAATCCTAATCTAGTTCATATCATCTATTCCAACATCTAACAAGCTGTTGGATATGCATGATCGCTCACATCTTTCACACTAGATGCCTGGATATGCGTTGTGAAGTCTTGCATAACCACCCATTCCTTCTATCTCAATGGTCGAGATGCATGACTACTATGACGAGGATGCTAAGGATCAAAATGGAAAGGATGGATTGATGAAAACGTTGATGATGACGATGACCACATTAGATGAAGCACGAAGGACATAGTCATATCACCAAAAAGCATCATTCCATTTTCCTTTTTCCCTTCCCCTTTATGATATGTGAAGAAGCACCATAACTTGGTACTTGAAGACCAAGAACCACCTCTGTCTTTTGGAAGTGGTGGGTTTCTTGCTCGTGGTCTTGTTTGGGGTTGAGATGTTGAAGGTTGGGAGTATGAAGATCTCTTCTTTGAGGAATCATCAGAGTCCTCGGATGCATTACTTGGATTCACCACACTGTCATCTTCAGATGATGGAAGAAATGGAGATTTTAATGGTCTTGTTTCTTGTGGAGGGAGGTAGAACTGCCATGGGTTACCTTCTTCACTTGATGATGAAGATGATGATGAGGATGAGGAGGATGTTAGATTGACTACTTCTGGTTTGTTCCAACTAGGGTTCCACATTGTGATTGTAGTTGATTGGAGACTTTGAAGTAATTAGGGTTTTGATATTGATTGGTGTGTGCGTTATGTAAGATTTGGGTTCTTTTTATAAGTGGGGTTTAGGGTTATGGAAGTAAATACAGGCGGGTTTAATGTGGTTGAGGAGTTAATGAGATTCTTGGGAGTTGGACTAATATTAGTTCTAGAAGTTGACCATATTGACTTATCTGTTCAACCACGGATAGGTCTTTTGGAACCACTTTTAGCTCTTCCTAACCACTGACAACAATAACTTTATACTCTGGGTCATTTGGAAGGTTTTGGGTGCATAAGGAGCTGATTTACTTGCTATATCTCTTGGTCATTTGGAAGAAGTGATCCCATGTATCTGCTGATGGTATGTTGTAACCACAGATAGTATTCTGGAACCGCGGATAGCATGGAGTCTAGTTTTGGATAGTACAGGGGCTGTTTGGTAACATTGGCGAATCTATATCACTCTCCCCAAATCACGGACAGATCATTTATTTGATTCTCAAACCACTTCCAATTGGCGCTCAACCTTAACCCTAATCACTTTCTTTGCATAATTCACCAACTCACATCATTATTTTCCTTAATCAAAATGGCTGAAAAGTATTCCACTTCCCATAACTTAGTTGCCATTCTCACCAAGAATGCTCGTTCTGAAGGGTTTCATCAAATGATTGATTTCTTAGTTCACAGTCCCATTCATTATGCTTTAACTGTTACACCCACCATTCTTAAAGCCTACATACATCAATTCTGAAAGAATGCTACACTTGCAAAGGTTGATGGTGTGGAGATGTTTCGCTCGAAGTGGACGAGCATGTTATTTCATATCGAGGATATCATTCGAGAAGTTTTGCAGTTTGATGATGCTTGATGGGGTTGACAATCTTTCGATGTTGAGATTGTTCTGGTTTAGAGAGATTAGGATATACCCATAGGGGTGAAAAGGTACAATTCTTTAAGAGTTTGTTTTCCCCACAATGGAAGTTTTTGATTCACACCTTGTTGATGTGTATGAGTAACAAGACCACAGGTTTTAATGACTTTCCTTCAAAAATTGCTACTGCTATTATTTGTTTATCTGAGGGAAGGAAGTTTAATTGGTCTAGAATGATTTATGAGGGGCTAGTACAAAACATTAGGAAGAAGGGTAAATACTATTTGTATCCTCGGTTTGTTCAACTGATTGTAGCACATCAAATTGTTGATCCTATTGAACATTCTAGAGAATATGAAGTACATCATATGCTTCCTAAGGTTTTTGCACATATGAGGAATCAGCCACAGAATGTACAAATTAGAGATGTTCATTTATTTCCTCACATGCTTACTTTTCCTACTACTCCTGATTTTGATGAAGGTCTTGAAACTCAACTGATTGTCATCGAAAGTACACCTCCAACCGATACTACACCTCAAATCACTAATAGTACACCTATTGTGGACTAGGAGAAAGAAGGGCACTAAGCTTCCTCAGGCTAGTGCTAGTGGTGTTGCTCATGAGGCTGTCACAGATGGTGAAGGTGACATGATTGGAAGGGCTTCCACTACTGATACATGCTTAGATGCGATCGGGATAGTGGAAACATAAATAAGACTCAACCATTGGCAACTCCTAATGTGGAGAGTTCCTTGGAACTTAACACAGATGGAGGAATCCCTAGCCACTTGGCTAATACAGGGTGCATAGATGTTCGGCTCGGTCCGATGCTATGTTTTCTATATCCAAAGATTCACCTCTGAGCAGTTAACACGCTCGAAGTGATGAGGATAGGTTGGAACCGAACATGAATTGACGGATTCGAGTTTGTACATACCGACTTTTCCAATGAACCACCTCTGGGCAGTTCACACAGTGTCGAAGTGAGGAGGATATTCTTGAACGCTTAAATGAATTGACGGCTAAATGTACCAAGATGGAGGAGACGATCTCTAATCTCAAGGAATTGGTTGGGTTTCATGAAAATGATATTCGGCGCTTGAAGCCTGGTTTTGGTTTTGGAGAAGATAAAAGGCCTGGACTTGCTGCTTTGAGGAAGCTAAGGAAAAGAAGTGAACTCCTCTCCACTCAATATGGAGGATGTATCCAAACAAGGGAGGAGTGAAGGCAAGAATTCAGGGGAGGATGTTAATGTATCTATGGAAGAAGATGTTGATAGTGGAGATAAAACATTTTTGGTATCGATATAGATGGGAATGAGGCGTTCTTGAAAATGTGAAGAAAGTTGTAGAAGATGTAGTATCTGAACACAAACACGATGGTATGTCCTAAACCACGGTTAGTACACTTCTAACCACGATGCTATAACGTGACATGGCAACTATAAACACTACAACTATACCTACTACAATCATACCCATCTGCTATTATAACCACTTCCACTATTGTCACAACTCTCTCTGTATCACAACCTAAGTCTAAAGAAGTTGAGAAAGAAGCTGCTAGTACTTTGATAAATCTAAGTAAAACTTCATCTATTTCTACACCTGTGATATATGTTCAAACTACGCAACTAAACCCAAACCCAGAGGAAAAACTTTAGTTATTGGTGAACCACTGAAGAAGAAGGTGATTCAATCTGATGTTAGAAAAGGTAAAGGGGTTGCATGCAGAGTTGAAGTTTAAATCTATAGCAGAACAAGAAGCTTTTGATGCAGAATTTGTAAAGAATATGGTTCTTTGAAGAACAAGAAGCCTTAGAGAAAAGAAAGAAGAAAGAAGAGGAAGCTAGTCAGAGAATGTTAGCTATATGGTATGAATCTCAAAACTTTCTTCAAGCTTCTCAACAAATAAATGATGAATATATTGCACAAGAATGGAATTTGTTGGATGATAAGGAAAAAGCTAGGCTTTTAGGTGAATGGGCAAGAAAGGTTGGTAATGAAAGGAAGCAAGTTATAAGAAAGAAACCTCTTTCAATGGCACAGATGAGAAATGTATTAATGAAAATTATTAAGAATTTAGGCATTCACATTTCTGAAAATCTTAGTAAATGTTCATTTGAAAGAATTCTTGAAATTTATGAAAGGTGTATGAAGATTAATCATGATGATTACTGTCCAATGAATTCTGAGAAGGAAGAAGAGTGGATTAAGAAGCATGATGAGTGGATGCAAAGTAAAAGAAAGAGAAAATCTGAGATTCAAGAAACAACTGATTCTAAAAGATTGAAAGAAGTTGTAGATGTTAATCAAATTGTTTCTTATGAGTTTAAGCTTAATGATGGAAGTGAAGGAGTTTGGAAAATTCAAAGACTCAACAATGAAGTTTATGAGTATAATAAATTTTCACAAATGCTTCAGTATTTTGAAAGGGATGATTTGATGGATCTCTGGAGACTTTACAAGAACAAGTTTGGTGAAGTACATCCAACTGATTATCATGAGAGACTGGTCTATTATAATTTGAAGATTTTATTTGAACCAACTCATGATGAACCTGAATGGAAAGGACTCTACAATGGTACTGTAACAAGATGGTTTTATATCAAACTTGTGGAGTTCATGTTTTAACTGCTTTCGAAAAGTTATTCACATGTTAGTAGAAGGTGATTATCCTCGGTTGAATAAGTATCCGAAATTATTGTTCGGATGTTGAAACCCGGTATTATCAAGATGTTGTTACCCTATGATGGTCAAGCCTATGATTTGTTGAAGAAATATGAGACAATTCTTAAATCTCATAAGTGTTTGGCTACATCCTCCATTTCAGATGTTTTGAGCTTAAAGGAAACTTGAGAATTCTGTTGGAATGTATCAAGTTTAGGGGAGGATTGTTGGGTTTTGGTTCCTTGAATCATGAATTACTTTAAGTACTGGAACCACGGACATATTTGATATAACCACGACGTAAGAATGTAACCACGGATGAAGATAACCGCGGCTAGTAGTAATGTGTAACCACGGATGATATATTGTAACCACTGCTAGTGTTTTGTATAGTCGGTTAGTTTATTGTATTAGATAAATATGGAAAAGATATTTATCTTGTAGGTTACGTATTGTATAATGTATAGGACTCCTTGGCTTATAAAAGGAGGTCCTAGGTTAGATTAGATATACATAAGTTTTATATCTAAAGTCGATACACTTCAAGGTTGCAAAACCCTAATACTGTAAGAGTATTCGTATTAATAAATAATATTGAGGTGTTGAATGTTAACTGTTCTTCTTCTTAAGGTTAAGTGTTAAATTCCGCATAATACTTAATAAGTTGTTATTCTAAGTCAGTTTCTATATTAGATCGTTTGCTCAAACTGGGATCAACATAAACCCTAATAACAATTCCAATAACTTTTAATTAAATAAATATTTAATAATAGAATATAAAATATAAAGCTGCACAGTTATTTATATTCATGTAGTCTATAAATATATGAACGAATAAGGTAATAAAGTACATACGGGGAAGTACAACAAACCTAGATTTGTTTATAAAAAAGAAGAAAAGGACAACGATTTTTTTTATTTGGATTCTTCGATGAAAGTGTAAGCATCCGCAATGGCAACTTGGTGAAACACTTTAACTTGGTGAAAGACTTTTTTACTATTCTAATAAGATATTCAAATGACTTGTTCCATTGTGGCAATAACTTTGAAGAAGACTTTTTACAAAAACACTAGTAAAGACTTCAAGTGTTTGAAGCTATTGTCAAAAAGCTTTTGTATTTATAAAATTTCATTTTTCACCCAACATTAAATATGCAAATGCTTTTTGCAGTGGAGTAGTTGGTTTTGCAAAATCTTTTTACTTCAACCATTTAATTGTGTTCAACGCATCAAGTCTTTTATGGCTTGATGCATTGGTAATGCTCGAGGAATGTGTGGATGTTGATAGTTGAAGATTATTAATTTGATTTAAAAATACAAAACCATTTCCCAAAAAGCAACTGACATACTTACCAGTAAACAGGTGAAAAGTGAAAACAAAATAGCCAAATGCTAGAGTTCACAAAAAAGTCAAAAAAAGTAAAATGCAGAGGCCACTGATACTCTAACTCTTTGTGACCACAAAAAACCCATTTGCAAACACCAATTATTACAGTTAGTTTGGATTATTCACACTATACACCAATTCAAATTGTCAAAAAATAATACAAATTGTCTACACAAAAACTAAAAACACCTTTTCATTTGTGAAATTTACCTTTCACTTCTACTGTGATATATTAGTCAATTGACATTTAGATCAATTAGATTATCAATCATCACAATCATTTACGAAATAGCGTGTTCTTTGTGTCAAGATGGTACATGCATTCCGAATTGTACTAATTTGCACGATTCTTTATATAAAGACATGATAGACCGTTTCAAAAGAATGGTAATTGCTTGTGAGCCGGGAAAGACTTTCCCAATAGAAGGAAATTTTAGAGAGAAACAAGAGCTGATTGATAAGAGGAAGAGAATGAATGAACAACTTCCAGAGTATGAATGTGAGTATGAAGATATGAAAGCGCGTTTCAAGAGGATCGAAGATGATAATGCTAATTTGGAAGCAACGTGTAAAGAGGCGATAGCTGATTTTAAGATTTACAAAGATTATAATGCCGATCTTTGAAGCGAAGTATGAAGAGATGCAAACCAGTTTTAAGATTTTGAAAGATCATAATGTTGTTGTCAAAGCTAAGTATCAAGAGATGGTTGAATGTGCCAAAAATCTTATCAACAGACTCAAAGAAGTTGCAGTTGATGCTGATGATTTTTAGGATTATGAATGTGTTTTGTATATGTTTAAGAATGTGCTATTTTGGACTGATTAGGTATGTAAGGTAATAAGTATTTATCTCTTATCTAATTAACAAGGTACTAGATTACTGCATCAAATTTTATGTTATGATTTTATGATATCATTTGTGAAAACATAAATAATCAAAATAATAGCCAATCTCGATATTCTTCACATGCGAATATAAGCATCCACAATGCTCAAATGTTGAAAAGCTTTTTGTCATTTAATTTTATTACTTTTTTAATCTCAAACAGCCATTTCAATTCATGCTTCAACATATTTGCATAGTAGATTGCTTCAAACGCTTGGCATACTCCAAGTCATTTGTAAAAGCTTTTGAAAAAGTCCAATTTTGCAATGCAAAAAAGTCTTTGAAAGACTTTGTGAAACAGTAAAAAGCTTTTGGTCAAGTTATGCGCTGCGGATGCTCAACTAGACTTAATTGCAATACTAAACTCAAAATTCCATTACTTAATATTATTCACTAGGAAACATAAATTTTCCAAACCTCAAAAGTCAATATGATTCTTTAAAGGCTGCAGTTGAAGAAAAGGAGAATGAAGGGGTGCAGGCAACCACTTCCAATATGCTTTGCATCCACCGCTAGTATTGGAGTAACCACTGCTGCTATTATTATACCCACTGCCAGTTCACACGTTTCCACTGCATAGGCAACCATTGCTACAATTATAACGACATCAACAACACCAACACCAAAACCAAAAAAGGCTGACAATGAGATTGCCATACTAGTCTACAAAAAAGGGATTGCAGATCCAACTTTGGTATTTCAAAAGCAATCTCACCCTATCCCTGCACCTAGACCTATTGCTAAGACTCTAAACATTGGTGAACCTGTGCAGAAAGATGTAGTTACTCAAACTGATATTGGAAAGGGTAAAGGGATTGCAGATCCAACTTTGGTGTTTCAAAGTACAGAGGATCAGATAGCTTTTGATGAAAAAACACTCCTTATTAGTCTACAAACTGCCACTAAATTTTTAATGAACCAAGTAATGTTACATACTTAACTAACGACATCTAAGGTATCATACCCTACATAATTACGAATAAGATACACATAAAAAGAGCAACGGATTATAAAATGGAATTAACACCTATCTAACATAGCTATTCATCGAATAACAAAAACGATTTATTATAACACAGAACCAACTGGAAATAATCATATGTAATAAACAACGAGAACAATATTTACGTAGAATATTTGGGAACATTTTTTTAAAACTTGATCAATCGAATGTGGTTTGCAATCAACACTGTAGCTTTAAAGATGGTGACATAACTGACGTTACAAGAAAGACAGGGGGCTGATGAAGAAGACGGTTTGATTTGTGAAAATAGTACTGCGAGAAGCAAGAGAAAACCGATCACTATGGATGCTTTATTGGGCGGGTCAGTGACTTTTGGATTTTGAACTCTCTTAATTAATGGATACTGTACTTTTACTATTGAAATGTGTACTTTTTTGTCTAACGTAAAATGACGATAGAACCGTTTTTTAAAAAATACGGTTGCCCAGCGACTTTTGGTTGCCCAAAAAATAATACCTTACACATACGGGACACTTGTCGGTCTGTGGTTGAGTTGCCCAATAACAGCGGTTGCCCTCGGTCTAGTTTCAAATTTAAAATAAAAGTGGTCCATAAAGTGATATGCATCAGGGCGCGCGGTCTATTTGTGTCATTTTCCCTTAATTTAATTTCTCGGAAATTAACTTTTACGAGTAATTGGGTAGGTTCATTCACGTAAGTTGTTACACGTACATTTTACTTAAACCAACACGAGACTATGTTCAGTCTATATACTTTATGCATTTTAGTTTCCTTACAATCATATTTTATAAATCATATTTTTACTTTTTCCATTTTTACGTAAACCTTGCACCTTTTACGTTTTACGCATTTACAGCTTACGTTTTAAAGTTTAGAAAACGTTTAAATACTCCATTAAACTTGTGTCCTATCTAATATACTCAATTATTTACTTTGACAAGTAATAAAAATTGTATATGTTTTAGACTTTTATATTTCCTGGTTTTACGTTTCACGTTTTAAAAGTTTTACGTTATCAATTACTGGGATCATACTACACCCTCTAAACACAAAAGTACCACAAAAATAACTACAAAAACCTACATAACCCTTCCACTCATCACATAAAAACGCCACATACATCTACAATTGTCCAATTTATGGACAAGTGTAACTTCACACATACATACTTTTACACTAAACTAGATCAAACCAAAATGATACTTTCATTTGATATCAAGAAATTTCACCCACTTTTTTGTGTTCTTCCTCTTGGGTTGTACGAATCACAACACACAAACAATTCCATAGTTTAATTTTTTGCTCAAGATTATCCCATCTAGATTGAAGTGTAAGTGTTCCTAACTTGTTCTTGATTCAAATCAACACAATCTCATCAAATGTTGGGTTTTATTGGAAGATTACACGGGTTTTTGCAAGAGTTTTCATGGAAGATTTTTAAAGGATTATATAAGAGTTTTCAAGGTTTTTGGTCAAAGATTTGAAAGCTTGGTTTATCGTTGGGTTTTTAGTGATTAAAAGACTCGTATGTGTGTTCTTGATCATTGTTGTTGTTCTTGTTCTTTTTCATTACAAAACCTTGTAAGGGAACCAAATATTATTTCATTTCACATCTATATTTTATGTATATTATATGTAATATTTATTTATATGATATTGTTATATATTGTACATGGCTAAGAACATTAGAAAAACATGTTTGGACTTTGTTTGATTAGGACAGTTTTTGAAATCAGTAGGTTTAGAGACTTGGATAAAAATATAGTGTTATATATATATATATATATATATATATATATATATATATATATATATATATATATATATATATATATATATATATATATATATATATATATATATATATATGTCTTAGCTTTGTTTCAATGGGTTGCTCGACCCATAATTCCACCCGATGATTTAATTAGAAAATAAACCATAAAACTATGCCAGATTTTACAACATGTTTTCAATGGCTAAAAAATCAAAAAAATTTGTAAAGAATTTCCTATTGGTGTTCAAATAAAAGTTGTAACAGACCCTTTAAATTAAACGTGGTCGCTTGAATGGAATTAAACAGAGTTGTAGTTTGTAAAATAGAGCCGATTTTGTGGGACAAAAATGTGCAGCCAAAAATCCGTTTTGATGCACAAGGGTATTTTGGTAATTTGACAGTAGTGTTGTAACTTTTAAGATAATGGGACACACAAATTTGATAAATACACTCAAATACTTTTCCGAGGACATAAAAACCGAGTCATAACTCTTTACGGTTTAGGAGAAACGAAATTTATAACCTAGGTTAACACTTTTGAACTAAATCACACTTAACATCGGGTTTATTAAACTTACCAACACATCGTAAAAATTTTCCCAATTCTTTTATATATTTGGTAAGGAAAATTTACCAAAATAAACCAGTCGTCCTACGGCGTATCACTTTCTAAACTAAAAATAACTTTAATTCAAAAATAGGTCGGGCGATCGGGCAACTTGTACAATGGGACACTTGTCGAATTCATAAGCTGAACACTTAGCATCTATCGGGACAGTAGTCAAATTCATAAGATGACACTTAGCATGTTGTACAGGTCGCCCGGTCGCTTGGTTTATTTTCGAATTAAAATTATTTCTGGTCTAAAAAGTGACAAGCCTTAAGGCTACTCATCTATTTTGGTAAATTTCCCAATTTATAAACACCATGCACAATGATATAATCAATATAAATACTTTATAAAAATCACTTCTATTTTCACATTCATTATTCTCATTTCAAGTCGCGGCATATTACTTTAGGTTTCTCCTAGAATAATTCGCGGCTTCTCGTTGCATTATCTCGTTGCTTTACGGTGAGTTCATGACCCACACTTTTACTTGTTTTGAGCTACTTTTTGAGTGAGAATGCATGCTCGTTTTACTTACATATTTTACTCGTTTCGTGAAACACTTTACTTGTTTACTGAAACACTTTACTCGCTTTATTTAAATACATGGTTTGTATTTACTTACGGACAAAATTGCACTAAACATTTACAAATTGCCTAAGTTATGAACCGTTAAATACGTAGTATGCGTGAATGTTTTGAATAGATCTATTGGGATTAAACTCCCCCGTCCGGGTGGTTTCCCCACTTGACTAGGTATGTCAAACGGACACATAATCATTTGAGGAACTTTGAGTGTCTTGGGTGGACATCTACCAGTAACTAGAAACCAGAAAACTTAAGGCTTCGGTGTTAGAAACTTAGGGCAATGGTAACAATTTTTATATATGACATTGATCGAAATAATACATATTTCTAGAGAGAGAGAGTAGAGAGATAAAGGTGAAAGAAAATGTGCTACTAAAATGAATAAATGAAAGGAAGATACACTATTTTCCCACACCTCTTATGGAGAGTCATGAAGGGTATTTATAGACCTTTTACAACACTAGTTTTTCCCATGTAAAATATGAGTCCATGCGGGTGAAACTATCTTACGTATCTAGTCTAATTCGCGTGTAAGACGTTATATTCACAAAATAGAAAAGCTGACAATCTCGCTCTAAGATATCGTCGTACGTGAATGGCTACAATGATACCTATAAATACATAATCAAAGTTAAATAACAATAACCAAAGTTAGATAACAAGATTGACAATATAGTTGAAGCGTAGAGTCTCTGTAAACAAGATACTGAGGATGACTTGGAGTTCCTTCTTCTGATTATATCGGCTTTGATCTTTGTCCATTGTCGGCTCTTGATCCTTTTCAGCTTTGAACTCATTATGCATCATCCTTGAAGCTCCTTCTTCCGAATACTCGACATCGATCTTTGTTTATGGTGAAGGCGTTGATCCTTGGAGTTATGAACTTCGTGTGCTGTAATGGTCTATTTAGGTTATTATTCCCTCCTAACTAGTGAGCATATTCTTTTCGTTTGCTCCCTCGCAAACTGACAACCCTTTTTAAATATCTTTAATCTTCTAATCACGCAGCGGATAAAGTAGAAGAGACATTTGAATTCAGCAAAATGGTTGTATGGTCGGGTAGCAACATATCAACATAACTCACATAGAATGCTTCCAAGTTGTCCAATTAAAGCCCCAATGTGCACATTAGTGAATACCTTTTGAGGTTCAAGATTAAATCAATCAATGATTCCTCTTTAGTTCCAAATTAAGCACAAATACCTCAATCAACCAAATTGCGAAAGATGAAACAATAATACCCAGCTAACCTACCAGAAAAATCAAAGCTGTATATGCCAATAGCCCTTCTTCTTTGACCCGATAAATCTCCGTGTACACTACTTCTCCCTCCTAATGGTTGCGAGTTATCGGAATCATCATAATGTAGTTTACATGTCGTAAAATCAATTTTTTTTGGAAGAAATATTAAGGCCATAACCTATTTAAGCACATTTTCCGTGAGAATATGTCGAAAAATTATGAATCTCTTTTTCTACAATCTTATCTCTTCTCTTCAACCTATAAGTGACCTCTTCAAAATCAAACCAGCTAGTAAATGACCACTGAATGGAGACAACCCAATATAACCGATCTGAAAATGAAGTAAACACCCCTTAGACATGTTACTTAATCTTGTACAAAAGTGTAACTAAGAACCTATGTTGAGCACTACAATGTAACTCCTTAAAGCATAGGTAGTGCCATATACCCAAACCAATAAAACAATATATGGAATATCCCCCTCTTGGACTCTCCACAACTCCGTGTGACACTAAGTACTGCGACGTAACTCCTTAAAGTGATAGCTAATGTGAGCATTAAGAACTGACTTATGCGTTTATAGATCACACATTTAGCTAGATGTCCAAGTCTTAATAACTACCAATGAATGCTCAAACAAGTATCTCCAAAAGTCATGCATCCATCCAACCTCTAAACTTTGAGATAAATAAGTAAATGTGCCTGTGAAATGAACTTTAAACCCAAATAAGCAATATCGTACAAAAACTCCCTAGTCATAAAAATCCGATACTAGCCGTTGTCATTTGATTGTGATTCTTGATCATGATCTTTTAAGCTATACGTGGTTTGTTTTGAAATGGGAAAATTGGTGTTAAGATAATGAAATGATGAAACGAATCATGTTTAAGTATAGACCAATAATATCCAATCTGTTTTTGGTATGTGCTCGAAAACTAGGGCTTTCTATGTTAGATATTCGGTGAAATCTTAAGAAACTCAGAAGAATATCACCGCTTGAAGCTCGGTAAAAACCCTAGAAACTCGAAAGAATTTTGGTAAAACTTATAGACTAAACTTGGACACCGAACTAGGAGACCAAACTTGGAGACCAAACTTGGAGACCAAACTAGGATACCAAACATGGATACCAAACTCGTAGAAAACATGCAAACTTGGAGAAATCCATCCCAAACTTGGATAAATGAATGCAAACTCGGAGAAACTCATACCAAACTCGGAGAAATGCATGCAAACTCGAAGAAATGCATAGCAAACTCGGAGAAACTCGTACCAAAATCCGAAGAATTCATACCAAACTTTGTAATCTTCAAAAAATTTCCGGAAAATCGAAAGAATTCATACCAAACTCGAAAATATTCAAAAAAAAATCATACAAAATACATACTTTTTCCCGAAAAACACCAAAAATACGATTTTTTTTTCAAAACAAAAACCATTATTCTCCCCCGGTTAGCTCTGGTACCACTTGTTAACATCAAGAAACATCTTCAGGAGGTCGAGGTCGATCGAAATAATACATAGTTTCTAGAGAGATAAAGTAGAGAGAGAAAGGTGAAAGAAAAAGTGTTTTATTAAAATGCATAAATGAATGAATTTACACTATTTTCTCACACTACTTTATGGAGAGTCATGAAGGGTATTTATAGGCCTTTTACAACACTATTTTGCCCCATGTACAATATTTGTCCCTGCGGGTGCAACTATCTTATGTATCTAGTTCAATTCACGTGTAAGACTTTATTTTCAAAAAATAGCAAAGCTAATAGCATGTGTTATAATGGTCATATACACTTATTTCTTGTGGTCGACACTTACTATTTCCATTTATCACCATGAATTTATATGTAGACCTAAGATGTTACAAGTATTGTATAGGGGGACTTGTAAGTTTTAACAAGATTAGGTTGACATATACTTGTAATGAGGATTTACTTAAAAAGGTTTTCATCTTATTTACAATAAACTTGTGATCTCACCAACCTTTGTATTAACACTTTTAGCATGTATTTTTCTCAGGCTTGTAAGGCAATAGCTTGCATTTGGAGTATTTGGGTCGCATGACATGTTTTGAAGACTTGATAAATTATTTTCACCATTCGATAATATTTTGTAAAACGTTTATGTAACCTTATACTTTGAGACCTCATATCATTTATCAAACGGTAACTTTTAAAAACGTTTCATTTAGAGTCCGTTTTCTATGATTTGAACTTTGTATTATAAAGTAACCCCCCAGTAACACTATCTTCCGCTACGATATTTTAGGGGTGTTACACAAAAGAAACAATCTCAACTGCAGGATGTAGGAGTTAAGTGGAATGCTATGTAGTGTCAGATGATGCACTTATGATGAAGAAGTTTAATGATAATGGGCCATATTTTGTGTTGTCTTTTGGTTGTAAAACACTAAGTACTTGTTCCCATTTAGATATAGTATTTTGTAGTATATTTGGATTTTTTAAGACATATTTTGTTTGAATGTGTTGTGCATTGGCATTGCCATTTTTAAGTACTTTTGGTTACTGCAATCTTTTGGCTGCATTGCATTGATAAATTTGACATCTTATGTTTTGACTGCATTAACATCAGTAAAATGGACTGCATTTTCTTGGGGCTTTTGGTTTTGACTTTAAATACAGTGACTGCATAAATCTATTGCATTTTGGCTTTTGGTTGAAACACATTCTACATATATCTAGGTTGGCAATTGGCTTTTAAACACAAACCTGGACTGCATATACATCATTTATGTTGACCAGTTGCCTTATGGTAATAACTCAAACCTTGATAAAAGAGTTGTCAACTGCTATACCATTTGAACATTTGAACAACCAAAAACATCAACAAAATCACTTAGCATTATTAAATTAACAATGTAATTCAAAAGGAAAATAATATATTTTCATTAAAGAACAAAATACAACACCACCATTCGTACATACATTAACCTACTACATTGTCAAACTACTTTAATGCCAAGACAAATGAGATGAACATTGCCAAAACAATGATAATTGACTTCCAAAAAGTCAAACTAGATAAACACTTCCTCAACTCAACCTTTGTATCATTCAGCTCCATCGCCAACATTTCAATCCTTTCTCACTACTCATTTTAGGCTTTTAGCACCCAAATCTCTTCTTTAATTTGGGTTATATACAACTCGTAAAGAGAATGCATATACCTATCATACTCAATTTCTGGATCATACCACTCCCAACTTTGTCACTTCTTCTTTAAGGGTTTCTGGAACAAATCATTCAATAAGATATATAAAGAAACTATTATTTTTGGAAAGAAAAAAAAAATATAAAAATTAAACATACGTATCAGTGTTGACAAACAACGAATCTTCTTGTTAGATTGTTGGCTGTCCTTTATTCTAAAATCCTTAAAGGGAGATTACACTCATATTCATCTTGTATGTAACGAATTTCGTTTCATATGATTGAAGAAGAATATGGTGACACTATGAAATTAGAGTTAAGGTGTAACAGAAATATGTGAGGGAGGGAAGAATTAAATTTGAGTTAAAGTTTGGTAGAAATTATGGTTCATTTAAGTTAAAGGTTTAGTAGAAATTATGGTTCATGTTTGGTAGAAAATGATGAGACGGATTGAAATAAAAGGTGTTAGTTGGGTTAACCCAAATTTGTACTACGTACTATTTGGTGCCTTCGTTCTCTTCTGGTCCACCTTTCTTTTCAGTTATTTGTTTTACAATTATAGCGTATTCTTTAAAAAAATCAAGAATTTAAATTTCATATAAATCGCATCTTTGAAAACGAGTGTTTGAACTCACGATCCCCATGCTCTAATCCGCTCAAACTTAGCCGATTTAAAGCTCATGATCAGAATTGTTAAAACTATAAGAAACGAGGAACAAACTTGAAACCAAACATCGAACAAGAAATTCAAGACTATGCATGTGGCTGCTTTTACAAACGCCAATGCTAAAAATATGTTTAAATTCAAATACCCTACAACACTAAAGCCTAAAGGCAATCATATTTCGAATTATAGAAATCACAAACGCCAAATGTAGCATATTGGCATCCAAAAGAAAAATAATATCATGATTTTCAATTGAAAAATGCTAGCATTAATTGGTTTTGAATCGTTGTTTTATACTCCCTCCGTCCCAAAATTATAGTCTCCTTTCTATTTTTTCGGTCTTTCTTTTACCACTTTGACCTTAAGTATTTTTTTTTTGTGTTATATAATATTTGATGCAAAATATATGAATTGATTGAGTTTTTAATGTATTTTCATTTGGTATAATTTTCATCAACTATTGTATAACATAAACGAAAATATTTATGGTCAAAGTTGAAAGAGAAAGACCAAAAAAGTCAAACGGGAACTATAATTTTGGGACGGAGGTAGTAGTTTTCTTTTTGTTAGTTTCACGATTTGTTGCGAGGAGATTTAAGAGGTAAAAATGACGATAACTGAGATACCCACGGTATTGAAAAAGATGAAGTTTGGTTATTGGAAACTCCCCTTGTCTATCGGTAGGGATGAGATGCTAGAAGAGTAATATATGCTTGCAAAAAGTTAAAAATTGGTATACGCGCGAGAAAAAATAAAAGAACTAGGAGGGTATATACAAGGAAAAATCAACATAATATTTTGAGGAAATTTCTAAAAGAGACACATAAGAAACAGTGTTACTAAAATAAACAATTGAAAGCTGTGTTACCAAAAGCTACTTTACGCGCAAATTGTTTGCTCTCCCAACTTTTTTTGCGCTCCACGCTTTAGATCATTACATGTGTACTTTAAGACTAAATATAAAGTGGACACGTGGCAGGGAGTGCAATTTTTTTGCTCTCCCTATCTTTTTTGCGCTCTCAATTTTGAAGATTTACTAGGTTTAGCGGGGACGGAGAGCAAAATTTTTGCTCTCCCAACTTTTTTTGTTCTCCCAATTTCGAGTATCATGTGGAAAAGAGAATGACACGTACACGGAGAGCAAATATTTTGCTCTCCCTCCGGTTTTTACGCTCCATAAGTATTTTCATCCGTTTTTTTTTTTAAGATTTACTTGGTTTAGTGGGGACGGAGAGCAAAATTTTTGCTCTCCCAACCTTTTTTGCTCTCTCAGTAGATGGTTACATTTAGATTTCAAAAGCAACAAAATATGGTTTTCCCTTTTTTACATTTGGGAGCGCAAAATAGAGTGGGAGAGCAAAATAATTTGCGCTCCGTATACTTTTTTATTCGTGTCAGTTGGAAAAAAAATGCGCTCAAATTAGATTTTGGTAATCCTAATTTAAAAGGTAGTTTTTGATAAAATTAAATTCATATGGCAAGTGACATTTTGTTAATATGTTTTAATATTTTTGTATTTATCAACTCCCATTTGAATATTAGTGAAGCATCTTATTAGATGGCAAGAAGCTTTGGGATACACGGTATCCAAACCTTTCTTTCACATACCTCGGGATATCTAAGATTCTGATGAAGCACGAAAGATTGAATCAATGATGCCCTCGTAATGGATATAACAGAAAAGGTTGGTTGCATGTCTAATGTGAATCTTCACTTGCTCTCGCGTCTGGTTATTCATTGTTGATAATCAAACGAACGAAACAAATAACAAATCAAACAAACGAAATGGAAGCTTTATTTCAAATTATGAAACGAAATACAAAACCAAATTCGTAGATACCAAATACAAAATTTCAATTCAAATGTACCAAATTCTAATTCCAAAATTACCAAACTATTATTCAAAAGGTACAAATAATTATAATGCTCATAATCCCTATTTATAGGCAAACTAACAGTCATAGATTAGTTTCCTTATTCCAAACAAACTTGTAGGACAAGTCACATAAATTATCAAATAACCCCTAAAGTTTAAGTCACTTTTCTAACAATCTTCACCACGACTTAAACTCATCCACCTGCTTCAAATCAAATTCAAAGTTCTAAACGCTAGAGATACTTGCAAAATTTTAAAACAAATATTCGAAAAAGCAAACCGAAGCAAAATCGATCCAAGGCAAATGTCGATGACTTCAAAACAAATAATCAAACGTTAACCGATAAATTCAATATGGTCAACCAAACAAAACCAAATCAGCTCAAACGATCTTCAACAAAGACAATCAAACTCGGACAACCAACTACAAAATCCCGATAAACGAAGATCCTAAATTTTCCAAACTAACAAGTTTCTAACGACCGAACAAATTCCAAACGAACAAAATTCAAACGACTTGTTATAACCAAGTCTTCAAACACTAAATTGATCTTTAAATTCCAAATATAAAATTTAAATTCTTATGACCCACTTATTTTATAAGTATTACGGTCCAACTTCAAACTTATTATCCACTTATCAACCAAATTCAAGTTAACAAATAGCTTGACAAACGGGCTCTAATAACTTATACGCCCCAAATATGATATATGTAATAATTTTAATTACCCACTTATATAATACTACGTAAGTATTACCATCCAAATTCAAATATCCAAAACAAAGCAAATTCAAATAACAAATCTTTAAAAGACGGGATATTTCCATATATCCCCAACCTAAACCTTCTAATGTCATATTTACCCGATCAAAACTCATAATAACATATATATACTCAATCTAAATAATAATTTGTCATATTTACCCATATTATTAATTTAATCATTTTCAAAATTTATAAAATTAATAATAACTATTTTTCACAAATACGTTGACTAGATACCTCCGAATCTAGGTTTACATAAAAATTAACGGGTGCTTGCATGACTACATGATCATGATTTTTCATCAAGTAACCTCTTTTATAAGTAGTATCTGATTGTTCATAAAACTTCTTGACTTTCAGGGTTAGTTTTTTTTCTTCAGTTTTTACAAAGGTTTTAGTGGTGATTTGATCTTCTGATGAGATCACGTTTCCATATTTGGGGTATGTTTGGCAAAACTAGCCCTAAGCTGTAAACTGTAAGTTGTAAACTGCAAAACTGTTAACAAGAGCTATAAGCTGTATCTTTTTTTTAATAACAGTGTTTGGTAAATTAGCTGTTAAAAGTAATTATAAGATTTTTAAAATGACATAAAAAGGACAAATCTATAATTTTAAACAAATGTTTGGAGGGTATATTAGTAATTTAAAGTTTTAACAGCTCATAGACATTTAAAAAGCTTCATGAATCAGCTTTTTATTTTGGAGCTATTTGTTTGAAATAAAAGCTTGTAAGTATATCCAAACGAAGCTACTTAGTTTATAGGAGATTATTTTGTAACAAAAAACTAATAGCTCTTCCAAAAAACCCGTGCCAAACAGAAATGTCATTTTCAATTGCCATGAATTTTACGTACTCCGAGTATCTAGTTGTGTAGTGTTGACCACACTCGTTAGACCCCCATGGCTCCATGGCTTAATGTTATGAGTTGTGACATGTAAATGCTTTTACATTTTTGAACCATTTAAACAATTAAAAACTTACTAATACACTATAACACAAGCATTTATGTGACAAATAAGAAGTTCTAATATCAGTTGGGTTTTATCATGTATTACGACAATTTACCCATGAAATAAAATAAAGGACGTGATGATAGTTGATGGTATTATCATATGATGATAAAAATTTATTTACGATCAATTTCTTTATTAAGGTATGATGAGAATTTAATAACATAAATTAAATTTTAACTTGTTTTATAAAGAAATGGGTAAATATGATAAATTGTTACTCCGTATTTAGATTGGGTATATATGTCATTATTAATTTTGGTTGGGTAAATATATCATTATAAAGTTTAAGTTGAGGATATATGAATTTATCCCTTAAAAGAAACCAAATATGCCAATAACCCAATTTTTTTATGTATACTAACCAGCTCTTGTGATGCGAAACCCACTTTCTAATGCCAGCGGCCCCAAAAATTCCAAATTCAACAAACCAAATCTAATATTTAACAAACCGACTTCTCAAACATGGCCCCAAAATACCCAACGGTTTACAACCTATTCTATGATTTCTTTTTACAAATAAATAAATCAAAATCTAAACACCAAAACCAAAGCCATCTGATATCACAGAGCAAACAAACAATTAAATTTGAAGCCTAAACTTTCGATCCTTCAAACGAACAAAAAAAAAATTGATACCTCAATCCAAACGAATACTAAACGTATTTTTTTTCTTCTTCATCTTCAACCTAGCTTTTGATACCACTTATTGATAATGAAACGAACGAAACAAATAACAAATCAAACAAACGAAACGGAAACTTTATTTCAAATTACCAAACCAAATACAAAACCAAATTTCATAGATACCAAATAGGCTAGTCGACTCCGGGCTATCCAAAAAGGCTAGTCGCTTTGGGATTAGTCGGCTCGTAATGTCGAGTCAAAAACCACGTATACCCAAAAAAAAAAAAAAAAAAAAAAAAAATCCGATTCAAAGGTATCAAATATTTATTCCTAAGTTACCAAACTATTATTCACAAGGTACAAATAATTCTAATGCTAATAATCCGGACAAACTAACCGTCATAGATTAATTTCCAAATAACAAACAAACTTGTAGGACAAATTACCAAATAACCCTTAAAATTTAAATCACTTTTGCTAACATTCATTAAGCAATAACCTCTTGTTTGATTGCTTGATACAAAGGAATGCTCTATACAAAGCCATTATAATTCCCACATAACTCTAAACATCAAAATTAAAGGGATGAAACGAATAAAAAATAATATATTACAATTAACATTGCTTCAATTCTTTGTGTCAAGAACATGCATCGTGACATAATCACTCAACTCGTTTATGTATACGAAATTGGGATGGTGTACAGAGTTGATGTTTGAGAATGTTATCGACCTTAGTTATGTTTTTTATATGTAAATTTGATACACTGTTTTTGATATGTTTTCTAATTGGAATGGCTTTAGGATTAGTATTGATACCTTTGAATTTTGTTTTTATATATATTCATTTGTTAGTTCCCGATTTGTACAATCTAAAAAATTTGAAAATTTACACTCGTTTTGATTTCATCAGATTGTTTTGTTAGGGGGTGTTTGTTTCGGCTTATACATCCAACTTATAGTTTATTTGATGTTGGGCTTATGTTTAACAATCTCACTTTTTTATGGCTTATTTTGACATTTTTCGGTTTATATAAGTTCATTATGACATAATGAACGTATAGAAGCGGGGAAATTTCAATTAAAAAAAAGTTAGCTTATAAAACATAAGCCCAAAATCAAATAAGCCATAAGCTAGCTATATAAGCCGAAACACATCATTAGGACCTATTGGTTATAATTTGAGCTTTTTTGTTTAGTATAAAAGGTCATTAGTTTGTGGGCTGCTTGGTAGATTTTGGAAGGGAATTAATCTATACTACTATATAAAGTGTTTGGTACTTTCTTTAAAAAAAAGTCTTAAAAAAATAAGCCTACACACTTACTATAAGAGGAAGGCTTAAAATTCAATACATCACATTATTCAATGCACATATTTTTCAGACGTACAAGACAAGAAGCATAGTGTACACCACTTTAATGCACATATTAAAAAACAGAACACCATATTAATGCTATTTAATATAGTCAATTAATTTACTGGTCAATAAATACAATTAATACAGTTATTAAAACACCCCTTACATAAGAAATACAAATTATCAAGCACATTTTATAACCAAATTAAACACAATTCGTGCATTAAATATCACTAATACAAATAATAAAGCACATTATACAAATATTCAATCTCAAACGGGCCAAATGGGCTTGAGCCCGAACGGGCACGGGCTAAACGAAATTCTTTATATGTGTAAATTTAGTGTCAAAAAGAACATAAAAAAGAAGATGCCGGTCGTCTTACTGTGCTTAAAATGTCACATGAAAAGCATTTGTTCGCTATAGAAATAGTCATCGGGTACTGCGGGTACCCTTCTAGTAGTATTGATATTGGGACAGAGTATATCTTAATTGAAATTCGATGCAGCCTGATTGGATGAATTGGAATATTTGCTTTGTTGATAATTTGAGAATGGAATTAGTTAATGCATAACATATGGAACTAATGCATTAATTTTGTGGTTTGTTTGAAAGTTATTTTTGAAGTTCGACAGCTAGGCTTTGGAATTTGAGCCGTGATTCGTATTATATACATGGGTTATTAGAATTATTTATGTATCATATTTTGGGTTTTTGAATAATTAAAGCTCGTTTGTTAAGTTATGTTATTTATTAACTAGAATTTGTATGATACTTGTATGGTAAATTTGAAGTTGGACCGTAATACTTATCAATAAGTCGGTTAATAGAATTTGGATTTGATATTTGAAATTTGTAGATCGATTTGGATTTTGAAGACTCTGGTATAAATATGTCGTTTGGATTTTGTTCGATCGCTGGGAATTTGTTCGTTTGAAAATTTTGGATTTTCGTTAATTGGGCTTTTTAAGTTGGCTGCTTGAATTTAATTGTCTTTGTTGAAGATCATTTAACCAATTTATTTGTTTGGTTGATCATTTTCAATTTGTCACTTAACGTTTGATCATTGGTTTTAAAGTCATCGGCATATATTAAAAAAAAAAAAAATAAAAAAAAAAAAAAAATAACTAGCAAGAGCAACTACAAAGGATCACCTACCATTTGTTGTCTAACTGCTAACACCGGAAAATACTAAGAATAATATTTTGCATAAAGATAAGATATTATAAATAAATAAATGAATGAATTAAAAAAAAAAAAAAAAACAAAACTAGCCAAAAGTCATTAAGCATATAATTGTAAAAACTTCTCGGTGAAAAGAAAATATACTGGAACAGAGTAAAAATCTACCCTTCAAACCAGACACGTACAACTTATTTAATTAGCATTTCATAATGTTAATGATATGATGTTTTAATTGATCTCAACCTTGAAATCTTCATTGCTTTCCTCCCCTTCTTTCAGCTTAGGAAGAGTTATCGTCAACTCTCCATCATGCATTTCTCCTACAATAGCACTCCCCTTGATGTATTTTGGTATCTCAAAGATGTCTTCATACTCAACACGCTCGTAATCTTCCTGCACTTTATTACCTTTGACATTTAACCAGGTGTATCCTTTAAATTCAACATGTGACTTCACATCCCCCTTGCTGAGTCCAGGCATGAGCATTTCTATGTAGCAGTTTTCTTCATCCTCATCCGTGTAAACGACAGGATCTTTCGCCTTTTCATTCCTAACATTCAATTTCGCATGATAGCTCCTTCTCCCAAAGGTAGGTGAGAATCGATCAAACACTTCTGAAATCATAAACAAACATATTCACTCAATTTATTACAAAGAATCAGTATCAGATGATTAATTATGAAACCATATTCACTCACATTCACTCTCACAAATATATTAGGGTTTTTAAGTAATAATAATAAATAAATTGTTATTCTGGCATTTAATCAAATGTTGGTTTAAAAGAATTGATCATGGGTGCATTTCTAAAGCTTTTGGAGCTTAGAGGGTGCATGTACTATTCCATCCTCGTAGTGTTAATACGATATAAATTATAAAACTCCTATCAAAATGTAAATTTAAAGTTTTCTAAAGTATATAAGGCCTTAAATGCTAAGGGGCATACATATTCATTTTGTATGATTTAACATTATATAAAGATATTTACGATTCCAAAGATATATAATACGTGACCAAAATTAATGAAACCAGGGTCGTCTTATGAATTTTGGAGACCCTGAGCGGTAACGATAAGTACGCCCTCACGTTTGACGACCGTCACTTTTTTTTTTTATCGATCTGTGTAAGAGCATGCAGCTGAATTCTAATGTAAAAAACATAGAATGGCCGACCTTTTCATTCTCAAACATGCAATCGCCGCTTGATGGTTTCTTAGGGCTCGTTTGTTATATTGGTGGGTTTATGATTAGGATTTGGATTTGGATTTAAATTTGGATTAGGATTTGAATTTGATGTTAGAGAGAGAAAAAAAATAAGGTGAGAGAAAATAATATAATTAAATTGAAAATGAATATTTTAATAATTAATAAAAGTATTTAAAAATAATTTTTATTACTTTATAATATATATATAATAAGAGAGATGTTGTGAGTGATGATAAATCTGACCCCACATGTTGTCAGTAATCCTACCTCTCCACCCATGGATTTATACAGTGCCCATATCTTACCATCTATCCTAAATCCTAAACCGAAATAACGAAACAAACAATTAAATTTTGGATTGAGCCTAAACCTCCCCTATAAACCTAATTTTGGATTCAGCCTAAACCTCCCCTATAAACCCTTAAACCAAACTGACCCTTAATCTTCTATTTTGATTGTGATCACATAACATTATTCCATAATTTAAACTTAACCAAGGACTAAAATTTATGCACCAACACATTGTGTGAGCCACAATTCCTTTTTTCGTTCTGAAGATGAATTTATTTTGGATTTTTTTTTTTTTTTTTTTTTTTTTTTTTTTTTTTTTTTTGTAATCTATCCGATGACTGTAGACGTTTATTTAACTTAAGTGTTTAGGCTTCTCTTTTACTGTATAATACATTATATTGGAGAAAAGCCTTGGGAAAAAAACTACTTAAGATACGCACTTATGAATATATAACTGGATGATATATTTATGGGAGGCCTCATAGAATTGGTGGCTTTATGTAACCGCCCCGCTACATGGTGTTCATCGGCACCACATGAAAGTTTAATTAACCCAAAAAATAAAAAATAAAACATAAAAGATTAGAAATATTAAGTCCCGCTTGATTGGTTGGCAATAAAATAATGTAATCGTGTGTAATTATTATATGTTTAATGTTATTTATATTCATTATTATTATATTCATCTCATTTATATCATTTTCATACCTATTTTATGTAACCAAAAATTACAAAACTGTTTATTCAAATTAGAGCACTAGGTGCTCACAAACTATCTGTCACGCGTTATAAAAAAAAAAGTTGTCAATTCAACACTTTTTACATATAACTTAGATGGATACATATACAAACATATATACATACTTTAGTTACCAATATGTTTAGATGGATACTCGCATAAAACTTAAAATATAGATTTCACACACATATTTGTAGAGGAATATGCAAGCACACTTGCAGAAGTATCTAGAAAATGGCTATGTAAAACTTAAACATCGAAAGATTAATTTATAGAAGTGATTATGAAAATTTTATCAATATGTATCGATAATTCTACAGTAAATTTATTGTTAAATTTTCCTAAAATTATAAGAATTGTTGCCTTGTACAATACTTTTTTTTAAAATATTTTTTGCGCTTAAGATAAAAAGTTTATCAAAATTTAAACATCTAACTTTGGTGCAATCAACTTGATAAATGACATATTTGTTGTATCATTATTCCGTGCTAAGATAAATGAGAAATTGAAACACCTGTTGCCGCCGCTGGACGAAACAATGGAACTGCGAATCTACCCAGAAGATTGGAAGCGAGAAGTTGCTTCATAATAACTGGCTGGTAAACCATCTCTTCTCTAATATTACAATCAGTGTTTAAAACTTGACGAATGAGTTAATATATAGACAAACCCCACCGGAAATACTAACTATAATTTTGCATTGTGAATCATAGAAAATAACATTTTAATTAGTTACACGTACCCTATACTATTTTGAAAAAATCAAAACGAATTTAGATATAAAATAAACTCTCTTTTTTCGCATTTTAAAGTCAGAATTCATTTGTTTTTCTAAATTTATTACTTTTTTCATGCTTAGCCTATAATTCTATCAAATACTACTAGTTATAATACCCGTGCACGCACGGGGTTTTGACAAAAAAATTTATTCTGTATTAATACTAAATATTATGTGTTTAAAGGTAATTGCATATAGTTATATACTTATGCACGAGTTTTCAAATATACATTAATATCCATTAGAATTTGGTAAAATAAAATTTTGTACTTCTCTTATATAACTCAAGATTTAACCATATTTAGCTGACAAATATGTTGATGTTGCTATTTAAATTTTATTATTGATATTATGTTGTACACAAGATGCGAGTTTAGTAGCACATAATTAGCGTCGATGAAGTTAAAATATATTCCTTAAAGTTTAAAAAAAAAATATATTTTTTTTACATATCCTTATATAAATAAATAAGAATTACATGAGTCATTGTTATAAGTAAATCACATATATATATCTTTTTCATATTATAGTAAGTCGTACTCACAATTTGATAATTATATTACCATTTACAAAAATTTAGTCGTATTTAAAATACAAATTCGTGTCCACATAAGTCATACTTTTAAAATAAAATAAATGAGTCATTACTGAACTTATATAGTAAAAGAAATATTTTGATATTTATAATCCTATGCATATTTTAAAACAACATATATATTGTATTTTAATATATAAAGTATAGGGGGTATAAAGTATAAGGGGGAATTTGTTTAATTTCTAAAGTTATTAAAAAACATGGAAGCTTATAATTTCTAAGTTACACTTAACTCTATATAATTTTTAAAAATTCAACAACTAAAGTTTTATTAATTACCTCATCTTTTTTTAAGTTTTTGTTTTTACAAATTTGACACCTATATTTTATATGTTTTTCTATCCACCAATTTATTAAAGTTTGACCAAAATCAATTTAATTTTGACTTTTATTAACTAATCACATCACACGATTTTACTTACGTGTCGAAATCGAGTTCTCCTATTAGCCCAATTGTTTTTTCAACAAGAATGATTTGGCAAAATCACTCCGAAATGATGTAATTCCTTTATTACATAAAAGATGAGTTTACTAAACAAATACTACGTAGTAATATACACCTTCCTGTTATAGAATTGATTTGTGTTCCAACTTTAGGTGAATCATATCTTATAAAATAATATTTTATTTAGTTGGTCTATAATCTTATAAATACTATGGAATTACGTAGCAAAAAAATAAAATAAAAAGATACTCCCTTTTCTTTTATGGAATTAATATGTGTTCCAACTTTAATTTTTGAAATATACGTTGTATTTTAGGCCTGTTTGGCAACACATAGCTTTTTAAGAACTTCTAGCTTTTTTTTTTGACAAAAAAGCTTTGTTTGGTTCAAATTATTAAAGCTTTTAAAGTTGCTAAATAGCTCATGTTTCAAAAACGCTGTAAAAACAAGCGTTATAGAGGTTTTTTTATGCACAATTACATTTATACCCTCATTTTTTGAAGCACAAGTACACAACCATGTAAACTTCAAACATTTAAGCTAAGACTGGGCGGCAAGAGATAGGTGAATGCAAGGTGAGTTGGTATCTCACTCGTGACTTTTGTGCAGTGTGTATACATTCACTCGTGAGGCACACAATTCAAGAGGACTTAAGGTGAATCGCTCACCTCGTTGATTTGCGTAAAAAGACTGGCCCACTTAATTATTTATTTAGTTTGTGAGTGTATGTGAGGTATTTAGTGGGGTATATTTTAATAAAGTTGGTATTTTAATGAAAGGTGAGGGTAAGGTTACCTTGTCCACAGAAAGGTGAGTGAGAGTGAGTGAAAGAGAGAGGAGAGAGAAAGCTGAAGTGGCGCTGATGTGTAAGGTGAAGGTGACCTTACCTTGCCCTCTAGCCTAAGGGGGTGGTGGCCCCCCAAGTTTTTTTGACATCAAGCTTAAATTTGACTTTTTTACTTATTGTAATTGTCATTTTTCATATAACATGTTGAAAATTTTGTCAAATGGCCCCCCTAAATTTATGTTATACTTTAGCCCTTCTTGTAGAAGTGTTCAAGCTTCGTCCCTGATTGTACATATATTATAAGTTAAAATGCAAAACTGTTTACATGAGCTACAAGTTGTATATTTTTTCCAATGAAAATGTTTGGTAAATTAGTTATTAACTGCAATTATAAGATGTAAAATGATATAAAATAACATATTAATAATTGTAAACAAATATAAAATATAAAAATAATAAACTCATTATATCTATATTGCTTATAAAACATTTAGCACTCACTCTCCTAAATTTTTTTAAGATGTCATTAATGTTTTTTTTTAGCATTAAAAATTTTAATGCATAATGTACACAATACATAGCTTTTACTAATTTATCTTCCACAACATTTTAATGCTTCATTTATTATTTCTTTTTGAATTAGTTTAGTTTTAATGCAAAAATGCACATATAAATGAATATGATTTTAAAATGCATGCAAAACTACAAAGTTCTAAAACAATTATTATATCGTAAGAGTGTTTCGAGAACCAATCTAAATAAATTTTGAATTATTTAAAATAAAATTAACCACAAAAGTAAAAAACGGTTTTTTGTAAAAGTCAGGACAATTTTTTTAAGACAAATGATGCAAAGATATAAATTCACAAGTGATAATTTATTTGATTTTATACATATTACACATATCTATACTACTTATAAAACATTTAGCACCCTCTCTCCTAAATTTTTTTAAGATGTCATTAATGTTTTTTTTAGCATTATAAATTTTAATGCATAATGTAAACAATACATAGCTTTTACTAATTTATCTTCTACAATATTTTAATGCTTCACTTATTATTTCTTTTTGAATTAGTTTAGTTTTAATGCAAAAGTGCACATATAAATATAAATGAATATGATTTTTAAATGCATGCAAAACTACAAAGTTCCAAAACTATTTTTATATCGTAAGAGTGTTTCGAGAACCAATCTAAATAAATGTTGAATTATTAAAAATAAAATTAACCACAAAAGTATAAAACGGTTTTTTTGTAAAAGTCGGGACAATTTTTTAAGACAAATGATGCAAATGTGCAAAGTGCTAAGTGCTAAGTGCTAATCCAATGATTAATATATTAGTATATTAATGATTATACTTTTCTTGGATAACTCTAAATGATTGCTTAAACATGTAAATTTTCTTTACATTATAAGCGTTCTTTTATTTATATTTTCTATCTATGTGGGACAAGTGTTATAAACAATATTAATGATTCAATCATTTTAATAAATATATACTTACAAGATGTATATATTATAAGCAATTTTTTATTTATATCTTTTATCTACATGAGACAAGTGTAATAAATAATATTAATGATACAAACATGTTCAAAAATATATTTTATTTACTTATTACGAGGTGTTGATTATTACATATATATTTCATAAAAAAAATGTTTCTATTTAGGACTACGGACCACTATCAACTAATTTGACTATAACCCCGTAACATTATTGACTACCGCAACGCAAAATTACGCCACTTTTAATTGTTTTTATATGAATTAGTTTGACATTATCCATCAATTTTTTTAAAGTTACTCAAACTCATTATGTTATCGCTATTGGTAAAGTTATTGTAAGAAAAAACATAAAATTGAAAACATTTTTTGCCAAAAATTTTATTACTTGATATCCGCCGTCGCGACGCGCGGGTACCCTACCATAATATTCTAAAGAGTTGAGATATGCGACATGAAACTTTTGTCATCCGCAAATTTATCGTGACGTAAAACGTTTCAGATTATAAAACATGGTTCATTGGAATTTTTTATTTCAGGGTACTCGCCGCCGCATCGCGCGGGTACCCTGCTAGTTAATAACAATCGTAATGTATTAAGACGACATGCTTGTGATAGTCATTGATGACGTGCATTCCATATTGATGTAGCAATATCATTACGGAATTCATTTCATTAGATGTTCTTTGAGAGACATTTTCGGTGTTTGTTCCGTGGCCAAGAATATCGTGATGTTCATCACGTGGTATATAATTTGAATTTTTCTCGATTATAGTAAATGTCATATCTTTTTTGTCACTATTACGAATGTAGTTATACAAACAAATGCGTACATAATAACACCAATTTTGAGTTTGCACATTAAACCAGGTCATTCTACCAAGTATTTTTTTAACGTTTCTTTTAAATTGCAAACAACCTCTCAGTAGATATCACTATGGTTAATTATATTTAATAACAAATCTCTAAATTGTAGTTCTAATATAGTGTTTACATCATATTTAAGTTTATAAATTATTATTATTATTATTATTTTATAAAAACATCACTATTATTATTATTATTATTATTATTATTATTATTATTATTATTATTATTATTATTATAACAACACTTTTATTAAATTTTATTATTATTATTATTATTATTATTATTATTACTACTACTGTTATTATTATTAATATAAATCTAGTTAATCATATCCAGTTTTGAAAAATTTGTAATATGGTTGAAGGGTACATCAGTAATTTTATGTTTTAACAACTCTGAATTTTTTAAAATTTTCATGAACCAGTTTTTCATTTTGGAGCTACTTGTTTAAAATAAAAGCTTGAAATTGATGTCTCTCATCAGTCATCGTGCAATAACGAATATGTATTCTAACTCAACAACAAAGGATTATTTTATATAAGTATTTTGATATCTAAGTTTATCATAATTTTATATAACTTTATTATTTTCCAAACTTTGAAAAGCGATTATATTAATACCAAAACAAAAAACTAACGAACTGCTAAGGGTGTGTTTAGTTGGGGGAAAACACCTTTGTTTTCCACAAAATGTTTTGTGAAAAACAAGGAAAATAGAGATCGCGTTCAAATTATCATTTTCCAACAAAATGTTTTGCAAAACACAAAATCCCCTATTCCTAATCTAATAAGGAAAATTACAAAACAAATTTTAGTTGTTTTCCTTTGTAACCCCAACCCTCCCTCCCCTTCTTCAAAATAGAAAATACAAATATCAACTAAACGCATTTTCTATATTTTCAAGTGTTTTGTGGAGATAAATTTCTCATCCAAATTTTTACAAAACTAGAGATAGAAAACAAGAGAATTTTTTCTCCAACTAAACGCACCCTTATCACAACGATATCGATCTTTCTATTAAAGCAACTCTAAACAATTACAACAATGAACCTATCCTTAAACTTAAATTCCTAAGATCATCTTCAATGTTAGCCTTAAATGTATTTTTTGCACTAATTTAGTGAAAATGTACAAATAGCTATATAAATTCTTCTCCGATGTTAGCACTAAAATTGTCACTAGTTTAGTGCAATGAATAGTAAAGCACCAAATATAGTGCGATATTATTCATGACACTAAACATTGTTCTTTTTATTAAAACTCAATGTATTTGTTAAATCTTTGATATTTGACTAAAACTATAAAAACTAGTTTATATAAATTATATTCTTATAATTGTCTAACAAATGCAATTAAAATGAGCCCAATATTGATATATATTTTGTAGTCCATTTTTTTTGTTTATTGTGTGTAAATGTAATTTAAACTTGTTGAAAATGTTTAGTGCAAGTTTTAGTGTCATACACTAGAGTAACTTTTATTTAGTGCAAGCATATTCAATTAAAATGCTAAGTTTGCACTATGTTAGTGCAAAATTTAATATTATACATTAGAGATGCTCTAACGCCCTAAGCTTAATTTTTGTAGCGACCTGTTTTTTCTCTAATTATGTCAGTGTCGTTTTATGTTATTTCACATATAGTTTAGTTACGGCTAGACCTATCTTATCAAACAAATGTATAAAAACACACATAATTTATTCCAAATGTTATCAGATTTTGTTATTTTATTCGTATATTTTCCCTATAAAATGCAATCTCTTACCCATTCCGTCTTCTTGATATAACACAAATTTTTGTGAAGTGCTAACTAATTAAAGTTGTGTATCGATGATAACACAATGTGATGAGCAAAAAATCTTCCTAACAAAAAAGAAAAGAAAAACCTGAGTTTTTTAAAGGCTTTTTTTTAGCTTTTATCATAGTGACAAATATTTAGGTGTAGTTAATAAACCGACATTACTACCTCATGTTGATTGACATTTATACTTCCCTAATTCCTGTCATAAATACTACGTAATTCTTTTCATTAGGTCTCTATTTAGGTCTTTTGTTGGGTCTCTATATCAAAACTCATGATAAATATATGAAAAATGAAAGTTTACTTTTTTTAACAATTTGGTTTCAATATTCCAAAAAGGAAAGTTTACTTTTTTTAACAGGAAATAAAATTTTTAATTAGCTGATATTTTTCTTTAAAAAAGTTGTATTAAATCAAATCAAATAAACTATATTCTTAGATGATTCTGAGTTACTGACTACGTTGGTGTATATATATATGGTCGTTCTTGTCAATAAAATTACTCTGTGCACAAGTTTTTATAGGCTGATGGCTAACCCGGTTGTTCTAAGGCAGTTCATTGTTTCGAATCTACATAGTAGACTCGCCATCCCTTTTCGTCCAGCAGTGACAACAGGTGTCTCACATTGTTTGCACGCACTGATTATTAAAGCATTAAGATTAATTATACAGTATAATATATATGTTTGTAATAAAATGAATTGATCGCTTTATTATGATTTCAGATGTGTTTGATCGATTCTCAACAACCTGCAAGAGAATGTACACCAAGGCTAAATTGACGACCAAGCAGACAACTCCAGACTCATCCAAGTATGAAGATGAAGACAATGTCTACTTAAAAGTAACCATGCCTGGACTTGAGAAGGAGGATGTGAAAGCAACCGCTAGTTTTGGTAGTTATTATTTGGTCATTGATGCCGTAAAGGTGATAGATTTTGAGCGTAGAAAGTACTGCGTAAAATTTGATATACCAAAAGACATCAATGTGACAGGTATCAAACAAGTTATGAAAGCTGGAATTCTAAAGGTCACTCTTCCCAAACTGAAAAAGGAGGAAATGCTTTATGAAGGCGACATCCAGATTAAGATAAAGTAAAACTTTATATTGAAGTCATATACTCGTATAATACTACGGGTAGATCTATGTCTTAATTTTCTGTTTGTTTGATTTACTATATATGCAAATTGTTTTGATTAGGTTTTGAAATCACATGCTTTAATTTCAATAATTTGACACCTTAGCTACTCTTTTTTTTTTCCATCTCTGTGCAAAGGATGTAATCGGGAACATATATATAATAGAGAACTAGCCGGGGTACCCGCATGTTGTAACGGCGGGTATAATTTAGTTGGGTTCACATGTTGGGGGAAAATACTTACGACATCAACTTAAGAATATCTATAATGCAATAAGGTTCTAATGTTATTAACTCATTTTTCAACATAGCAATCCGTGAATTTCGAAAGTCCTGTTCTGTTAACATAAATTAGGCCCTCTTAAACACGAATACTAAAGCACTAAGTGGACAATATAACTAATTGCGGCTATTATTTAAATGTCATCACACTTTTGTACATACAAAAGTCGTTAATCGGTCAAGTGATTTTTTATTAATTTAGATTTTTAGTTGTAATATCTAAGCCTTAAACGTTAAACCCAACAAATATCTATTTATAAGTCAAAACCAAGCCCTAAGTTCAACATTAATGAGAGTCAAAGATGATTTTCGGGATGCTTATTCAAAATAAATTATGCGTTTTGAAAATGTATAATCACATAATCGGTAATAAAACGCAATTTTGAGATATAGTGTTTTGATTTGCTTATTCTGTTTATTATCGCAATAATCTGATAATTAGTTTTATTTGCTTTTGGCAAATCAGATTATTAAGTGACTAAAGATGTAAAATAACCAAAAAGAATGTTCTTATTCCATACATATTGTTGGGTGTAATATCAAAGAACTATACTTTCATTTTTATGGCCTAAAAGTAAATATATGCGCCAAAAGCAAAAGCATGTTCTTTTTTGTGTTCGTGTATATGTGGTTGCTTTTGTGTTCGTGTATAGTTCTTTGATATTACACCCAACAATATGTAGGAATAACATTATTGTTAGTCATATTTAGCATTGTAAGCCCATTGTGTTTTGTATGGGCTAAGCCCGAGTAGCTATTGGTAGGGTTTGTATTCTATATAACACTATACGGTTGATTAATGAGACACAGAAAGACAGTTAACCTAAATAACCTACATGGTATCAAGCCTTGTCAACTGCCGATCCATCACATAACCCTTTTCCATCATTGTTTGGTCGTTTGGCATCTTGCATTCCCAGTCGACTTTTTTTTCTCAACTTTTTTTCTCGTTTGTTTGGTTTGTCGACCGTTGGCTTTTGTGATAGCCAGTCGACTGCTATTATACTACACCGATCGTTTTTTTTTTTTTTTTTTTTTTTTTTTTTTTTGGTGACAACCAGTCGGTGATTGTTGCTTGTTTGGTGTTTACATCGTATGCTTTACCTGCTCAGTGTGTTACTTTTCAACGAAAACCCTAACCCTAACATTTATTGCATTCCACTCACTTTAATATTATAACCCTAACCCCTATTCATATAACATGTACCCTCACCCTCATCACAAACTCCATCCAACATCGGTCTCCCTACATCACAATGACAATCACCAATCCCCCAACACCTGTCATCCTTCTTTCCGAAAAACTCATGACTATAACTAACTAAACAACCTTGTTCCGATCAAGTTAGATGTTGAGGAGATGAATTATTTCTGATAGGTTTACTTTTTCAAGAATCTTTGCAAGGGGTACTCTCTTTTGGACCCTATCTTGGGCAAAGCTCCGGATGACAGGAGCTCAAGCGCTCCACCACCTCCCAATGCCGAATGGTTAAAAATTGATACCATTATTCTCTCTTGGATCGTCATCACCATGTCCACAACTCTTCAAAAACGTCTTGTTGTTGAGGACCCTCAAACGACGAAGGAAGCATGGGACCTAATTGCTTTGATCTTCAATGACAATAAGCGCTCCCGTTCTATTGCTTTGAAGGCCGAATTACGTGGATTGAAGCTTGGGGATATGACTATCGATGCTTAATTTCGTAAGATCGAGACCATTGCTACTATCTGGACGAATCTTGGTTCTCCTATTTGCAATGACGATGTGGTTACATTTGATTTGGAAGGATTGCCCGTGAAGTATGATAGTGTCTCTACTCTCATAGCTCATCGTGAGACATTTTCGGACCTTAAAGTGGTTCGTTCTATGCTCACCACGGAAGAGATGAGGTTGAAATCACGTGCTCAAGAAACTTTTGTCGACTCTATTGTGACAACTGATAAATTAGGGAGCCTTTTTAGGTACCGCGTTACGCTAGTTAGATCAAGTAGACTGCCTGTAGAAGCTATTTCGGAATAATGACGACTTAACTTGGTATCGTTTATTTGATTTTTATGATTGCATTTGGTATTGAATGAGTTATGGTATGAATTATTGCCCATAATGCTAGCCACTACTCGAGTCGGCACAGTAAAAACCTAAAAAAAGAAAAAAAATAACATTTAACTCGTTACGTGGGAATAAGATGTGTTAATAATTAAAACTTGTGGAAAAAGGTAATTAAAAACATTGGCGTTATTAATAAAAATAGCCGGACATTAGTTATAAAATATACGAGCCTCGAGAAGTAGTTCGGGAAAATTTACAAAAAAATTACGGCTTGGGTCTCGGTGTTTGTGCATAGCCGACGCCCCCTATCCCCAAAATAATTATGTTTTTAATCCCCACTCAAAAATATAAATACCCAACACACACACACCCCTCCCCCCATCTTCCACCTCAAAACCCTAGCTCATTTTTCTCTCTCTCTCTCTCCTCCCCTCTTGCCGCCACCCACTTTCCGGCCACTTCACCACCACCTTGCCGCGCGTGGGTTCACACCACCACCACCAAAACATTCCTCTCATCTTCCTCTTTCTTTTGGTGTACATCACTCACCACATCTCCACCATCCCGTCACCAAAACGTTCCCTAAACATCACCCTAGTTCGTGTTTTCGTGTTCCAAGTATAGATCGGGAAGAAAGAAGGTAAAATAAAATGAGTTGTACACTCGTTCGGGACATTTTTGTCTCGCTCATTCGGTTTGGTTGGGTTTAGATGGACAAAAACGTATAAACTAGTTTTAAAAATGATAAAAACGTAATAAGACGAATTGGTATCGTGTGTTTCGTGTCAGGTCTCTGATAACGCTACACGCGTCGTTCGGGGTCAAAGGAACTTCCTTTTCGTCGAGCAAGTTTTTCAACATCCTAGGCAGTGAACCTAATCGTTGTAGTGTAGTATTAGGGTAAGCCACGGGAATTGATATCGTTCTCTAGGGGAATAGGAATGCTAGTGAGAAGTTACTACGCTAAGGTTATGGTTGAGGAAGATTATTTTTTATCTTTTGGGGGGTTGGTATTTCTACCGATTACTCTACTCGTCTAATTATCTAATCTAGTGGGTAGTCTATGTCTAATTATTGTGTGCTCGTATGACGATTTAAAGATGTGTTTACTTAGGTTTTATTACTCCTTAATTATCTCCTATTGATGGTTGAATTGTCACGTCCTTATTCTTAATCGCTTTGTGTGTCTAAGGTCGTAGGGTATGCGTTTATCCCTAACTCTTTGAAACTACCTAAGGTTAATGACTACAAAATCTCTAGGATTTATAAACTTAACACGAAGGTACTTGATGAGTGTGTAAATACTCATCATTTTTGGTTAATTCTGAACTGCAAAACGTTTAAAAATGCTCAGAAATGCATCAAAATACTGAAAATATCTCAAAATTGCATTTTATATGTTTTAGATGCAAAATGTTTAAAATCGGATGAAAAATGAGCTAAGTTTGCATAATTGGCGTTTCAGTCCCCAGTTTCAAAAGTTGTCAGAAATAGTCCCTAAAGCACTTATTTCAAAAGAAAAGTCACCAAAGGTCCTTTTAAAATCATAACTTGTCAAAATTAGTCCTTTGGTAAAAAAATATCAAAAGTTTCGAGAAATTACAAATTTGGTCCTTCAAGTTTAAAAATTGGCAAAAATGGTCCTTGGAAATTTGAAAATGTCAATTTTGGTCCTTGTACTATTGGAGCTTGTCACTTTTAGTCCCTTGGAGCAACTTTGCAAATATGGCGACCTTGGTCCCTTGATTTTCGAGAAATTGCACAATAGGTCCTTGATTATTAAACCTTTAATACCCGCCTTGTCAAAACACTTGTGACCCACTGCCAAACCAATTGGACCCCTCAAATTGACCCCCTTCAATATAATATACCCATCAAATATATGGTCAAACCCCCTATGCGCCCTTTTTCTTTCTTCAACAACCCGCCCTGCAACACTCAAGCTCCCACACCTCCAGCTCTTCCCCCACTCTACTTGTTCCCTCCACCTCAACAACCCTCCAAAAAACATTTAATGCATATCTTACCCCTCACTCAACCCCATTGGCAAAAAGCACTTTTGGCGCCAAAATATGATCAAATGGCCAATATCTGTTCAACTCATCCAATGGTCTTAAAGGGAAGTGGGAACTGCTCAGAAGTCAAAGGGAAGTCTTTTTGGGTATAAATAAAGGAGGAAGAAGGAAGAGAAACGAGTAGCACTTAGTTTAAATTTCAAATGTATGTCGTTTTTTAATTCTTAAGTCTTAAATAGACTCTTAGTTGTAATTTCAAGCTTAATTATATCAAACTAAAGTATTTCAGTGTATTGCAACTATTATCAAGTATCAATTCAAGTTTTTGTTCACATTTCATATTTTATGTTAACTGTTGCAAATTTCATTTTCAAATTCCTATATCCAGGCTCTTAGTAGCTTATTTTTAAGCTCAAACAAGCTTATATAAGCTTCTTATAGCTTTTTGTAAGCTTATACATCAATTTCAAGCAATTTTGGTTTTTGGTCAAAGAAAGTCAAACTGAGCTCAAAATTGAAATGGAAATGGTTATGGATGATGCAGGTCTTTGGATTTGGGTTGGTTCGAGTTAATGGGTTGATTTACATAGGATAGAGGTTCATTGGTTGCTGATTTCAAGCCATTGTGGCTAGGACCAATTGTGAGTTATTTTCAAGAATTTTTGCATAATTTGTACTTGTGGTTTATTTTGGTTTGTATTTGTTGATTAAGTGTTAATTAGGTTGGTTAGAGTCAGTTTTAGTTTCTGCAATAGCTAGTTCAGTAGGTGCCTTAGTTTACATTACAAATCAGTGTTTTAAGTTGTGTTTGGAATTGCTGCTTAAACTGTTTTAGAGATTTGTTCACTAGTTTGGACTTGTTGTTCTAGGCTTATGTAACTCTATTTGACTCAACTCTGTCTTAATATTGCATCTGCAAACTATCAAAGTCAAAATCACCTCTCATCTGTCTTAAAATCTTAACTGTTGGAGTTTTTGGAAAACAAAAACTAGTTTTGTGTTTAGATATCATAAACATAGATTGGATCAAGTTTATTTCATCATTTAACATCAACATCAGTCCACAAATTGGAATCAAAGTTCATAAAAGTCAAATTAACAAATCTGTTAAAAAGTCAAAATAGTGAAAAATCAGTTTTGAGCCTAACTAAGATGATTTTTCTTGGATTCATTTCTGAGCCAAATCAAATGAAATTGTGGGTTTGAAAACTTCCACTGGTCTATTTTCTTAATCTCATTTTTATAGATTTTTGTGAATTTTTTATAAGACCCAAAACTGCTTGTCAATATGGGTGTAAGTGCCCTTTACACACTCAGTGTATACTGAGTGTGCACAAGTTTTGTGCAGGGCTTGCACAGAGCTCAGTTTAGCTAGCCAAGGTCTGGTTTTTGGTTTACAAGCACCTGGCCAGGTCTAGATTAGGTTCCAACATTTGGTTTTTAGTTTCAACTTATTTGAGTGCTTATTTTCAGGTCACAAAGTAGCACCCAAATCTGTTTTTGGCGCTTGATCTCAAAACACCAAATCTATGTAGTTTACATTCCAGTGGTTTAAGCTAGTTAATATTAGTTGCATTTGGATAATTTTAGCTTATTATAGCTTCGTATTCTGTGGTGGTCTTTGGTTTTCATTTGATTAATACAAGTGCTTATTCTTAAGCACTTGTGATTGCAGTTCCATATTCTTGCACACAACCACCTGTTTTTATATTTTTCCTAGATTCTTAATATTATTTTAGACTTATCTTGAATTTTTCAGATTTTTCTAGGTCAGTTTGGTATTTTTCTTGATTTAAAACAGTTTTTAAGTCTTTTTAATTAGCTTTTATTACAATTAATTCAGAAAAGTTTCAAAAAAATAATTTTTCATTTTTATTAGGTTAAGATAAATATAAAAAGTCAAAAAAATATTTTTCCAGATTTTTCTTAATTAAATTTGTATTTTTAAGCAATTTAAGTAGTTTTAAATAGTTTTTAATTCATAGAAAATAGAAAAATAATCAGAAAAATATAAAATTAGTTTTGAAAATTCTCTTTAGTTATTTTAGATTTTTCTAAGTCATAATTTCATTTGTCTAGCTTTATTTCATATTTTCTTGTATTTTAGGTTATTATTTAATAAGTAAAAATAGTTTTAATTAATAATAATTAAATATATAGTCATAAAAATAATTTTCTTTTTCTCTAAATTTTCTCTTATCATTAGGTTTGTTAAAATGTCATCTTTATATTTTTAGGATTAATACTGTTTCAATTTCACATTTTCTTTTGTACGTTACGTAGTTTTTAAGTTAAATTTTATAAAAGAAAATTCAAAAACATCAAATTTTAAAAATAGTGATAGCGTTTATTTAATATAATTTATCTTTTTAATTTTCTTTAATTTGCATTTAAGCCCCTGTAGTTTATATACTTTTTCTTTAGGTATAATCAATCATATCTCTTTTCCGTTCAAATCCTCTCGATCACTACTCGTTTGATTATTCTCGCACAGCTCGTTGGGACATAACGACCTGGGGAAACACTATACTCTCCTGATCTTCATTGCATTGGTGTCTGAACTGTTTTAAGTTTCTTACGGTTAGCCATTCACAAGTGGCTAGCTTGCGTGATAAAACTTGACGGTTCGGAACCGATCAGTACTCTTCGGATGGTTTAGCCTACAATGACTCTAGGTAACTATAAGCTAAGGTTCACAAGATTAATCAAGCATTAACTACACAACGGATGACCTATCACAATACTAGATCATTAACAATTAAGATAAGTGTTGGAATCACTCCTAAACCTTAATTCAAGTGTTAGTGATTCATATGTAATAGTTAGCTTAATATGGCCTTTATGTTTGTTATTAAGCTAAGGCTTATGTAGAAGGCCCATAAGCCTTGGCCCAAGCCCATAAGAAGGGAAGGAGTCTAGAAGTGTTGCCCTAGCTCCTTGCCCTATAAATACTCTTGTATAACCCTCACTTGAGGGTTGGTTGTTCAATTCATTTCACTTCATACGCATAACCTTTCTTATTTCATACGCATAAGTGTTTGTCTTTGTTCAACCGATCCTTTCTCTTCTCTATTTCTTATATTGATGCTTGTGTTACAAATATGGGAACCTAACAGTGGTATCATTCGCCAAATAGTTGGGTGAAAAGTATATTTGTTTTTGAAGTTGTTTGGTTCTACGCGTAACTCACGGTTCAAAAACTTGGTCACGTTTAAAAACTCATTTTTTACACTCTTCAATCCAAGATTCTTGTACTTTCATCATTTTTAAGTGTTAAAATTTCAGTTTTAAGCAAAAGTTTGAACTTTACGTGTTTTCCTTAGTTTTAAGCTTTATTTTATACTCGTGTTCATCTTTACGCGTAAGGTGTTTTGAAGTTTTGGATCATCAAGTTTCACACTTTTGTGTTATTTTGGTGATATTGAAGCTGTTTCATCACAAAAATCTTGCTTAGAAACATCTTTGGGCAGAAAATCAATTTTGGTTGCTTTCTACGCGTAAGAAAACCCTATTCTTACGCGTAACTCATCCGTGGTTTGATCTTCAGTTTTCATGGTTTACTCAGTGTTTTCTTGCTTGGATAAGCCTGAAAACACTTCGACTTTGGATATCCTTTGCACTGTGATAGTGTAAAAGATTTTTTGGGCAAAACCCCAATCTTACGCATAAGCTCAAACTTATGCGTAGAACTCATTACGCATAAGATTTTTCTTACGCCTAAGCTCTGTCTTACGCATAAGCTAATCCTACGCCTAAGTTTTCTACGCTCAACGTTCAGTTTACGCATAACTTTAGTGTTTCTCAATTCTTACGCGTAAGCTACTCCTACGCATAAATATCACTTTTACGGGTAAGTTTGGTGTTTTTACGCTTAAGTGTTACTTTGCCTAAACTTGGTTTTTCTACGCCTAAGGATACTTCATCAACAACATTTTCATTCGACTACAAAGATCCATTTAACAACACAAGTTTTCAACATGTCACAACTACCATACTCTAGCTATTTTCCTTACACTTATAATCAACAACAACAACAACAACTAAGTCCACAACATCAACAATTTAATCAACAACAACAAATTTATCAACAACAATTTAATCAACAACATGCTCCACAACTTGGAGAAATTCCACCACAAATGGTTCAACCACCACCTAGTCTTCAAGTACAACCTTACACAAACTTTTACAATCAACATCCATCCAGGAGTACTATGAAGGAACCGACATGGTTTGGCAAGATGTGTGAAGCCTTAAGTAGCCAACAATCAATTCATGAAGCTGGCTCACTTGATAGACCTCCAATGCTCACTCCCGAAAATTATGATCAATGGGTGATAAGGTTCTTTAGGTTTTGTGATCTAAAGAAGCCACATGGAAAGTTCTTAAAAAAGGTCATTATGGAAGGTCCATTTCAGATGCCTACTGTTGTCACACCAGCAAATCCTAATGCCAATCCACCAAGAGATGTTGTCACCAACATTGCAACTATCTCAGACCTCACTGCTGATGAACTTCTACATTTTGAAGCCGATGAACTAGCAATGCAATACATCCTTTTGGGATTACCCAATCCGATCCTTCAAAGTGTTGATGCTCAAAAGACAGCTAAAGCAATGTGGGAACATATTCATCTTCTCATGGAAGGCACGGCACTCAATCAGGAAGACATGGAATCCAAAATCTACTTGGCTTATGAACACTTCATGATTGAACCAGGAGAGACATTAGAGTCATATCATCATCGCTTTTTAGACATCATTAATGATTTGGACAAACATAACATCATCATGCCACGAATTGCTGTCAACACTAAGTTCCTAAGTAGTCTTGGTCCGGAATGGGAGAAGTATGTCATTTTTCTCCGTCAAGCTAAGAATCTTCATCATGCTACATACGGATTGTTGTATGACTATCTGAAGCCTCACCAAAAAGAAGTTGACAAAGAAAGGGTTATCCGTGGACTCCTGGCTTCACAGTCACTTCCGGACAATCAATAACTTGCTTTGTGGGCGCAAACTACTTTTCCTCCTCACACAGCTCCTCAACCCGCTCCTCAACCAACTGCAACCATCACACCATATGATCCGTCACAGCAACAACCTCAACAAACTCAATTTGTTCCATACAACAACAACAATGCTCAAGCACTTTATAGTGAAGCTGATGAGGACTCCGAAGCTTTCGATGAATTGCAACAAGGATTTGTCATGATTGCTAAAGCCTTCGGCCGGTATACAAACAAATCCAACAATCGCATTCGTTCCTCATCAAACACAAGGAATCAGGCTGTTGTGAACAATGGACGCGTTGAAGGTCAGAATCGTGGTTATGGTCGTCAGATGGGAGGTGGTCAAGGGTTTAATGCTATGGGAAGGAATAACATGGGTGCTCCACAACAACAGAGAGCTCAAATGGTTGAACAAGGGAATGCTCAGAATGAGGTTAATGGTCTTCGTTGTTATAACTGTAATGAGAAGGGTCATCTGGCTAATGCATGCTCTAAGCCGAGGACAAGAGGCAGTTCTTATCACAAAGAGGCGTTGCTCTTGGCTCTCAAGGATGAAGCTGGTGGAACTTTTACCAACAAGGAACAGAGCTTTATGGCAGATGCAGATTCTGATGATGATATGAAGGACTTGCAGGCTAATGCAGCAGTGATGTTGATGGCACAAATGCAAGCTCTACACATGAGTGACACAGGCCCAGTGTATGACACTGATGGCTTGTATTAGGTACCGGAACAAAATATACTCATCACTGCTCAGATATCTCCGCAAATTTCTCCATCCGACAAGGATCAGAGTGTTCAACATGAGCCATCCACATCTCATTCCGATGATTATCAAATAGATCTCGTAGTTATATTTGACGATCAAGATAACCTTATGGTTAATATTGATAATCAAGTTGACTCCATGGTTATATTTGAGGATCTAAATAATGATCATGTTGAGACTCACGTTGAACAAGATGAGCTTTTGTCTAATAGAGAAATTGAGCTCCTGACCTTAATTAAAGACCAAGAATCTCGTTTGGAAATTTGCAAGCAATTAAAAGATAAAAATGCACTGTTAATTACGGATAATGAATGCTTAATCAGAGAAATAAACGTTTTTAAAACTCAAGAAAAACGTGAAAACGGTTTTGAAGTCGCTTTTGCTAAATCTCATCAAAATGAAAAATCATTAGAATGACAGATACGTGATCTAGCCGCATCCAGGAATGCTTTGTTGTCTCAAATAGAACAACTGAAACATGAACATAAACTACAACTTAACGCTCTTACTTTGGAAACTCAAAAAGCCAAGGCTGAGTTGTTAAATTGTCAAAAATAGTTCTCTGAGTACAAAAAGCATTCCACAAAACGAATAGATAACTATCTTGAAGAAATTGTCTACTTACAACACAAAATCAAAGAGTTTTGAATTGTTGTTTATAAACATGGTGAGTCAATCACAACTATTCAAAAGTTTACTTTTAAACCAAATCTAAATGGATATGGACCGATTCTTGCTGATTACAAACCTAAGTTTTCAAACAGAGCATTCAAACCAAATCCTGAAGTTTACAGTGCAGAACATAGAATTGATGATTCAATTATGACTGTTGTTGAATATAATCGGATGGAGGAATTAGATGCTGATGACGAGAGTCGGTCAAAAATAGAAAATGTCGTTTATAACAAACCATTTAACTATTCAAAAGCCGTAACTTTTGTTACACAACAAGATAATTCTAACAAACCTTTGGTTATCACACCAGTTTCTAATCCCCAACCTAATGGTGCACAAGTTAATGGTCCTTTACCTTCACTTAGTGAAGTAAAAACGAAAGCTGAAAGTTGTCGCGTTATAAAATACTTTGACACTTTCTTATCTGACATCAAAATTCTGAAATAAAAGTTGAACATTTTCAATCGCCTCTGGCGCGAGAACAAAGAGATATTCTTCAGAAAAGAATTTTACCCCATGTCAAAAATTTGAAAACCTGTGCACAATATTGGGAAAGGGATTTTCACAAGGAACTTGGTCTAATGAAAACAGTTTTCAAGAAAATAGAAACATCGATTTCAAATACTAAACCTAAAAATAAATTGTTGAGAAAAGATGTTGATCGACTCTTGAAAGATGTTATCTGTGCTGATATCCATAATGTTGTGTTGTTTCATTCTATTGCTGATGCATCTAATTACATCTCTGCTGATTCTGTTGATTCTGTTGAAATTGTTGAGAATACTGCTAATGTGCTTCAGATCGAGTCTTTAAAAGTTGAAAATGAACGATTGTTAAACGAGGTTTCAAATGCAAAACGTCGTCTTAACTGGTGTCAAAAAGATATTCATGATCAACAACTTGCTTTTCAAAACAAAATTGCCCAGTTGCGTGCAAAAACTCTTAATCCAACACTTGAGAAACTGGATGATCAAAACGTGTCTTTTAAGTGTCAAATCTCAAAATATGAACAAGAACTTGCAAAAGTTAAAAAGGAATATGGTGTCATATTTGATTTACTCAAACAGACTCGTGATGAAGCATCAAACAAACTTGATCATTATCTTGCACACACTAAAGAAGTCATGAACTTTTCTAGAAATCTTCGTTCTGAAAATCAAGATTTGGTGCACACTATCATTAAGTTAAGGGAGATGTTAGAAAAGTATGAACAAGTTCAGCCTAGCATCATTAAGAAAATTGCACCTGTAACACTTAGCAAACGTGAACCCAGAATGCCTACTGATAAACCACAAGATACTAATGTGCTTCCCTCTACTGAAACAGGAATAGTTTCCTCTTTTCCAAACGTCCGCACTTCACAGCCTAGGGGCAATACAAGGAAGAATAGGAAGTTGCGACCTAAGAAAAGAATAATAAAGAATGTTGAAGTAGAAGAACACCCTAGGACTTTGAATAAGACTCAAGTTGCACTCACTTTAGATATTGCGTCTGACAAATGTAATGGAAAAAGTGTTGTAACGAATGCTAAACCTTTAAGTAATTTTGATATTCAGTCTGAAGCTTCTTGTTTTATTTGTCATAAAAGTATGTATTTTTGATTGTCATGATAAATGTGTTGCTAGAGCTATCTTGTCTCGTTTACGGAATCCTAAGAATCGGAATACCTCTAGGCCCACAAATGCTTCTAAGTTTGTGCTTGGTAAACCGCCCGCTTTAGATTCTAAGAAACGCATTGATGTCCCTGTAGCTCCAGTCTCACCTCCAAGGAATGTAGTACCACCTAGTGCATTCACTAAGACTAAAGCTAAGACTAGTTGGAGATGGCAGAAATGGATACATTATACACTAGGATTTAAATGGATACCTAAAATCATTGATGTGTGTATTTCTAACAAAACTGCTTCGGAACCCTCTAACTCTTCGGGTTCCACATCTACTTCTATTCCATCTGTGTCGTCTGTGTGTAATGCAAGTGATACAGATCATCCTTTGGATTGTTGATAGCAGATGTTCCTGACACATGATAGGCAATCTTAAATTGTTATCAAACTTTGTTGCAAAGTTCATTGGCACTGTCAGATTCGGGAATGATCACTTCGCAGCTATCATGGGCTACGGAGACTATATTAATGGAAACATCAAAATTAGCAGGGTTTATTATGTGGAAGGCCTCGGTCACAATCTCTTTTCAGTCGGTCAATTCTGTGATGGAGACTTGGAGGTTGCTTTTCGGGAGAAAACTTGTTTTATTCGTGATCTACAAGGAAATGATCTTATGTTTGGCTCTCGCAATTCTAGTCTGTACACAATCTCAATGCAAGACATGGTTGCTTCATCTCCCATATGTCTACTTTCAAAGGCAACATCAACAAAATCTTGGGTATGGCACCGTCGTCTCTCACATCTAAACTTTCAAACCATCACCAACCTTGCTCGACACAAACTTGTTGAAGGTCTCCCGAGATTCCGGTATTCTAAAGATCACTTATGCGTAGCATGTGAACAAGGGAAAAGCACTCGTGCTCATTTTCCTTCAAAGGTGGAACACAGCTCTCAGCATGTGCTTCATCTTCTTCACATGGATTTGTGTGGCCCGATGCGCGTGCAAACGATTAATGGAAAATGCTACATCTTGGTAATTGTCGATGACTACTCATAATGGACTTGGGTCTACTTTCTTCGAATCAAAGATCAAGCTCCACAGATGATCATCACCTTTCTTACGAAAATTCAAGTTCAGCTCCGGAACACTGTCCGCCAAATCAGAACAGACAAAGGAACTGAATTTGTGAACCAAACTCTTCGAGAATTTTATGAGAAAGTGGGAATTGAGCATCAGACATCTATTGCATGTACACCAGAACAAAACGGAGTTGTTGAAAGACGAAACTGTACGTTAGTGGAAGCTGCAAGAACAATGTTAATCAATGCTAAACTTCCAGATTACTTATGGGCAGAAGCTGTATCAACTGCATGCTACACTCAAAACCAATCAATGATTACAAAACGCCACAACAAAACTCCTTTTGAGCTTATCCACAATAGAAAACAGAATCTCAAACACTTTCATGTATTTGGATCCCTTTGCTACCCAAATAATGATCGTGATGACTTTGGAAAGCTCAAAGCCAAAGCTGATATTGGAGTCTTTATTGGATATTGTGAGAATTCTAAAGGTTACCGGATCCGGAATCGTCGTACAAAGCAGGTTATGGAAACGATTCATGCTAATTTTGAGGAACTTACTGAAATGGATTCGAGCATAACAGACTTGGAACCTGTGTCACAACCGCTTTAAACTTCCCTCAAACCCCATCATCACCGGTGAACCAAGCCCCACTTACTCGTCAACAAATGGAAAAGCTATTTGCTCCGCTGTTTAGTGATGACATTGATGAACGTGCTCCAGGTGTATCCAATGTTTCCGCTGCTCAACCTGATCATATTCCAATACCTGATACACCTGCTACAACACCAACTGTTGAAGAAGCACCACCAGTTTACTTTACAACAACAGTTGAACAAACTGCATCCAACGACGCTGAACCAGCTGATGATGTTCTTATTAATGAAGTACCCCCACCTGCATATTTTGATCCAAATGCGTTCTTTAACCCGTTTGCTAATGAAACTGCTGCACCTGATGTTGCGGAATCATCAACAAGCCATTTGAATCCCCAAAATCTGCACAATGTATACCAATATCAACCCTCTACATATCGTTGGACAAAATACCATCCTCTTGAAAACATAATTGGCAACCCGAATCAACCATTCGTAACAAGACAACGTCTTCACACTGACGGTAAACATTGCATTTATGCACTCACTGTATGCCAATCTGAGCCTAAAAACATTAAAGAAGCAATGACAAAGGACAACTGGATTGAATCCATGCAAGAAGAACTCAACCAATTCAAACGTCTTGAAGTATAGGAACTGGTTGAAAGACCAACAAGGGTCTACGTCATTGGTCTCAAATGGATTCGGAAGAACAAATTGGATCTTTGAAGGGAACGTAATCGAAACAAGTCACGTCTGGTGGCTAAGGGTTATAGACAGGAAGAGGGTATTGACTTTGAAGAATCATTCGCTCCGGTTGCTCGTCTTGAGGCTGTTCGGATCTTTCTCACGTTCGCGGCTCATATGAATATAACGGTCCTTCAAATGGACGTCAAAACTGCTTTTCTGAATGGTTAACTGAAAGAAGCGGTTTATGTCAGCCAGCCAGAAGGGTTCGTTGATCTCGAGTTCCTGAACCATGTCTACAAAATGAACAAAGCACTGTACGGTCTCAAACAAGCTCCTCGGGCGTGGTACGACAAGTTATCATCCTTTCTCATTGCCAATAATTTTACCAAAGGTTCGGTCGACCCTACACTTTTCATACAATATCACGGGGCTCACATCTTAATTGTTCAAATCTATGTGGATGACATCATTTTTGGGTCAACACATTTAAAATACTCAAATGCTTTTGCAAAACTAATGACAAAACATTTTGAAATGTCAATGATGGGTGAACTCACATTCTTTCTCGGAATGCAAGTTCATCAATCACCCCGTGGTATTTTCTTAATTCAGTCCAAATATGCCCTTGAACTTTTAAACATGTTTGGAATGCAAACCTGTGACACCTATGCCACACCAATGGCTCACACCAAGAAGCTTGACGCTGATTTACATGTGAAATTGGTGGACCCTACCAAATACCGTAGTATCATTGGGTCTCTCATGTATCTAACAGCTAGCAGACCTGATATTGTTTTTGCCGTATATCTTTGCTCCCATTATCAGTCGAGACCAATTGAAACCCACCTCTCTGAGGCTAAAAGAATCCTCCAATACATCAAGGGAACTATTAACTTGGGGATATGGTATCCGAAGGATTCTGGTTTTGAACTAATAGCTTTTTCAGATGCGGATCACGCAGGATGCTTAGATTCACGGAAAAGTACTTCAGGAGCATTACAATTTCTTGGTGATAAATTGGTGTCATGGCAATCGAAGAAGCATGATTGTACATCGCTGTCCTCAACCGAAGCAGAATATGTAGCCATGTCGGCGTGTTGTGCTCAAGTCATTTGGATGAGAACACAACTCAAAGACTATGGTTATGTATTTGACAGAATCCCGATGTACTGCGACAATCGGAGTGCTATTGCGATCTCGTGCAACTCTGTTCAACATTCGAAATCAAAGCACATCGATCTTCGATATCATTTCATCAAGGACCACGTGGAATAGGGTACTGTTGAATTATACTTTGTGGGTACAGAATACCAATTGGCAGATCTCCTCACCAAAGCCTTAGCTCCAGCTAGGTTTAATGAGTTAGTCCACCGGATTGGTATGCGGTGTTTGACTTAAGAGGAACTGGATGAACTCTTAAAACATTCTTAAAAACCAGTCAAACACCAAAACCTCTTTTGTAAATATTTTTTTCAAAAACAAAATACAAAATTATAAAATCAGATAAAACAACAAAAATATTATTCTATCTATATTTCTTTTAACGTGGCAAGTACAATTCTTCCGTCAACACTCAAATCTTTCAAAATTCAGTATTTTCTCGATCAAGTGCTGAGGGGGAGAAAGCAAATATTTTTCGGTTTCATAAAACCTTGTACTTGCATGTTACCTTATCCCGGTTGTTTCTTTAATTATGGTGGTCACATTTCTGGTTACTAACACTCCTCAGACTAAAATTCATAAAATTTCATTATTTCTTAAGTCGAGGGGGAGTGTTGTCAAGTTTCTTTCCAAAAATCTTTCGTTTGGTAACCAAAATGGGAGTTATGGGCATTGGATGTAAATGGTAAAGGTGGAGGGACTGAAAGTGTCAAAAGGTCAAAGTGATTTTAACAAAACTCTCCACCTAAACTCATTTATTCATCACATTTATTATCCAACCTAACTTAATCCTACGCATAAAAATCGACCATCAAATCCGTCTATTTGATCATCAATCTGTAAGTGGAAAATCATTCCTTGTAACTTTCTAAGCAATGGTTTTAAATCGTTTTGAAATCTAACGGCTAGATTTTTATCTAGGATTGATTTTGTGTTCTACGCATAAGCGTATGAACACACAATCAAGTTTGTGTGTTTATGGTTAAAATGATTGTGTCAAAACGTTTCTCTAACATCATTGAAACCATTTTTATCATTAAACATCACCCATATACACGAATTGATTGATTTTGAAAACTAGGGTTTATGCGTAAGATTGGGGTTTTTCAATAGTGAATGTTTTTTGGTTAAAAAGATTGTTGAGTGATGTTGTTTACAAGATGAATTGACCATATCCATGTTTTGAATCAACCCAGAAACACTAATTGCAAGTTAATTAGAAATTAGGGTTTATGTTCTTGATATTTGGGTATTTTTGATTCGTTTAGAGTTTGATGTTAAAACGTGGATAAAACATCTCACTAGCCTTCTTAGAAATCCCAGAACAAGTTTTGTGCATTTCCTATGGTTAAATTGCTTACTCGTAATTCTTAAGCTTTAGGGTTTAGGTTTACGCGTAACATGTGTTCTACGCATAAATGTCATATTGCGAATTCATGATTTGAACTGAAAAGAATTGAATGTATGTGTTAATATTGGTGCTATGATGAACTTATTTCAGGTTTTCTACGCGTGAAAAATTCAGAATCAAGGTTATTGAACATCTACGCATAAGGATCATCTTACGCGTAGCATGTTATGCGTAAGAGTAATCTTACGCGTAACGTTTACGCGTAAGGTTCTACATTGGGGACTACGCGTATCCTGTGAAGGATATGCGTAAACAGTAACCTCTACGCATAAGGTTAACTCTTACGAGTAAGCCTTACGCGCAAGGTTTCATATACGCTTACGCGTAAGCTCTACGCATAAGGACCTCTTTTCCTACGCATAAGTCAAGAACCTACGCATAAGCTTACGTTTACGCGTATATCACTCCTGTTTACGCATAAGCTTGCCATTTCTACGCCTAAGCCTAGTTTTAATCTTAATTATGAATTGTTACGCGTGCAAACTTGTAAATAAATAAATCACAACGCCACGAAACCAATAATGTCACTAATAAGCTTAAATGTTTAATAAGTTGTGAACAATAAGTGAAAACTTGGACTTTAAAACTTAAAGTTAATCAATTCAAGAAACTTATCATGACGTCTTTGGATTATTGGACTAACAAGTGACATTGGACTCATAACAATCATCGACATATCACATTCAATAATTGGACAATAAAACCATCTGTTGACTAACGTAATGTCTTTCGATATGTTGGTTCTTTTGGCTAAATATCTTTCAGATCACGACATGGACGCTCAAATGCAAAACGTGGAAGCACCAAACGTTCTCACAGTTGAAGATATCTTCCCTAATGGCTATCCGATGAAGATTGGAAAGAACAACCTTCGTGTTGATTTTGATACTCTCACCTGCTCAGAGTCTTCTTGTTTAATTGTTGTGGACATTCTGAAGAATCATCCTTATCAGAACATGCTCACCAATTCTCTGATCTGGGAGATCTACATTCACCAGTTCTGGCGTACAATGCGAAAGGTCAAAGGTCATAATCTTTGTGCGGTGACGCTCAACCACAAACAAGTCACCATCACACCGGCAGATTTAAGGGTCATTCTCCTCATTCACGTCATCGAGCCAACCGAATACACGCCACACCAACTGAAGAGGCGTTCGCAATTCGTGATCAACATTGGTTATGACGAAGCTTTAGGAGTAATCACAAAGCATTCATACGTGGATCTTAAGAATATTCCTCAGCCATGGAGAACCCTCTACATTATCATCACCAAATCCATTTCTGGACGTGATAGTGGTTATGAGCATCCCAAGCTCGTTGAACTACAGATCTTTTGGGCTTTGGTCAACATGAAACACATTGAAGTTGAAGCTCTGATATGGGACGACATGATATCATTCCTCAAAAAGCTTGGCTCCAAAATCCCGTACATCAGATATACAAAACTGTTGATCCAAAGATCTCTAGGGTATAATCCTGATATCCCCTTGAGAACCAATGACCCCAACAATCACTCCATGTTGTATGAGCCTACACTCACAGTCAGATTTAAGGAATCTACAACAAAGAAACAGGGTGTTGTGTTGCCAGATCACCTTCTAACTGATGCAGTCAAAAAACTCTATTCATACAAAAGGTATCTGGTAGCGGTTGATGAAGGCAAAGTAGGCTTTCTTGATGAAAAATCTTCAGGTACACCCACTAGAAAAACCAGGAGAGGCAGTGCGGGAAGTGTTACAAGCACTGAGAGTCAAAGAAAGTTCCCTAAGAGGACACCTGCACTCAAAAGGAAAGTTCCCTCTAAGAAAGCTGTTCCTATTCCTATTCCCAAGCCTGAACCGCAACGAAAGCTACTGGATGAAAGCTCTGAGGAAACTGAATCAAATGAAGAGGTCACCTACTCTGAAACGGCAATCGATGACACTCCAACAGTAGCTAAGCCTCCCAGTCCAATAGTTGATAAAGGAAAAGGGAAAACTCCTGTGCTTGAGCATGATAAGGAAAGCTCTGAAGAAGAACCATTTGATGAGGAAAGAGAATATCAAAAGAAGTTGAAGAACCTCAGACTCAAACATCTTGCCGATGAATTTGTAAAGGATCAAACTCGTAGCCCCAGAGGGTCAAGTGGTGGTGCACTATCTACACCAGTTCCTGATGCGGTTAATCAACCCGATAAGGGAACTGGTACCACCACCCACGATCTACAACAACAACGATTGGAAGATACCATCACCTATGAATTTGAGGAACCGGAAAAGGAGAAGTCTGAGAAAGAAAAAGCTGATGAAGAAGCCAAGATTGAGGCAGAACAATTGGCCAAGTCTGGAAAAGATGACGAAGTTGAATATGATGATTTTCTTCTTGATAGTCCTGCACGCTCAAAAGAAGAAACTTCTGAACTAGCAAAGGACCCTGAGTCTCCTCATATCTCATCATCATCAGATTCATCCTCTCATTCATCTCCACCACCATCCAAAGGAACAACCAGATCCACATCTAAATCAGTGAAGAAACCAACAGACTCTTGGATATCCCGAGCAAAAACAAAGATTGTCAAAGCTGTCAAGAAAGTACGGAAGAAGGATGTAACCAACAAAAAGTTGAATCAACTTGCTGACAGAATCAACTTTCTTCAAAAAGGGATAAACGAGTTGTTGAAAGAAAGGGAACAAATCCAGAAGTTTATCAAAGGATATTTCCAAAAGGAATTGGAGAAGACGGCAAGAGAATATACTCACAAGTTTCTTCTCGACACTGTCCCTGGTTTAACAAGAGAAGTATTTTCCAGAAAACTTACTCCAATTATCGTCGCATTGGTTAAACATATAATGGCCAAAGAATCTGATCTCTCTGAAACTGAGTTAATTGCTAAATTGGTGATGCAAATTTCAAAACGATATGCAACTTTTACTTCGGATGAAGCTAAATTTTTTGAAGGTCTACTTGATTATCAACTCAGATCATCATGCAAGGAATCAGCAGATCAACCTAAACGACCAAGAGATGACGATGATAAGGACAAGGACTCTGCACCTAAACGTCTAAAGAAGTCTGGTGAATCTTCCACGCTCTTCTGCTGACAAACCTCAGGACTCTGAGTTACCACCTCAGACAGAGAAAACTGGTGATCAGTTCGAGTACACTGGTGGTAATGATGAAGAGATACCTGAACCCCAACAACAACCCACCTCTCCCACCTCAACAAAGAAACCAGCATCCTCATCTAGGCCAAAGAAGAAGAAGAAGTCACCTAAGGCTGATGTCGTCTCATGGCTAGACAAAGATGAAACCGAGTTTGAATGGTTCTCTACACTTGTTGATGCTACTCTCGCCCTTACTGATGATCAAGATATGGTAGAAGGTCGCACATTGGAGCATGCTAAGTTACTTCAAGAGAAGTTTCGGGTGAAGAAGATGACGAAATCAGAGTTGAGATGAATCAAGAATGAAGCCTTTCAACTACTCAAAGATAGCTCGGAAAGTGCTATTGAAGTTGAATATCACCTTGAAAACATAGCACGAGCCATGTCCACCAACATTGATTGGCTCAACCCTAAAGCAAACATTGACTTCACCAGTAGAGATAACGCTCCATACTACACTGAATGGTCTAGACCTCTACCAACGATTGGCCAACTAGATCAACCTAAGATTCCATTCCGCTACTTCTTCAACAAAGACTTGGAATTTCTTCTACACAGTAGCGATGGTTCAAAGAAATACGCTACATCACTTACACTTCCGTTCCCGGCAGCCATATACTCCAACTGCATAGCCATCGAAGAAAAAGCTACCCACATGTTTTCCAACAGCGTGGAACGGTATGACATTGATGCAATGTACGGGATTTACCATTGGCTGGAACGCCAACGAATCTACTACAAAAGGTGCCAGGTTCGAAAGTCTCAACATGAAGTGTACAGTGATAAAGGGATTGTTGCTGTTAAGCATGTCACCCTTTCGTCTAAATGGGACTACACCTTCCTCAAGACTATCGTGGTCAAAAGACAAGACGAAAGGGACTATGAATTCTGTGAAGCGGACTTGTCTCTCAACGACATTGAAGATCTGTATCTTGCCAAAGTACAGGGAAGAATGAGACAATTCTCGAGTTAAATTCAACGTGAATACATCAAGTCCTTACTCATCTTCATCAGAAGCATAGTGATCCAGGAACGTGTAGAAGATTTACAACTTGCTGTTGAATCGTATCAGACATGTGTCAACCTCACCAGACCTCAGCTAGAACTTCCTGACATCAACCACCTTCCACAATACACTCTCATTAGCAAACCATTCAGAGTAGTTTACCGTAGTGAACTACAACGCAACTGCTTGATGGCGTGTAGATATCTTCATAAGTTTGGGGATCACACACTGAAGAAGGTCAGGGACGGCTTGGCTTATAGGTTGAAGGCGATACATGAAGGCATTGGGTCTCCAAAGCGATGGAATTCTCAGGATAGACGGGATGTGAAGAGGATCATCACTCGAATCGATGAAAGGTTTTACAGAAGGGACCAGTTCAGAACTCTGGAGAGCTTCGTAGGTGGTCGTCCCAGGATTACTCTCACAGGCTATCAACGCCCTGTTCGCATTCCTAGAAAGATTGATGGACTTCCTGGTACCCCTTAAACTGTTTCATTTTCATATTGATTTGGATGTGTGATTATTTATTAATATGGCTTGTTCACACATAACAGTGTACAACCCGTTCTTGTAATGAAAGGACCCTGTGGTACGATTCAATGCCACAATCCTTATAAAAGGAGCGAAAGCTTCTTACTTTTGAGTAAAACTTATCAAACCTTTCAATTTTAAAAGGTTTTGCTCAAAAGAACAAGTACTTCCCCTTATGTTTTTTCAAAACCTCAACCGTTAATATCACTTGTTGATGGGGAGTATTTGATCAAAAACTTTTTTCACAAATTGTTCTTCGTGTAATCTTCCCACAAAACTCAAAATGGTCATATCTTCAAAAATAACATATTTATATGCCATTTTTTAGGGGGAGAAAAATTATGTGATAAGAAATATGTTGTGTCTTGCTATTGAATCCTCGTGTGAAAAGACCTCTACCCATGAATTGACGAGATCTGAATAGTCATACATTGAAAAGATTTGTCTTCCAAGACTTATCCAAGTAAATTGTACCCATTCGAGAAGCTCTTGATAGACATGAACTTTGAAGGGTTTGAAAACCTTTCGAGGCTTGTCCACACCTTCAAGATAGTTATTAGAGCTAGTTGTCACCTAAAAACTGACAATGTATCTCTTTAACTATTCAACGTAACCGTGTCTCGCGGGGGATTGTCTATCTTAAGTTGATCAATTCAAAAGTGCGAGCTCTTTCCTCACTGTGCATATTTCTGTCAAAACTCTTAAGCACATGTGGAGGGGGAGTATTTCTGAAAATCCAAAACTCTTGAAGTGTTCAAACATGTTTTTCATTTACAAACACTTCGAGAGATTTTCATGAAAAATGGTTTTATGGCAATGAAGTTATAAGGTGATTAAGGTTAGGAATAACCGTCCTATGATCCGCCAGAGTCGGAGGGATCTACCCAAGGACACTACCAATAGTTAGAATTAGAAGTCCTTAGGTATGATTATAAAAAGGAGAAAATGAGAATCGGAGAAAGAAGGAGTTGAAGAATTAAAAAGAAAAGCAAAGAAAAGGGTGAAAAGAAATAGCCCTCCAAATTATTCAACTTAGGGCAGACACCGGGTTCAATTCATATGCTACTGGTTGTCACTAGATGACACCGGTATTGAAGATTAAAAGTAGTCATGGACCCAGTGACGCATGTACTAAACCTTCTTAGCCACTCAAGTTTCTCCCAAAAGAAGCTTGTTTCATTCTCACAGGGAACCCTACGTAAACTATCGGCTTTCTCTTAGATATAGCTGGTATTGAAGAAGGAGACTCTCTCCCTAGTCTCCGCTCAGGAAAACCAAAGAGCACTATTGAGTCTAGAGCCACGAGATTCATCAAAGTATCTCTTAGGTACACTTGACATTTCATCACTTGTTGTTCAACAATAAGAACGCAAGTGATACGTTATCGAGTCCTTCACAGATCTTAGCAATCTGTCGAGAACAATTATGAGAGGTTCACATCTGTGATCCTCAGTGATTGAATGGAAACTCCTGCCAGGGTCAACATCGAACAGCCCTGACAGCAGGTCACTTCGGTAACTCCCTGTGGATTACACTTAGTGTGTCTCAAACGGTCTACAGTCGTGAGGTGATGCTTCGCTGTACCTCAGCGTCTCATCTGAAATGTAGATGTACTTCGGTACATCGTGTTATCTCACTTGTGGGACTCCAGTTCATGAACGGCCTTTGTGAGAATTAGAGTTGTGTTTTCACACTATGCTGTTAACACTCTCGAAGTTCGAACTTGTAAGTGCCGGATTCCGCTTATCACTAACCGTTTTTTATGTTTTCTTCTTATGGAAGCTCTAGAGCGGACTGATCGTGCAGATTCTTCACATGTTCATGCCAACAACAATACTAATGAAAGTTCTCTCAAAAGGCAACACAAAAGTCAGAATGATTCTTCGTCAAGTCAAAGAATCTACAAAGTTTAAAGACTAAGAGAACTTCATCAGTACTGAAATCCAACGTTACAGAGCGTGTGAGCATGTTGAAGAAAGACGTAGAGACACTGGAGCAACGAAGCAGACCTGATGCAGACAACACCAACATACTATCACTTTCACCACAAAGAACAAATATCTAAAGAACAAAGAAATCAAAAGACGTCAAAGCAGAATTCTTCAAAGGAAACAATTTCTCTACACTAGGGAGATTGTTCGAATCAACACACTTCTCACAAGAAAGAAGAATGTCAGAAGACGTCAAAGCTACTATTACATCAGTACCTACATCGTTTATCACTCTTTCATTCATCACCAACACTTAGGGGGAGATTGTTGGAATCACTCCTAAACCTTAATTCAAGTGTTAGTGATTCATATGTAATAGTTAGCTTAATATGGCCTTTATGTTTGTTATTAAGCTAAGGCTTATGTAGAAGGCCCATAAGCCTTGGCCCAAGCCCATAAGAAGGGAAGGAGTCTGGAAGTGTTGCCCTAGCTCCTTGCCCTATAAATACTCTTGTATAACCCTTACTTGAGGGTTGGTTGTTCAATTCATTTCACTTCATACGCATAACCTTTCTTATTTCATATGCATAAGTGTTTGTCTTTGTTCAACCGACCCTTTCTCTTCTCTATTTCTTATGATGCTCGTGTTACTAATATGGGAACCTACCAATAAGAGACAACCAATCAATATTCAATAATTAAGTTTCATATTCCCTAAGCAAACACACAAGTAAATTATCCGGACATGGGAAACATGCAAGCATACACACAATTAATTGAAGACATACTTGAATTAGTGAAGTAAACCACTTATCTTGATGTAAGATATGGTATGGAACCCTAAAATACTGTACAAGACAGCCTTGGTTCGGTTTAGGTTTTTACTCCAAAGATTACACACTGAAAACTAAAAAATTCAGATTCTATATATAAGATTACACATGCGACGACGTCACCCTTTAATTTGTAACGCCCTCGGGTCGCCGTTATTAGGGTTTCGTCTTGGCCACGTTAGTCTTGCGACAACGTCACCTTATGCCCGTGACGCCGTCCCCTTCAGTCTCTGACGTCGTCTGGATCAAATCTAGGCCGTCTGAGTTGCGACGCCCTACTCTTTTAAAACCTGAAGCCGTCACTTGTAAATGAGCAATTTGGCTACTGAGTCGTCACAAAACTTGTCCGACAGCGTCGCTAGTTATGCCTGACGCCGTCCCCTTTAGTTCCAGCAGCCTGAGTGTCTCGATTCTTGACTTTGGCCATTTTCTTCGTATATTCGCGCCTTTTCGTCCGAATAAGTGTCATTCCAGCATTTTGCCTTCAAGATACCTCAAAAGTAAAACGGAACGATATTAAGTAATAACGGATACAAAAGTGATCAAATAAGGGCTTAAACGACCCCTCAAAAAGGTACATTTTAAAACCTTATAAAATATCCCTACACTTGGTGTTTGCTTGTCCTCAAGCAAATGTGCTTTTAGCCAATCAATTTATAAGTTAGAGGTCATGAAGCATTAGTTTAGAACGATTCACAACACATATAAGCCCCGCAAAAGTCATAACAAGCACGGAAATTACATACTAGCACCTCACATGGGGTGTTTGGATACTCACATCTCTCGGGTGTATATGAAATATAACAAGTTGGAAATGGAAGATAAACACTCATTAACCAGTCCTAGTACATAGATTACCATAGGCTTGAGACTAGATCAAACCTCCATCGCTTTGGCGTAAGCACCTAGGAAAGACTATCCAAGAGGTCTTCTAAAGGGTTGTAATGTTAGGCTTACGGTAGGGAAACAAAGGGTTTGGTAGGATAGGCTATTTAGTGGTGGCAAGTCAAAAATCTTTATGTTACAAGCATGCGAAGAATGGCGTTGCTAAGCCAAGACTCGACACTCTAGACTCTAGATAACTGAAACAAACAAACATAATTTTAAAGATAGATGTAGGATGAAAGCCCGTTTTTTTTTTTTTTTTTTTTTTCTTTCTCTATTTTTTTTCGATTTTTTTTTCATACACTTTTACTCTACCATCCTCTACGATAACATCAAAATGATAGGGATTTATAGGCACATCCCTACACTTGAGTTTTTATTACTCTAACACTAATATGACCCAAATTGAAAAGATCAAAACACTTGGAGTACATTATTATGCAAATAAAGGGAATTTGAATTTAACGTTCCCTTCCCGTCATCTCATAAAATTTAACTTTTCCCATGAGTCCCAATCGTCCCAAAACTGTGTACAAAGGATATGACTCGACTTAGCAACTTATGCAAGCAACTAGATAATTGAACTAAGGGTTTAGTGTGATAACAATAATGCACTAAAAGTGAGTGCATACAAGGTAGAATAAGGAGATTTGGGTGTACATTTGGGGGTGGATTGTAAACAATGCTCTTCATTGATATTCCGGAAAAACAAAACATCACGAGAACCGCGAAAAGGATAGGCTCTGAGGGGTTAACTAGGGGTATCGTGTACTAAAGATGAGTACAACGCAAAGGTGTGGGGGAATTACTCAACCGATGTGGAAGAAGTAATTATATTACGGGTATCAAACAAGGGTAATCCTAATGCCTCTTATCATTTAGTTATTCCTAACTACACAAGTGTAGTCTTACTAGCGATCTCGGAATGCATCACAAAACAAGTTCTAGAATCTATTATACTACCGGTTCACTCTCTAAGCATCAAAGATGAATGCTTTAATTCCTACTAATCTAAGGGCGATCCTCACATTTTAGGTGGAATTTAAGTGGTAAAGGGTTTTTTGTGCTAGTCATATAACTTCCTATCCATGAGACGCTTTATTAAGACTAATGGCCCACTCCTATATGTCATGAAAAATTTTAAATTTGGTGCCAAAATTACCCCTAACCGATATTTCTCATGGTTTATTACACAAATGCAATTGGACAAAGCAAATATTCAAGGATAAGCATAGTTTCAAAGTTCCCGTTTTTATGTTCCCTCCCTACACTTAAACTGAACATTGTCCCCAATGTTCCCCGAAAGTATCAAAGTTATGATAACGGAAGGTAATAAAAGATGAAAGAAACTAATACTCCCTTGATTAGCTCGGTAGGATCCGTGTAAAGTGGTGGTTACATCTTTCTTCAAGAAGAACGTTTGCGTGAAAAGCTCCTTCTCATCCTATGTATCTTCTTCTTGGTAAATTAAACCTGCACACTTGAAGAAAACAAACGAACCTTTCGCGTAAAATCGGCGGTAACAATATATATAGGACTCTACTAAACTAGGATATAATGCTTGTGGAATAGATGTTTAGAGAATTTCTGGAAAATTAAGACCTGGAAAATTTCAAAAATTTATAAGTAGCTCAGAAAACGAGAAAAATAAATCACTTGTTTCGGCTCCTTCCTGACACCGTCAAGTTGCGATCCTGACGCCGTCAGGTTATCCTGACAAAAACTGGTCTGCGATTTTCTGGAGAAAAATTCTGGAAAATTTACATCTTTAGAATCTGGAAAAATTTCCTGCAAAACATCCATTATGACTCGATACAAGCATTTGACTCGAACAAACACACATGTATATCTTTTAATTAATTGAAATTCTCATGTTTACGTTTCTTTTGAAAACGTGTGTAATCCTCCCTACACTTATCCCTTATGTAAAATACCTTTATATGTAATTAAGACGAGATTAAAGACAAAATAAAGCATTTTTACAAATTTAAACATGAGAATAAACAATCAATAAAAGATATATGACACAAACAAGCAAACAATTAAGCATGGGTTGCCTCCCACGAAGCTCTTTTCTTTATTTATGAGTCTTGTAGCTAGACTCGAAGTCGTGCCCCTACGTGACTTCATTACCGTCACCTTCTTCCTTCGCTCGTCCTTCATCAAACGGGCGTAGTCGTTGTATGCTCACCGTGGATTCCTTGCCCACGTCGTCTATTATGGTAACGGTTTTATCCTTTAGATTAGTTTCCTTTACCGTATAAGGCCCAAACCATCTTGGTTTGTTTCTACCACGTAATGCTCTTATTCGTGATTTGTATAAGAGTACTTTCTCTCCCTTTAAAAATTCCTTAGGGTTCTTTTGTGTTTGTGGTATTGAAGTGGGATTATTTCCTAACTTTTTATCTCGCTTCCACAATGTTGCATGTAGTCCTTGAACCATGAAATCTCTAAGCCCTTTTTCCCAATCGTTCATTTTCTTCTTAACCACACTGTTAGGGACTTGTGGATTCTCATCCGTAATCTTCTCCATGATCTTAAGAGGATACCTTGGAACAATGGGTATCCTAGTGTACCCCTTGCCGCTTTTAAGTATCATGATGCCCTCCCCGCATTTGATGGTTGCTTTGGCAGTGGCCAGAAAAGGTGTCCCAAGAATGAGTGGCATGTTTCTATCTTCCTCAATGTCTGTGATCACGAAATCCACCGGATAGAAGATATTAGCCACCTCTATTAAAACATCCACTGCGATTCCTATGGGGTAGACATAGGTATGATTTGCTAAGGAAAGTCTAAGATCGGTCTTAGCTGGCTTCTCCCTAGTCAACTTATTATAGATTGATAATGGCATTATGTTTACATCAGACCCTTGATCAACTAAGGCATTTATATTATCAATGTCACCTATGCTACATGGTATCACGAAGTTCCCTGTGGTGTCTCGTTTTTTAGTTACTGGTTTTTTTAGAACCAGCTCATACAGAGGTCCCATAGGTATGGTGTCATACTCTTCTTCTGTTATTTTTCCTTCAAGGGCTTCCCTAAGAACCTCATTGTACCTAAAGTTGTTCTCTTGGTTAACAATGGTTTTTTTGTTAATTTCGTGCTTAAGGTAGTACTCAATGGTCTCGGGCTCATTATTAGGTTCAGCCTCCTCCCTCTTGCTTTTCTTAGTTTTCTTCTCCTCAACCTTTCCATCTTCAGGCATAATGGAAATGACGTTAACAAACGAAGTGGGAGGATGATCATTGCTTCTTACTAGTACCTTTTCGGGAACTTTTGTCTTGGCATATTCTTTTACCAGGTTCATCATTTCCATCATCTTTGCCTGCATTTCCTCTCTTTGCTTATAAACCTCCTTTTCAAATTTTTCTAATCTCTCCGTATGAGCTGCCATGTACTCCCTCATTTGTTCCTTAAAGCTTGGTGAGAGTGGTATTGGGGAAGTAGGACGGAAGCGCCGTTCGGAATTAAGATTTTGCTCACGACTTGGGGATTCGAAGAAAGGTGTTGGGTGGTTGGTGGAATTGGCGGAATTGACTACTTCCCGAGGGATTTGTATGAGGGCTCTCTTATGCCTTTCTATCAGATAATCAATCCTTCTCTCAAGAGAACTCATTTGCTCTTCAGTGACGTTGGAAGATTCAAGAGGAGTTGATATGGCATTAACCACTTTAACGAGGGTTTGAGGGGATTCATTCCAATCTTCGTAGCTTCGATCGGCAAGCTCTTCTATAATATCCCAAGATTCCTCTGCGTTAAAGTCGCTAAGCCTTCCACCGGCTGCTTGATCAATGGATCGCCTTGTGATGAAATCGGTATGGTCATAGAATATTTGGATTTGAAGCCAAAGATCAATACCATGATGAGGGACTTTATGGAGTAAGTCCTTGAATCGAGTCCATGCTTTGTAGAGAGATTCGCCTTGAAGTTGTTGAAACGTCAAGATGTTTCGTCTTAGTTTAGTAGTTCACCCCGGTGGGAAAAATTGAGCAAGGAAGCGAGAGGTGAGATCATCCCAACTTGAGATGGAGCCGGCGGGAAGTCGCTCAAGCCAATTACTAGCTTAGTCCCGTAAAGAGAATTGGAAGAGAAGCAGACGCGTGGTCTCCCGAGTAGTAGCATCGAGGTCGATGGAATCCTCAATTTTAAGGAAGTCCTTAAGATGCTGATTAGGATCTTCGGAACGAAGTCCATGGAATGCACATCCGTTTTGCACCAACCGGATGGTGTCGGATCGCAGGGCCGTAGTTTGGGCTTGGTCGGGAAACTCAATGGTGTTCCTATAGCCTAGGTGGCTTGGTCTCGAGTATTCACCAAGAGTACGGGCTCTTGGCGGGTCATTTGGTGGTAGGTTGATGAATGGTTGGTATATGTAAAAACATATACATTTTTCATTATCAAAACCGGACCAAAAAGACCAAAAACTAACCCCTAAAGCCATAAATATTTGTGTTTTTGTGTTTATATATGTGCAGGTAACGGATATTGTAAAATGGACAAAAAGAAGACAAAATGGACACAAACGAGCACGAGAATGGAAGGAGCGCCGGTTACGGGACCAATGATAATTTTATTTGAAGCATCGAGGCAAGAGAAGAAAAATTTAAAGACCAAACGAAGAATTAATTAATTAAAAAGAAAAAGAAAAATAGAAGAAAGAAAAGAAAGAAAATGGATCAGCAAGATAAGGAGGCTAAAGGAAAATTAAATGCAACATTAAACACAAAAAGACTCTTGGTCTAGTGGGTGGAGACATGTTTTCTAAGCAAGAGGTCTTGGGTTCAAATCCTACTAATGACAAAATTGTTGACATTTTTTTATCATGAAGCTCAAATGTTGAATGTCTCATCCCAGCTGCATAGCCACGAAATTCCAGGCCCAAGTGAAACCCACGAGGCCCAAGTCCAAGTATGCAAGTCCAAAGCCCAACATCAAAGTTCCAAGTCCATCCACAGCCAAAAAAGCCACGAAGCTCAAGCCCAAATGCAATTGCAATCTACAGCTACACGCTTGTAAAGTTAAACTTGGGGACCAAGTTTTGTGAAGAGAATTTTTTGTACCAAGTTAAATAGTTTAAGGGTCTTTATGAAATATTATTAGGGGCCAAAGTGTAACTTGAGGGTCTATATAAACCCACCTCATCACCTCATTTAAAGATCTCTCTTTTATTTTATTTTTGTACCCAAACTCTTGTAATTTTTATGCTTATTTAGTTTTATAAAAGTTTTATTTTATTTCTTGCAAGTTAGTTCATCTTATTTATTATCTTTGCATCTTATTTCTTCTTCTCATCTCTTTCTTTATTTTCTTTTTCTTTTCTTACCTATTAAGCTATATTAGCTTATTAGCTTATTATAACTTATTTAGGTTTTGCTTTTTGGGTTAGCTTTTTTCTATAAGTTTATCCATTAAGCTCTTTTATTTGTTTTTCTTCTATAAAACTTTCTTTATTACTTTTCATAAATAGTTTTTATTTCACTTATTTTATAAAAAGTTTACATTTTTATAAGTTTTAGCTTATTATGTCTTATTACCTTTTCTCTTCTTCATCCTCTAGCTCGATTCAAACAACAAAAGAGATGCATGAGCTTATTAAGCTCGGCTTATTTTACAAATAAGCCTTGACATCTCTTAAGTTTGAGAGCACATTTTCTATTTTTAGCTTATTAATTAGATTTATTAGTTTTATCAAGTTTTTCATATAAAGGTTGCAACTTTTTGAGTTTTTAGTGAACAATAAGCTATTTATTAGCTTGTTCATGTAGATCTAGTCCTTAAATATACCCGATTCGCGTTTAATCTTCGGATGGAACAACTTAGCTTCGGGTGGACTTAGACCTAATAGTTTTTGTTATAAAGTTTGAATCATTTTAATTTTTAGATCACTTTTAGCTTATTTACATTTAGTAGTAGTGCTTATTATTGATTAACCCTTGTTAAAGTTTGTATTTTTTTGTGTTTATCATCATCTCTACCGCTAAGGCCGGAGCTTAAGGGTCTTTAAGCATTTTTAATACATAAAGTTTGAAACTTTAGTAATTTTTAAGCTTGTTAGTGAATAAAGTTTTAAACTTTACTTACTAATTAGTGGATAAGATTAATAAAGTTGTAAACTTTTGTGTTAATTTGTGCTTATAAGATCGGGTGGTTTTATTCCTCTCGTTTTGTCATCCGGGTTCTATTTTCTTTACTTTTTGAATCTTTAGTAGTTATAAATTTTAATATAATAGTTATGCTTATTTTTATTTAATTAATTGCTATGTGTTGGTTTGCTATGCTTAGTGAGTAGGCTTTTTATATACTTGTTGAGTAGATTATTTCGTGAATTAAGTGCGGTTTTAAAAGTTAGAAAATCTATTGGTTAGTAATTTTAAGTTACTTAGATTGAAATTTTGGTTGTTGAAGCGGGCAAAAGCCGTGAAAATAATTGGGTTTTAATTTAGATATTGATATCTTTTTATGAAAAATTGTTTTCAAAAGAAACCAATGTTGTGAGAAAATAATTATTTGTAAAGATATTAATTCATCAATAAAGGACAAAATTGAAATAATAAACCACATTTAAGGATCTTGATAATTTGCTTAACAAGTATATCTTTCATCATATATTTCTTATTCGCTTGCTTAGCATAATTTATTTCGTTACTTTTAGTTGTTATCTTTTATCGTTAACTTTAATTTATTTACTTGCTACTAGTTTTATCATTGTCTTTGCTTTAACCATTATCATTTTAATTAGTCAAAAACCCATAAACTTATATGTTTTTAGTTTAATTTGCATAATTGCTTATTTGTGTTTAGCTTTCTTGTTTTACATGCTTAATTGTTTCTTTCTTATTAAGTTCCAAAACCCAAAATATTTTTATCCTATTCAAATCACTCGACCTTTAAACAACGAATCGATTTTCCATTACACCCTCGTTGGGAGAACGACCCGGGAGTTCCGAACTTCCGGTAAATCTTATGTACGAAAACGAATTATCAATGGTGGTTGGTTATCACCTTCCATGATGAAAAGTGATGGGGTTACGAACAAAGGTCACGAAGAAGGGGGATAGACTACGAGGAAACTAAAAATTGGGAAAAAAGCTTACTTGATAGGAATCAAGCAAGGAAACCTAAACGAGGTGGACTCCTAACTAGCTATTCTATTCCCCGGCAGTGGCGCCAAAAACTTGATAACGCTACACGCGTCGTTCGGGGTCAAAGGAACTTCCTTTTCGTCGAGCAAGTTTTTCAACACCCTAGGCAGTGAACCTAATCGTTGTAGTGTAGTATTAGGGTAATCCATGGGAATTGATATCGTTCTCTAGGGGAACAGGAATGCTAGTGAGAAGTTACTACGCTAAGGTTGGGGTTGAGGAAGATTATTTTTTATCTTTTTTATGTTTTTTGGAAATGGAAAGGTACGAATCTCGGGGTTTGGATTTGGGGGGTTGGTATTTCTACCGATTACTCTACAAGTCTAATTATCTAATCTAGTGGGTAGTCTATGTCTAATTATTGTGTGCTCATATGATGATTTAAAGATTTGTTTACTTAGGTTTTATTACTCCTTAATTATCTCCTATTGATGGTTGAATTGTCACGTCCTTATTCTTAATCGCGTTGTGTGTCTAAGGTCGTAGGGTATGCGTTTATACCTAACTCTTTGAAACTACCAAAGGTTAATGACTACAAAATCTCTAGGATTTATAAACTTAACACTAAGGTACTCTTCGGATAGTTTAGCCTTCAATGACTCTAGGTAACTCTAAGCTAAGGTTCACAAAGATTAATCAAGCATTAACTATACAACGGATGACCTATCGCAATACTAGATCATTAACAATTAAGATAAGAGACAACCAATCAATATTCAATAATTAAGTTTCATATTCCCTAAGCAAACACACAAGTAAATTAGCCGGACATGGGAAACATGCTAGCATACACACAATTAATTGAAGACATACTTGAATTAGTGAAGTAAAACACTTATCTTGATGTAAGATAGGGTATGGAACCCTAAAATACTGTACAAGACAGCCTTGGTTCGGTCTAGGTTTTTACTCCAAAGACTACACACTGAAAACTAAAAAATTCGGATTCTATATATAAGATTACACATGCATCACCCTTTAATTTGTGACGCCGTCGGGTCGCCGTTATTAGGGTTTCGTCTTGGCCACGTTAGTCTTGCGACGGTGTCACCTTATGCTCGTGACGTCGTCCCCTTCAGTCTCGACGTCGTGCGGATCAAATCTAGGTCGTGCGAGTTGCGACGCCCTGCTTTTTTTAAAACCTGAAGCCACTTGTAAATGAGAAATTTGACTCTCGAGTCGTCACAAAACTTGTTCGACGGCGTCGCTAGTTGTGCCTGGCGTCGCCCCTTCCCAGCAGCCTGAGTGTCTCGATTCTTTACTTTGGCCATTTTCTTCGTATATTCGCGCCTTTTCGTCCGAATAAGTGTCATTCCAGCATTTTGCCTTCAAGATACCTAAAAAGTGAAAAGGAACGATATTAAGTAATAACGGATACAAAAGTGATCAAATAAGGGCTTAAACGACCCCTCAAAAAGATACATTTTAAAACCTTATCAGTCTCACGTGTGCATTTTTATTTTGTTGTTTTGATGTTTTGATTGTGGGTTTGTTGTTGAAATGGAGGTTGATGGTGTTGGAAAGCTAACCGGGACCAAGAAGGTCCGGTTTAGGTGCGTTGGGGCGAGACCGAGAACCACAAGGACCAAAATTGTCCGATTGGCGTCGCGTTAAGTCGTAGCCGTGAACCAGAAGGACCCTATGGTCCGGGTTTGGTTGTAGTGGTAAGTTGTTTGGAGGTTGTTGTTGGTATCGGAGTGACCGGGACCAAGATGGTCCGGTCGTGTTGTGTTTCGACGAGCCACGAGGGAGCCAAAGAACCAATAGGGTTCATTTGGTTCGCGTGGGCTTACCATGGCCAAGTCGAGGCCATTAGGGTCTCGGCGTTGGTTTTGGGTGCGGGTTGATGTTTGATTGGATGTCGGGAATGATGTTGAGTTGAAATGGAGATTGTTGATACGTTGCCGAGCCGTAGGTTTAGGGCCGATAACGAGTGGGAAATCTTTATTTGGACTTGAAATTGTATATATGTGAGCTTTGCGCAACGTCGGTGTTACCGTGACTTTCTAGTCTCGGTTAACCCCGACAACGCCGTAACATGAACTTATATTATTTATTGGACATATGACATATAAAAATCCGAGAGTCATGACTCGGACTTGTAAAATCGAGATGGATAATAACTCGAAATGTAAATTGAAAACTTTACGTAACATATATGTATAAACATGTAAATAGACTAGGAAAAAAGAAGATAGTAAGTTCTTGTATTAAATGTTTAGTAACATGACACACCTTGTTATTCGATATTTAAAGTGGAACTAACGACTTAAAATGGAAAGTTTTATAATAACGAGTAATTAAATATTTCGAGGGCACGTTTACAAAAACATGTCATTTATGAGTGTTAAATAATCATTGTGGGATATGCATGGGTTGTGGATGACTTGCCATTAATAGGTTTAACCCGCTTAGATAGCGGACTTATTGGGTTGACGAATCCAATAAGAGCCCGTTATGTGCGTAGGATAAATATATTAATGAAAAAATTATCCTTATAACTCGTTAGGTTGTGACTAGTTTTTGGAATAATAAATGAAATAAATAAATAGTTGAGTTTATCGAGTTGACGAATTCGATAAGTTCTAACGATTTATTTCGAAACTTGTTAAACTGTAAAGCTTTTCGCTTAGATGTTGCATTGTGTTGTCGTGAGTCGCATTGTTAGAAATATAGTGCATTCATGGAGTCTTATCGAGTCGACACCTCACACGATGATACCAAACGCTTGTAACTAAATAGAGAAACAAGATGCTTTTGGAAATAAGAATTGGAATATATTCAGGATAGAAAATATTGGAATTTAGAAAAATGTATTAAGAATGGATTTATATTAATAGGTTGTGTTGAGTCAGTAGTTTCCGAGCCGTGTTAGCTACTTATCTACTTTGCTATTGATTATTTGTGCTTTGCTTGATCGAGGTGAGTTTTATAGTCCCATTTTTAACTATGTTTTAACTAAATTGGGGTGAGAAAGCATGCTACTTTTTCGGACCTGCTTTCACTCATTTTGATTTGCTTATGTGCTGACTAGTAAAGGATAGATATGTGGTAGATGTTGACTTAAACTAGGATAGCAATCCCTTGATATAACTATGCAACCTAACTAAGAATAGATATCTACTCCGACCTAGACCAGGGTAGGATTGATGTTAGGCTTTGCTATGACCGTGGTACCTGGCTAGAGTCTCCCGGGGCCCTGCTGAAATCTTGAATTGTGTGATTCGAAGAATTGTTGATGGAATGTGATTGGAATGTTTATTGTATATCTGTCTTAATCTCACATAGCAAATAAACTCTATTAGGTCCACTATTGAATTTATAATTAAACCTATGAACTCACCAGCGTTAGCTGACCTTTTTAGCATTTTTTCTCAGGTAATTAAGATGATGCTTGGATTACTTGTTTCTTGGAGGATTGGCAGAAGGGGCATGGTTGAAGGATCACTTTTAGACTCTGATAATAATTGTGGACCTATTTTATGCTCTCTTTTAGGCCTTACTTTTGAATATTTTGGAATAAATGTAAACAAATAATTAACTATGGGATTGGTTGTGAATGATTTATGATTATCTTGTTTTCCTATACTTGTGTTGTGTACCAATCCAGTAGCGCCTAGAAAGCTTGATTAAGTATTCCACTATACCAAATTTTAGGGGTGTTACATCTACCTCTTCATCACCCTTGGTTTTATTGGCTAACTCCTCTTTTAATACCCGGCATTCTACTACATCTAATGAAAAGGTGAACAAACAATGATTCAATTTCAATAAAGGGTCTTGTCAGTTTGGTGTCTATTACAAATTTATTCATGATGACATGCATGGTAATACGTCTACTCGTCCTTCTAATGTTTCTGCTACCACTTGCAACAATTTGTCACAACATGACCTACTGACTCTCCGAACTCTTTTGGCTAAGATGGGTACCCCAGGGTGGATTTAATGGGTACCCCAGGGTGGATTTAATGGGGGTAACATTAAATTTCCTACTAATAATACAGGTTTGACACAATCCAGTGGTTCCACAAAACCTATAGCATGTTATACTACTCCATATTATTCCAATTTGCATGTTCCACCAGGTTTCGGGGCACATGCCCACTCTAATTATTATTATCCAGCCCCGTTGCCCTCTCAGCCTACTCACACTTGTTACGGGGTCCACAACAGGAGGTCATGTTTTGACAGGTTCGCTACAACAGGGGGTCATGTTTTGGCAGGTTTGCAACAACAGGGGGTCAAGTTATACACAGTTCACAACAGCAGGTTCATGCTGCGCTGGGGGTCAGGTTCTGCACGGTTCACAACAGCAGGTCCATGCTGCGATAGGGGTCCAGCAGGGGTTCAACAACAGTTTCCTTTGGTAGGTTCACAGCAGGGGGTCATTATGCGTTGGCAGGTTCTTTAAAATATGGCTTGTCAATAGCAAGGTTCACCATTAGTTTCTAGTCAACATGTAACTTCTGGTCAATAGTTGGATCAACTAACGGGGCAGGAAACAATTTTACCAAGTGCGTTTAATGCAGTGTCACTTGAGGATTCTACTGCCGGTAACTGAAATATGGATGGTGCATCCTCTCATCTTAATGATTCTGTCAATTGTCTTAATAATGTTTTTAATTCGTGCATTAACCCATCTGTTGCGGTTGGTAACAGGCATTCTATTCTTGTTATCAACTCTGGCCATAGCATTTTTCCTACTCCCCATACGACCCCTTAATTTAAACAATGATTTAATTACACCTAATATTACCAAAAACTTGATCTATGTTCGTCAGTTTGTTCGCGATAACTATTGTACTGTTGATTTTGACCCTTTTAGTTTTTCTGTTAAGGAGTTTCAAACCCGTCGGGTGCTGCTCCGCTGTGATAGCACTGGAGATCTTTACCCTGTCACTCATCCTTCCACCATTACGCATGCTTTTCTCATGATTCAGTATACGTGGCACCAACGTCTTGGCCATCTAGGAAGTGAAGTGTTACGTCGTGTCCTTTCAAGTAATTCTATTTCATGTAATAAAGAGAAGTCTCCTATTCTTTGTCATGCTTGTCAGCTTGGCAAACACGTGAAACTTCCATTTGGTAGTTATAGTAGTTTGGTTCAGTCTTCATTTGATATAGTACACTCGGACTTGTGGACTTCCCCAATTCCGAATCTTTCTGGTTTCAAGTACTATGTTTTATTTTGGATCATTATTCTCAGTATATTTGGGTTTACCCTTTACTTAATAAATTTGATGTTTTGTCCAAATTTATGTTGTTTCGTACCTTTGTTCGCACTCAATTCAAGTGTGAAATCAAATCTTTTCAGTGTGACCATGGTGGTTAATTTGACAACCACGCTTTTCATAAGATATTTGCTGATAATGGGATTCAATTTCAATTTTCTTGTCCACGTACCTCTCAACAAATGGAAATGTGAAAGGATGATTCGAACTATCAATAACCTTATACGTACATTATTATTTCAGGCTCATCTCCATCCCGATTATTGCACTGAAGCTCTCAATATGACCATTTATCTCTTAAATATTTTACCCTTACATGCCATTACCAATGAAATCCCCCTTACTCGCTTTTTTGGATCAACATCTGACTATTGAATTTTACATACTTTTGGGTGTCTTTGTTATCCACACCTTGATACTAATCACAAACTTGGTTCTTATGCCACACCTTCCATATTCTTGGGTCATGCTACCAATCATCGTGGTTATCGTTGTCTGGACTTGAACACAAAAAAAATTTATCAGTTTACGACATGTTACTTTTGATGAGACTGTTTCCCATTTGGCTTAAAGACACCCACCGCCAGTCCCTCTTATGATTTTTTGGACGACCCGTCTAATGTAATTTCCAATATCATAAAATCATATCCCACCACTCAAACCACTGTTCAAACTGATCAACAAGTTGTCCCTACCATTGTAACCTCAGCTCCTACATCCAATGAGCCATTTCTATTGAGCATATTAGCCCAACTTCACCACTACAACATCCTCCCACCACTTCTAGTTCCATACCATTTATCAAAATAGAACTATCTCCATCACAACCTATTTCCGTTTCCGTTTTCCTAGATCAACCCACCCAACCTGTTAACCCGAACCCGGTTTCGGTTCACCCCGTGGTCACACATTATCGTGTCAAGACTAATCGTCCCACTGAACATTTTACTCTTCATGTATCCTCTGTTTCTCCTTTACCTAAGTCCTATAATACTGCGTTTAATGATCCAAATTGGGAAAATGCTATGTATGATGAGTTTGATGCACTTATTAAAAATAAAACTTGGACTCTTGTCTTTTTCCTAGACCTGCGGATGCCAATATTATTCGTTGTACGTGGTTATTTCGCCATAAGTTATTGGTAGATGGTACCCTTAGTCGCTACAAGGCTCGCCTTGTTGCGAATGGCAGCACTCAGATCGAGGGTGTTGATGTTGATGAGACCTCTAGTCTAGTTGTTAAACCTGGCACTATTCGGACTGTTCTTAGTTTGGCTCTTTCTAGACTTTGTCCGGTTCATCAACTAGATGTCAAGAATGCCTTTCTTCATGGTGATTTGGCTGAGATAGTGTATATGCATCAGCCGCTTGGATTTCGGGATCCTGATCATCCTGATCATGTCTGTTTATTGCAGCGGTCTCTCTATGGTCTTAAGCAAGCACCTCGGGCTTGGTTTCAATGGTTTGCTTCTTACATTACTCGGGTTGGGTTTAGCCATAGTCGTTGTGACTCATCATTATTTACTTATAGACAGGGGATGAACACTGCTTATTTGTTATTGTATGTTAATGATATTGTTCTCACTGCTTCATCTAAGCTTTTGTTATAGAGGATTATTGCTTCTCTACATCAGGAGTTTTCTATGACGGATCTGGGTTTACTTAACTATTTTTTAGGGATCTCTGTTTCACGTGACTCCTTAGGGATGTTCTCATATCAGCATCAGTATGCTACTGAGATCCTAGAGTGGGCTCATATGGTGGTTGTAACTCCAAAGAGGACTCCTGTTGATACTGAGTCTAAACTGGGTGATGATTCTAAACTGGGTGATGATGGTGATCCGGTTTTTGATCCCACGTTATATCGTAGTCTTGGAGGTTCCCTCTAGTATCTCACATTAACTAGGCCTGATATTTCTTATGTAGTGCAGCGGGTTTGTCTTTATATGCATGATCCTTGGGAGCCTCATTTCTCGACTCTTAAGCGGATTTTTTGGTATGTTCGGGGTACTTTGGACTATGGGTTACAGTTGTTTTCTTCATCTACTTCTTCATTGGTTGCTTATTCGGATGCTGATTGGGCTGGTTGCCCTACTATACGGAGATCGACTTCTGGCTATTGTGTCTTCCTTGGAAACAACCTACTATCGTGGTCCTCTAAGTGTCAACCGAAGCTTTCTCGTTCTAGTGCAGAGGCAGAGTATCGTGGTATTGCAAATGCTGTTGCTGAGACCTGTTGGTTGTGGAACTTACTACGTGAGTTGCATACGCCTTTGTCGTCTTCTACGGTAGTCTACTGTGATAATGTTAGTGCAGTATATTTATCTTCTAATTCGGTTCAGCATCAACGTACTAAGCATATCGAGATTGATATTCATTTTGTTCGGGATTTGGTTGCTACTGGTCAAGTTAGAGTTCTTCATGTTCCCTCAAGTTATCAGTAAGCAGATATTTTCACCAAAAAGGCTTACCTTCCGCTTTATTTGAAGAATTTCATACAAGTTTGAGTGTCCGGTGTCCTCCCGCTCCAACTGCGGGGGAGTGTTAGTCATATTTAGCATTGCGAGCCCATTGTGGTTTGTATGGGCTAAGCCCGAGTAGCTATTGGTAGGGTTTGTATTCTATATAGCATTATACGGTTGATTAATGAGACACATAAACACAGTTAACCTAAATAGCCTACAATTAGAACTTTATTGCATTATAGATATTCTTACGTTGATGTCATAACTATTTTTGCCCAACATGTGAACCCAACTAAATTATATTGTAAGGTACCCGCCACCACAACGCGTGGGTACCCGGCTAGTTCTCCATATATCTTCAAGACAAATTTACCATCTGACGCATGTCAAACCAAAAGCAACCACATATACACAAACACAAACAAATTCCTTTCATTTCACAAACGCAGCTACCATAAATTTCAACACTCGATACACAAACCAATACATCAAGAACGTCTTCTTACTTCGTTCTTTTTGCTGCTTGAACCTATAGCAAAGTACCATATACGAATAGAAACAAACACATGAACCCATTTGATTTAACTATTTCAGCTTCAAGATCTCTTATGAGATCTCGGGTAGGTGATGTTGTTTTTATTTTTTGCTTTCAAAAGATCTATGATAGGCATCTTGTTTAATGAATAGTTTTGTTTTATATATGAAGAAACTAAAAAAACCCGAGATCTTGTTTGTATATTTTATATATTTTGAAATATGTTTGTTTGCTGTTTGTGAGTTGGGTAATGATGTGAGGAAGAGATGATTGTTTACAGTAGCGGATCTAGAATTTCAGAGTAGGGTGTGCATTGTTTTGGTGTAATCAGGAACATATATTTAATGGGGCAGTTTATACGGACCCCCTATTGGGTGGGGGGGGGGTTTCCAATCATTGCACGCATCGAAGGGTTGTACTGTGTGCATCACGGTGTTGTACTATGTGCTTCGCAGTTTGTACGGTTGACCCATAGAGGGGTTCCTATAACATATCCCATATTTGATGGGTCATACTATACAACCCCCCTATGATGTGACATACGGGGGGTTTTAATCAAATATGCCTTTTGTCGCCTCTTTATTTCCAGTACAACACAGTTTTTTGTCAGTTTCTGTTCCGTAATGACAGTTTTAAGCGTTTGAATTTTTAAACTTTATATTTTATGTTCCGTACTTTCAGGTTTATAGTTTTTTTATATAAACAAAATTATAAATAATAAAAAAAATTAAAAAAAAGGCAAAAAAAGAGGAGGTGCCCTTTGTAAAAAAAAGAAAAGTTTGTATAACCTACCCCATATTTAATAGAGAATAATGTCTAGTTAACAATCAACAATGTCACATAATTAGACCAAGCCATGTCATCAAAGCCACGTCATAATTATGAGTCATCAGCAAAGAGAAAACAGAAAAAGATAACTATGCATTTGATCGAGTGAATCAAAACGAGCACATAATCAGTCATTTTTTTACCTTGATTAAAAAAATCAGATTACACCAATCTTTTCTAACAAAGAGGATCTATTTCAGGAATCGATTTTGATAACACATAAATTTATTTCAAAGTCAAACCTTAATTTCTTTTGATTCAAAGAATAGTCAATTTCAGACATTAATTAAAGATATGAGTAAGATTGACTCATTAATAATTTAAAAGTCAGGTTAAATTTTACAGAATTATAAGATTTTGTTTAATACTTTTAAAGAAATTAAATTTTTTTCTAGTTTATAGATTTTATGTAAATAATTTCGAATATTTAAATTTTGTTTTTACTTTTATAAACTTTCAGTCTTATTAAAAAATTTAGATTTTTTTTGAATGTTTTCCTGTGGTTTTCATTTTTATAAAGTTTTTAGTTTTAAAAAACTTGTCATTTTGTTTTTACTAATCTTTATGTATTAATTTATCTATAAATCCTAAACCTTAATAACCCAAGCTTAGCTTACATAGAAATTATACATTTGTTTGTAACTTAAGTTGTTTTTTATTTAATTATAAATTAGTTGTTTAAGAATTAATATGAAAACTAAGATTATTAATATAAACTACCGCAAATCTTTCCGTCTAATATATGAACATTAAATCATTCATTACTATAAAAATGACTTTTAAAAACTATTATTTCATAGTAGAAAATCTAAAAATCAAAATTTTATAAGAAAAGTGGTTTTTATAAAATAAAAAAATAAAACTGACGAAAATATAAAATATTTAATAAAAAACTAAAAAGCAATCTCAAATTTGTAAAAAATTACAAAATGAAAGTAAAGAATTTCTAGAATAAATAAAAAATAGGTTGTGACGGTGTCAGGTTATGCTTGTGACGCCTTCAGCTCGCCATTGATCTTAGGGTTTATTCTCCCCCGCCATAGTGTGACAGCGTCAACCTTTGGGTTGTGATGTCTTCGCTTAGGCCTTCTAACACCGTCAGGTAGGCCGTCTACAGAGCCTGACCTGTCACATAAAATCTTAGTATTGCACTTTCTAGGCACATTTAGTCACGAAGCCGAGTTCGTCCTTCTTCATTTTTATTCGTTCAATCGAGCCCAAAACTTGCTTGTTTTCAGTATTTGCTCTTCCAAGTACCTAAAACTCAAAAATAATCAATTTAGGGTAATAATCGATTCAAAGTACACAAGATTAGAGGCTAAATGACCCCTAAAAAGCGTGTGAAATAACACCTCATCAAACGTTTTATAAAAAAGATCTATGAAAAATTTTATAACAAAATAAAAAGAGAGAAAATAGGAGAAAGTCTAGAAGCTTGAAATTAAAAAAAAAAAACTAGAGAGTTTTATAAAAATTAAAAGACTTTGCATATAAAAAATAGAAGAAAATATTTTTATAAAAGCTTGGACTTGTAATAAAAAGCATATAAGAAACTATCCAAAATTAAAAGATATATAAATTCTACATTACTCCTACTTCTACAAAAGCATTAAAAAAAAGTTTAAAAAGATGAATAGGAGAATGCTAGAATATGTTGAGGATGGTGGTTTTTTATATAAAAATCACTTACACATAACACCTTCCAAGTTACAAAGTTTGGCAATAACGTCTAGAAGCTAGGGTTTCAATATATCACAAACATCCCCTACTCTTTCCAAAAAATACAAAACAGAGCCCACTTTCGTTCCAAGTAAACACGACACCCACTATGCCAACAAGGAAGCCACATAGAATTTGCTGCGTGGTGGTGAGGGATGAGCTGGCGGCTACGAGTGGTGGACTTGGCAAGGCTCACGCGCTAACTCCATTTAAGTTATGCGCTTATGAAGAACAGATATAACCAGGGGTGTTCACAAATCGAGTAATACCAAGTGGAACCGAAAACTGAAATTGAGCAGAACCGAATTTGCAACCGAACTGAAATTTTTAATAACCGAACTGAATTAAATATTTGATTTTCGGTTTGGATATAATTTTGGCAAAATGAAATTCGAACCAAACCAAAAATTGAATTCACATAAATTAATATATGTTTTATGTATTTTTATAAAAAAATATCCATTAAAACTCTTTCCTAGTATAAATATAATATTTGTTAAACTTGAAATATTTTTGTTGCTAAAAATCTATATAACTAAATAAAAGTAATATAAATTATGTAATTCAGGTTATTCATGTCAACCCTAAAACCAACCCAAATTCAAATTCGGTTTTCATATCGGTTTAATCCAATTTAAATTCGGTTCAGTTCTATTTTTGATTTTACCCATAATGTTTTTAACCAAACTAATAAAACCGAACAACCTGATAACCGAACCAAGGAACACCCCTAGATATAACTATTTCATCTTTGGGTCGGGTGATGGTGTTGGTGGGCCAAGTTCTTGTCATTGTTGGGCCAAGTATGGACTCTGGTTTGGCTTGGACATTGGGCTCGACTGGATTAAATAAAGCTCAGTTTGGGCCTACTGTAACACCCCAAAAACGACAACAGCTTTTTCTTTTTTACACTTGATGGTATTAGTCTAAAATAGACCCTTTTATACTCTGAAGTAGTCCCATTTTCCCTGCACTCTGAAATGGACCCATTTGCATCTAAAATGGACCCATTTCCTGCACTCTAAAAATGACTCATTTGCAGTCTGAAATAGACTCATTTATCTCTAAAATGAACCCATTTTTCTGTTACTCTAAAAATGACTCATCTGAGTCTAAAATAGACCATTTTCCTGCAGATTTTCTGCAAGTTACATATTTTGACCCATTTTCACAACAAACAACCATTACCACTTCATTTTCACATCAAACCTATCCAAAACCATTAATATAACATAATACATGTTTACAAGACCAATCGACCCGTTGTAACCCAAAATGGGTATAAACATATGTTATGCCAAACACCCATTTAGCTTTACTAATAACACTTAAAACACACTTTGACACAACGTTTGACCATCAAAACTTTACGAATACTTTGACATACGTTATGCCACTTGACTACACATTCCAATCCATTAAATGACTCACGGGGGTCCCAACATGACACTTGAGCTCAGTATTCTATACTAAGCTCCTAAATGCATAATATCTTCTATCCTTGCATATCAATCCTTTAATCCATATCATCACAGCCATCCATAAAAGTATGCCAACCTAAAAAATGGTTAGACACTAAACCGTAAGCACGAATGCTTAGTAAGTAAAACAATTATAACATAACATCATAACTCATTCACACATTGAGCATCATAATCCATTTATTTCATCACAATACTAAACCTAACACATACCTTAGCCATTTCAAGCCTTATCATTACATCACAACCTTTCCTATATACTTACACTAATCCAACTCAACTCTCAGTCTCTTTTGCTAGCTATGCCAAACTAGCCTTACATCTACTTCTCCACCACACAATCATTCAAAAACTTTCAAATAACCTCATCATAACATTCATATAACACATAATGTAAGAAATCATTATAACATCAAATCATAACTGTTTTACTTACCTTGAATCCAAGCTAAGCCAACAATCATTATTTCACCACCATCATCATCATCTTTCACCATCATCAACAAACCTAATAATACATATAACTCAATACTATCAACAAGGGCTTATATAACCCACCATAACTTACTCATCATCCTTTCCATATCATTATATGATCATACTTTGATCATATGATGATTACCCACTTAACCCATGACCTTGACCTCAATAATCACTAAGAGAAAGTTACTTACTTGTGGTGATCTTTGCTAGGAAGGGCCCTTAGCATAATCTCTTCATCATCTTCTTCCTACCCTTCCAAGCTACTCTTCTCCCTCCCTTTTCTTATCCAAAGCCGGACACATACAAACACAGCCAAGAAAGGTGTGGAAATGTCTAGAATAATATGGATAGCTACATATATACTTGCACAACTTTGGCCATAGGGCAAGCTTGGTCCTTCTAGTTCCATTTATTCTACTTTGGCCACAATACTTACTACTAACACTTTAATACTAGGCAACATTAGTCCCTTGATTTATGCATCATAACTTCCAAAACTACGTTACACATTCGTTGACTAATAGTTTGACCATCGAGGTTGACTAGCCAATCACGTAAGGCCTTTGATCCATTCTCATCTAGGGTGGGGTCCAAGTACCCGAGAAACGGGTGTTACAATTCTATCCCCCTTATTTAGATTTCGTCCCCGAAATCTCTCGTCTATTACTATCCAAAATTGATTCTCAACATGCACCCATTCTCATACTTTCAAATCATTAGTTATTTAATTGCAACAATCTAGATGATCTTGCAATTCTATTCTTACTATAATACAATCATTACTCATAATCCATTATAAACAACACTTCACATCACAGGCTTATCTAAAACTTCCCACAATGACGACTTGTCATCCGGAAACATCTACTATTTGACTTTATATAAGTCAAACTCCAAAACTATTTCACGTCATTCATTAATGCACTAACATGACCTTAAGTCATAAATTGGTCAACTTCGCATTCTACTTAATGCCAAACTCACTCTAAGCGTCTATTTTAAGGTTTTACACATAACCTCACTACTATCATAAACTCGCTTTCTCACTTCTTATAATATTTAACTTATTTTAAATCTTCTCTTTCTCATTTCTCAACTATACTCGTGTCATATCGGATACACATAAGCCCACTCATTTATACTTTCTCATTTACATGGAAAGGCGTCCCAAACAATGTAAATCAAGAAATATAAACTTATGGTTCGGTGATTCACAATTTCACTATTTAAATGAAAAGGCGTCCCAATCCACTCAAATAATGAATTTATAAATCATCCTACTTATCTACACCCAACACAACAATCATACTTACTCACTGTCCATATTTTCTAGCCTTGGATCCAATCTCAATAAACTTTATACATGCCACGAAGGCAAGCTAAACCACATGCCATGATAGGCAAGCTAACAACCATGCCCTGAAAGGCAAGCTATACCACCATGCCATGAAGGCAAGCTATCAACCATGCCATAAGGCAAGCTAACATCCATGCCACATAGGCAAGCTAACGACCATGCCATAGAGGCAAGCTATAACACCATGCCATAAAAGGCAAGTTATAACACCATGCCATAAAGGCAAGCTATCAACCATGCCAAAAGGCAAGCTAAGCTATCCCGAAGGATACTTCCACACATGCCAAGGATATAGGCAAACCATGCCGGTGAAGGCAAGCTAACAACCATGCCATGAGAGGCAAGCTATGCCATCCTGAAGGATGCCAAAACACATGCCAAAAAGGCAAGCTGGGCTATCCCGAAGGATACCAAAACTAGAGCATTGGATCCAAGCTATGTTTACTTTAACATTTTTACTCATTTTATCTTTCATGCACTTTTCTCATTAAGTACACGCTATCACTTTCTTAATTCTCATTGCCTTAAGCAATCTCAACATTCGCTATCATATTTACTTTCATCTAGACAAGTTTCTATATAACACTTGCCAATTTTTATATTTGCATTTCCACAATGCAATCTTATCATTAATCCGTCAACCCCAAGTTGACCCACACTTTCACCATGTGCCTTCTTTATTTTAGACAAGTTTTGCATGATACTTGTCCATTTAAAATCTACACATTTATGTGTGTTCTTACTACGCACTTTTACTATTATCCGTCAACCCCTTGTTGACCATATTATCAATTCATACTATCATTTCATTTAGCATCTAACTCACGCATATAAACCTTACACATGTTTGTTCTATAACATTCTCATTAATCTCATCATACACATTCCAATATATTAACATGATTATATTCATGTTTTACAATTCTTCAGCGCAAGCGACTTCATATCACTTATGAATTCTAGCGCAATCTATATCTCATTCATCACTTCTACTCATTACGCTTGAACATTCATTTCTAGCATGTTTCACTTATCATGTTTTATATATAACATGATATTATCACGTCTTAATCACACACTTTACCATACCATGCTCAACATTTATTACTTTATCTCAAGTTTTCAAAGCATCTATGCTTTATCAAACACTTACAATACTTCTTAACTTTTTCACATATCAATATGGTTTATCAACCTTTTAGCCACCATTTGGTCATCACGCATAATATGGCAACTATAAATTATATTAAAAATAATCCATGCTTCACGCAATTTCTATCATCAACCAATATTTGCTCAATAAATATTACTCGCACATATCAATTAAGTCTTACATATTATGCATTCCAATGACTTTATCTTATCTCTCTCAGACACTTCTATGTACCATGCTATCAAACACAATCTCATTCTACTTAAACATATAGCCAACTACCATAGACTTAACATCGCATCAACGATAACACTTTAACACTTAACACTTATCCAACAAGTTTTAAAACATTCATAATCAAAATCAAATCATTTAGTCCATGGCTCTTATATCACATCGCACAATCGTCTATATCTAAGCATCAACATTCTAGTTAGTCGCAAATATTAGTCTACTTTATAACTGAAGCATTATAAAACTTTAATTCATTTATTAGCCCATCTCTAATACCACTTACCATTCTTACTCGCATTCCATTACCATTACTCTATCATACATTCATAATCACAAGTATAATCACCGCACCAACCGAGGGTGCGGCTAACTAATTATTCAACACTTCAAGTCCTCCGGACTTACATCTCATACACATCAACACTATAAGACACATTCGCCGCTATCATCAATAAGCTCATCTAACAAAAGACATAGTCCATCTCATACTTAACGATTACTTCCCGCATTACTAACACTTACGTTCAACGCTTCTACGAGTGGTTTAAGACTAGGAAACCTATTGTGGAAACCTAATTCACTTAAACCGAAGCTCTGATACCAAGTTGTAACACCCCAAAAACGACAACAGCTTTTTCTTTTTTACACTTGATGGTATTAGTCTAAAATAGACCCTTTTATACTCTGAAGTAGTCCCATTTTCCCTGCACTCTGAAATGGACCCATTTGCATCTAAAATGGACCCATTTGCATCTAAAATGGAGCCATTTCCTACACTCTAAAAATGACTTAGTTGCAGTCTGAAATAGACTCATTTATCTCTAAAATGGACCCATTTTTCTGTTACTCTAAAAATGACTCATCTGAGTCTAAAATAGACCCTTTTCCTGCAGATTTTCTGCAAGTTACATATTTTGACCCATTTTCACAACAAACAACCATTACCACTTCATTTTCACATCAAACCTATCCAAAACCATTAATATAACATAATACATGTTTACAAGACCAATCGACCCGTTGTAACCCAAAATGGGTATAAACATATGTTATGCCAAACACCCATTTAGCTTTACTAATAACACTTAAAACACACTTTGACACAACGTTTGACCATCAAAACTTTACGAATACTTTGACATACGTTATGCCACTTGACTACACATTCCAATCCATTAAATGACTCACGGGGGTCCCAACATGACACTTGAGCTCGGTATTCTATACTAAGCTCCTAATTGCATAATATCTTCTATCCTTGCATATCAATCCTTTAATGCATATCATCACAGCCATCCATAAAAGTATGCCAACCTACAAAATGGTTAGACACTAAACCGTAAGCACGAATGCTTAGTAAGTAAAACAATTATAACATAACATCATAACTCATTCACACATTGAGCATCATAATCCATTTATTTCATCACAATACTAAACCTAACACATACCTTAGCCACTTCAAGCCTTATCATTACATCACAACCTTTCCTATATACTTACACTAATCCAACTCAACTCTCAGTCTCTTTTGCTAGCTATGCCAAACTAGCCTTACATCTACTTCTCCACCACACAATCATTCAAACACTTTCAAATAACCTCATCATAACATTCATATAACACATAATGTAAGAAATCATTATAACACCAAATCATAACTGTTTTACTTACCTTGAATCCAAGCTAAGCCAACAATCATTATTTCACCACCATCATCATCATCCTTCACCATCATCAACAAACCTAATAATACATATAACTCAATACTATCAACAAGGGTTTATATAACCCACCATAACTTACTCATCATCCTTTCCATATCATCATATGATCATACTTTGATCATATGATGATTACCCACTTAACCCATGACCTTGACTTCAATAATCACTAAGAGAAAGTTACTTACTTGTGGTGATCTTTGCTAGGAAGGGCCCTTAGCATAATCTCTTCATCATCTTCTTCCTACCCTTCCAAGCTACTCTTCTCCCTCCCTTTTCTTATCCAAAGCCGGACACATACAAACACAGCCAAGAAAGGTGTGGAAATGTCTAGAATAATATGGATAGCTACATATATACTTGCACAACTTTGGCCATAGGGCAAGCTTGGTCCCTCTAGTTCCATTTATTCTACTTTGGCCACAATACTTACTACTAACACTTTAATACTAGGCAACATTAGTCCCTTGATTTATGCATCATAACTTCTAAAACTACGTTACACATTCGTTGACTAATAGTTTGACCATCGAGGTTGACTAGCCAATCACGTAAGGCCTTTGATCCATTCTCATCTAGGGTGGGGTCCAAGTACCCGAGAAACGGGTGTTACACCTACTTTGGGCCTGAGCTTGGCTTATTTCTTCGGGCTTTACTTCGGGTTTCGGGCTTCAATAATCTTCAATAAATGCTCAAAATCCTGTACTTTTGCTCAAATGTCCTCCTCTCGTGCCTACAATATTAAATAATAAATTTAAACAATATATACACCTAAAATATATATTTTAGTTAGAGTAAAATACACCATTATTCCCTCTGGTTTGGCCAGATTTCATTTTTAGTCCCTGTTCGAGAAAATTCATGTAACAACCCGTAAATTTCTGGATTATTATAATACTATTTATTACGTGAGAAAATGCAAATCGATTACTTTCTGACCGTTATTGATATTTAAAGTTCAAAAACGATAGGTCATCTCGTTTCATCAAAAACAAGACACCACACACATGGAAATTCTCCATTAAGCATCTTAAAAATAAATGTGAATTTATTAATTCCTAGTTGATAACTTAAAGCATACGTGAGCTTAGAAAATTATTTTGGGAAGTTATCCCGCACACTGCAACACGCAGTAACACACAAAACTAACAAATTACACTATAAAAAGTGTATTGATCACTTTTTAACACTTACCAATGATTTACGAACAAAAAAATGAAAGGTTATCTCGTGGTTTCAGAAAAACACGGCATCGCACGCATACTGACACCGATTTAGTAATGGTAAACAGTTAAAATCAAATTCCTATGTAATAAAGAAACCATATTATTACGCCCACGAAAACGTTTCTAAAAATATAATTTTTATAGTTTTCGGGCATTGGGAAAATTCGTTTACATGTAGATTCGACAGAACACGAGGTACCAATTATACAGTATTAATAATAAGAAAACAAAAGAATAAAAACAAGAGAAAAGTACAAAAATAAGCCAAAATCTTTTTTAAAGTCCCCTTTGTGGTCAAGTTTTAACCCAATGTCAAATATGGTATACAGAATATCATGACCGTCGACGTAATTTCATGACTGAAATTAAATCGCCATGTCTAAATGAAAGTACACTTTTGTACTTTTTGTACTTCATTTGGACACGTGGCGAATTTTGGGTAAGCTGAGGTTTCGGTCATGTCAGCTATGCTTGATCTAATTTTAGGTGAAGTTACGAAGTCGAGTGATTGTGCATGATCATTTTGAACATTGAGTTAAAAAGTGACCACTGACTTCAAAAAATTTTTGCTTATTTTTATACGTTTTTCCAAAAACAAATCTTATCCTACCCTTTTTGCCCCATCGTTTTCATCTGCTCCCCTCCTTTTTCGCGTACTCCCACACAAACACCAAAACAATGCTTCAAATCCTCTTTTGAATGTCAAAAGCAAATCTATCATTATCAATCCCCTCCAATAGGAAACCTATCTTGTTAGACGTCACGTGGTGGTGTTGAAGCGTGGCTATGGGAGGATGACGAGAGCCTAGAAAGGGCGATGCCCTAAATACGAGGTCAAGAAAGATAGGAGACTCCCTTTCCCTTGTTCATCTATAACTAGGATCGATTTTCTTACAGATTTTCGCACTATCACACACAAATTCACAAGAACTAGGGTTTATGGTTTGAGGGTTTTTCAAATTGAGTTGGGGGTTTTGTTAATTGGATAGTCAATTATATAGTCAATTACTTAATTGGCTTATTCTGCTTATTGTGTTTTCGACATATATCCAAGCTCACTTAACTCATTGAGGTTTTCAACTTATATCCTAGCCTATATGGCTTACTTGGTATTCGGTTTGTTATTGCGTCTCTCGGTCAAATTTCTAACTTAATCGACTCTTATTCGACTTAGACTAGCATTTTGCCTTAGGTTGTTGTCTTGGTGATGACTCGACTGTGAAAACATGACCAGTCAAGAGGTACATTCCTTAATTCTTTTTGTGTTCAATTCGTATAGTCCCAAGTTGCAAGGGTGCAGTCACTTTTTACTTCGAGTCAAGAACACCTGAGGGTGTTTCTACCTGAATTGACACCAGAACACACCGTGGTCGAGCTCATAAGAGTCTCGATGGTGTTCGAGCCCTCGATTTGTGTTAAAACTTATTTCCTCTCGTGTCAAAGCAGTCCAAACAGCCAATTGACATAACATACCTTAGTAAAGAGATAACTGAGCATTGTGACATAAATTTTCATATAATCAGTTTTTATATATAAACGCACACACATCACGGCATCACCCCTGAACCATGAGATCTCTCCTATCCTCCAATTGCTAACATGATCATTAAAGTGTCTATCGTAAAAATCAACCCATCAAGATTTAATTTATATACAGGCGCCACATCATTAGTAGCTACAAGCCTACAACAGCAAACAAACAATGTTTCTGTAGACATGTCCCATAATTGAAATGAACTAATAAAGAAGAAAGGTAACTGGCCATGCTTCGCTTATACATATGCACAAGCATAAGTAATTTTTTAGAATATCTAAAAAACTGGTGTTAGTAAAATTCAGTGGGCCTCAAAGCCCACGCATAAGAGAGTCTTTGTTAATAAACTGCAAAGCCCATACAGTTTCAAGAGTGCACTTGGTTCTACTGTGTACAAAGCCCATTTGCCATTAGCGTCCGTTTGATTTTAATCAGCCCACTAGGGTGCGTTTAGTCGTGCGTAGTCTCGAGTTTTCCTCGACTCAATTCTGCCTTATCCGACTCACTTTCTACTTGTTCGACTCGCCTCACACCATACGATTATCAACATATCATTTGCACACGTCACGAATATATTTGATAACACTAGTCACGAATTGGAATAACGAAGTGTAAACAGGAAAAGAAACTTGAAAGCACGTTATCCAAATAAAGCAAGTTATCACGCATATGAACAAGTAAACATTTATTTACAAATAATAGGCCGGATATTAAGCTTGGTAAAATGTAATATGAGATTTTTGACATTCGTCGCCACACACAAGTAAAGTTATACATTCGAGTAATGCCCAATTTTCGACAAACATATATATTGTAACATATCATGATTTTTCAATAACAAATGAAATGTATATATTGGAACTTACGTTGGTTTTCCTAATAACAAATGTATACGAGTTAAGTTATACTTAGACTTTTAAAAACATTTATTTTAACAAATGTTAGCGACGTAAAAATAAAGGGAAATCATACCTACATTACAATGTAGGCAATTCGCTACTTCCTTTAAAAAAAGGGTAAGGACAGGGGAAAACATGTATGAGGGACTTACCGCAGGGACTGAACTGTACATTTTTAAAACTTTTTTCAAAGGAAATGTAGGAAATTGCCTACATTGTAATGTTGGTATGATTTCCCCTACAAATATATGTATATCTAATGCACAATATTCACTCAAACATTAACGTCTTATCAAATATGTACTTACTTTCCGTACATCATCATTCGGTCATCATCAAACCAAAGCCTCGTTCATCGTCGACATACTTTCTGCGTATACACTTCCATAAGCTAATACACTCAAACTTTTGAAAACTGTTTTAAACTAAATGATGCCACACAAGCAACAACAACACAAACATTGAAAAACTTATGAAGTACGTTAAACTTTAGCGAGTCTTAAACAATGAATAAAGACTAAACTGCCGTACTAATCTAGGTTGCGTGTTGGAGCCGTGCACTACCACTAGTTAAATTGTTCACTTCAAACGACTGATTGCTGAGGTGAGTTTCATAGCCCCACCTTTAAACTGTTTTTATATCTGTTTTGGGGGAAGATACATGCTCGCTTTACTTAAACTCAATGAATTGCTTTACTGAAAATGTGCATTTCCATGCAAACTGTGCTCCATGATATGTATGATTATTTAATACATGATGTGTTTACCTACCATACTGTTGAATGTTTTCTTGCAAACTTAATCGCTAAAGTTTCATACGCGGAGAATCACGCAAAGAGGTTTCCGACCATACAAAATGCTTTAAGCGTTACGCCAGCCTTAGCCTAAGCCCTCAAATCCCAAAATGCCCAAACTCATGAACCGTCAATTCCTGCTGTGAAGCGTGAATGTTATAAATAGATCTATTGGGGATGACTCCCCCATTCGGTTGGCCATACATGGGTCAAGGCAAAACGTATAGCATGTCGGAACACTCGCAATGGACCCCTTACTAGTATGACTACATTTCGCATACACCACAGTCGTAGCTTCAGTTGCATGAACTTAGTGCTTGCGTATTAGACACACTATATGGCATTATATTCGTTGTAATGTGCATATACCTTACACACGGTACACAAATGAAGTTTTATTCTAAGGTAAACACGAACTTTCATGAAATTTTGTGAGACACAATGGTTACAAAAACTGAATGTTTTAAACTCACATCAATGGTACACTGAAATGTTATTTAAACAAACTTATGAACTCACCAACCTCGTGTTGACATTTTTAGCATGTATTTTCAGGGTTTAAGGCGATAGATTAACTTTGGAGGCACAAGGCGAAGACATGGCATGGTCATAGATTTCTCTAATAAACTTAAATGAGGACTACTTTATTATGGGCATGTATTTTCGTACTAAACAAATGATGTAAACTTGTTTTAAATTTCTTAATGAAAATCAGTTTTTCTATACTTGTGTTGTGATATCAATATAGTAGCACCCAAGACGTGTACTCAACAGTGCCATTTGGGGTGCTACAATTCACTTGGCGAGTCCCCAAAGTTCCTGAATATTACGCACTGGTCCAAATCGGCTAGCGACGTTAGGTTTCCTCGTTATCTATTATGTTAAGTGCAATGCATAAGAGGGTGAGTTTGTCTAAACATTTTTTTTGTCCTTTTCAATTCTTTTGTTCAATGACATTTGTACTTTCACTATGGCGTTGTACTTTCACTTTTACCAAAACAAATGCACATACATTGTGATTGTGATTCCACACACATACACACATTCATTTCTTTCAACACTTCCTCTTTTTCAATTCTTCCCCAAGTATCTTTGTATCAACTATTTTTCAATAAGTAAAGCAAGACTAATCCATATAAATGTCTAAAGGTAAACATAATTTCTTTTATTATTATACTTGATTTTAAGCTTAATTAGTTAAAAAGCTAATTTTATTTTGAAACCTTAATTTTCATGGAAATGGTTGACGCATTTGAGGAAACAGTAGCGTTAAAAGAGGTGCTCGGAGGATAGATGTGAGGAAACAGTAGAGGAATCAGTTGCTGAAGATGAGATCGATGAAAAGATGAAACTAAAGTTCATGGGAATGTCAATTGTGATGAATCTCTTACTGAGGAACATGAGCTTGTTTAAATAGATCTATTTTGTTGGAAAATGTAGGTTATGACAATAAATTCAGCTTACTAATTGTGAAACGTTTAATCATTCGAATGATTAGACAAAGAAATATTAAGAGAAACATTAGAAGAAGAAGAAGACAAGGGCTGAAAAAGAGTGGGGGAGAGAATTAGGCAAGAACAAGAGTATGAGGAAATGTTGTTGTTGGAATTTGGGGTGGAATCTGTTAATACAAATAATGTCTAAAAAAATTATTTCTAATTTTCAACACCTCTATGTTTTGATAATAACAAAATGTAAAACCATCTTGCGTCAAAATTGACGTAAACAAGTTTTTAGACATAATATTCCATTTCGACGTAAATCACTCGAGGTAACAACAAACAAATTTACAATTCGACAAATGATCAAATGATTGAATATTTTTGTTCAAAGACTTCACCACAAAACATGTTTTCAAAAATACACTTTACAAATTATTTTTGAATTTAAAAGAAATGTTTTATTTGGAAAATAAGTTTAAAAATCCCAACTGCTATTTCCCCCCTAAAACAGCTCCAAACATTCTCAAATAAACCTTCACTACTAAAAACAAAAATTGGATCGTTTTTGTTTGGGACAGTACCACTAAATAGGACGGCACCGTTAAATTTAACAGTACCATTTGAACTTTAACGGTACCATCTGCTGTAATGGCTAGTTTTTTCTTGCCTATAAATAGTGGATCAGATTTCACTCCCAACTTACCAGTTTTCATACAGAACTTTCTAAGTTAAATCTATCCTTTCAAATCTTGATTATTTGATCATTTAGTTAGTTTGTTTTGGTTTAAGAGTGATCCAACCATCCAACCAAGTGATCACCTTCATTCCTCTACAAGTGTAAAAGAAGAACACACTGTATCGAGAAGATACAAAGTGTTATAGTATTAGTTTAGTTCACTCGTAACATTAGTTACGTACTTGTCGTCTATTGTTATACATCAAGTTGTTAGTCATCATGTATTGTTAGATTGTGTGGATCATTGTGATCTTCTAGAGATTGAGTAGATCTTGTATAGTTTGTGTTGATAGTGTGTAGATCGGGTTGATCATGCAAAGATTGGGTAGATTTTAGTTTGTGTGATTTGTGAGAAGATCAAGTAGATCGTGAGTGAGATTGGTACTAGCTAGATTAATACTCGACATTTAGCTTAGTGTCAGAAATTGTGATAAGCGACGTTGTACGATTTTCTCCGCCTGAAGGGAGTTTGTTGACATAGTGCTTAGAACTCTCGAGTTGGGTACTCGAGGAATGGAGTAGGGCGAAGAGGAGCTTCGTTACCAAACCACTATGAATCTTTGTTTCTTGTTTTGATCTTTCCATCTCTCACTTTTATATCTTGTAGTATTTATTAGTTGTCTACTTTAGATTTTTTACAATAGTGTTCATATTGAAATTGATTGATTTCACGAAAAATCGAATCAAAGTTTTTCAAAACTAAGTTTCTATAACGAATTAAAATGTGTGTGTGAGGACTAATTTGGGTCGTTGGTATCACGAGAGGAGAGAACAAATAAAGTGGTGATGTAAACTATGTAGAAATGAGCCAGTGTTGGTATTTTATATGATGTGTGCATGCATTTGAAGTCAAATCAAGAGAAAATGCATGAAATATGAGAGGGGGAGGGTGATAGTGGGGTGTCCACTATATAAAAAAAGAAGAGTTTAGTTTATTTTGTGTAGTCTTGTGTTTAAAGTGTGTAGTTTGATCCTGGTAATTGAAAACATAAGGTTTTTAAAATGCAAAACGTAAAACCAAGTAAAGTAAAAATTCAAAACTTTTAAAAATGTTGAAACTTATTAACATAACCTATTTTGTAGTTTAGATGAGACACAAGCTTTTTAGGGTGATTAAACGTCGTTAAAACTTAAAAACGTCGCGTAAAACATAAAAAGTGCAGGGTTTACGTAAAAATGGAAAAAGTAAAATGTGACTTTTAACATATGATTGTAAAGAACTTGATAACGCTCAAATTGAACATGTTTTTATATGCGTTATCATTGCTTTTATACACGATATTTGGCTAAAACAATGTACATTTCTATACTGTGCGAAGTTGAGCTTTTATGTTTCTAGCTAGCCAAGACAATAAAAACGAAGAAAAAGATGTAAAAACACGAGGAATTGTCGATGTACGAAGATTCCCGAGTCAAGAGCAACATTGGAAACTATATTAAGACAAGAAGACACAATATACTGATGTTTCCAAGCCTTACGATCAAGAAAGTATCGAGTTCTATTGGAGAATAAAGTGCCACGATCAAAGACCGAGAAGTAAACAAGCAAAATTCAAAAAAGGATGAAAAAACCCATATGAAGGCCTCCTAGACGATCGGCTAGAACCCGCTCCGATTCGGCTGGGAGTTGGCAAAAAGGAGCAGTCGATCGGCTGTTCCTATGACCGATCGGCTGGTGGTGATTGGCAGTTACAAAGTTGCATTTAATGATGGTTTTACTCCTCATAATCGTTGGAGACTGATTATTATATGTCCTTAACTCATTTGGGACGTTTATACTTGGTTATTAATGGTTCCGTTACTATATATTGGATCCTAGGTTAGTTCATTGAGAGTACCATCTTAGAAAGTAATCCCTTACACCCTAAGGCTATTACTTCTCACCTTTATTACTTCCAAAAGGCTAGAAAAACATGTCAAGTTCTAGTAAGGTAGTAGAACGAATCTCAAAGTATTCGGGTATGATTTGGAGTTATTCTCGGGTTTTATTTGGTTGATTGGAGGCGTGTGAATTGCTCTAAGTTCCACAAGTCTAGTTCTTGTATTCGAAGCTAGGTACAATATTGTATTCTTTACAATGAACTACTCTTTTTATAGTTACAATGAAAGTTATGTTTGTTACTCGTGTGTTGAATTAATTTGTGATATGGATTAATTTTTGGTTTACTTGTGTGGAATGATGTAGACATTTATATGAGTATTTGATTATCATGATTGCAAGAGAATTATATTTATCTTATGAGTTTGTTGGAATAAGAAATGGTTTTGATTAATAAGTTGATAAAAACATAAATGGATTTAAAGGTCGAAAGAATTTCCAGTCTTTCTTTATTCCAAAACGTTAGTGCACGAATTAGTATGGAATGTGATATTTGACAACTATCATATTTGCTTATTAAAAAGAACTAAAAAAGATTTCAACTCGAGTATAGGCCAAAAGGGCTCGTAGGAACAAATTGGATAAACAAAGTTTTCAAACAAATGGTCCTTATCGGAATCGGTTTATTGGTGATCAAAGCCCAAAAGGGTTCACCAGTAGATTGCATTCAAAAGTTGTTGTCTTGATAATCACCATTGATAGATGATTACTTATATTTGATTTGCGGCAATCGTTCTATGTTTTCAAACAAAATTAGTACCAACACTCTATATGAATGAATATGTGATTTCCAGACAAGTATGATTCTTATTTGATTGAGTTTTCTTAAAACAAATCCCTTGGGACGATATCGACTTACCCACTTTTACTAAAACGAACGAGTATACTTGCTCGTATGTGTTGATAAATAACCAATAAATCATGTTTATTAATTTTAAAACTTGCACAAGAAACGACACATCAGAACTCAAAATGCATAAAATGTGTAGACCGAGCATAGTCTAGTGTCGGTTTAAGTTAAATGCGCGTTTAACGATGTACTCAATTTAACTAATCCAGTTTCTCGTAAAAGTAAGTTTACTTTAAATTAAAAGATTAAGTGACATAAATAATCAAATAGTAACCTCATAAACTGAGAATTGTTACAAACCACTATAAATTTTTGTATCTTGGTTTGATCTTTCCGTCTCTCACTTTTATGTCTTGTAGTATTTATTAGTTGTTTACTTTAGATTTGTTACAATAGTGTTCATATTGCAACTGATTGATTTCACGGAAAATTGAAACAAAATTTTTCAAAACTAAGTTTTTATCTCGAATTAAAAACGGTAAAACTGTTCAACCGCCTTTTATAGTTTTTCACAACTGGTACCAGAGCCACGTCAACCAAGATTTTTAAAATATATTATATTTTAAAACTTGAATCGATTAATGGATTTCAAAAAGTGCCAAGTAGGGCAATCTATTCAAAGACCACCACTTTTTGAAACCGATTGTTTCATCTATTGGAAAACACGATTAGAAACGTATGTGAAATAAAAAAATATTTATCTTTGGCATGTTTTTACCGAGGGTGACTTTAAACCGATTGAAAAGAATTCGAAAAATTAAAAGGATGAAATAGTTCCTTATGAAAAACAAAATGACAATCTTAAAAAGAAACTAGCCAAAAATGATGAGGCTAAAATAATGATTTATAATGCTTTGCCGAAAAAGGAATTTGAAAGAATTTTTATGTGTAATACGGCAAATAAATTTTAGAAAACTTTGTTAGTCACCCATCAAGGTAACAATCAAGTAAAGAGAACAAGATTGATCTTCTTGTTCAATAATATGAACAATTTTTATTCCGGAAGATGAAACTATATATAGTGCATTTCAAAGATTTAATACTATTATCACTAGTCTTAAAGCGCTTGATGAAGGTTACTCTAGCAAGAATTGTGTTAGGAAGTTTCTAAGGGCTCTACATCCTAAATGGGGAACAAAGGTCACCGCTATTGAAGATTCGAAAAACTTGGCGACACTATCAATTGATGAACTTATAGGAAACTTTAAAGTTCATGAAATGACAATCAAGAAAGACTCCAATATAGTTAAAGGCAAAGGAGAGAAAGTAAGATCTCTAGCCTTAAAATCCAAGAAGGAGTCTAGTGATGAGGAAACTTCAACTTCCAATAGTGAAGAAGAAGAGTATGCCTTAGCGGTTAGGGATTTTAAAAAGTTCTTTAATTATGAGATGAGGTAGATTTGTAAGACAACCTAGGGATGAAAAGAAGTCATTCCAAAAGAATCTGGATGGTAAGAAAGGAAAAGGCGATAGGAAATATTTTAAATGCAGAGATCCAAATCATCTGATCGGAGAATGTCCTAAGCCATCGAGAACCAAGAACCAAGAACCAAAGGGCATTTGTAGGCGGTTCTTGGAGTGATAGCAGTGAGGAAGATGGAGAAAAACACAATGACGAAACATGTCTTATGGCTCAAGTGCCAAATGAGGTACATTTTGATTCTTCTTATTATAGTGATGATAATTCTTCGATGAATGATAAAAAACTATATGATGAATATAACAAGTAAGTTCTGAAATCATAGCTAGATATAACACATTAAAAACAAATAAACTAAGTTAGATATGGAGATTTTAGAACTAAAAGATAAAGTCAAGAAAATTGAGAAAAACGAAGAAGTTGACGTCAATGTACGTCATGTCAAGTTCTTCGAATTGAAAATGAAGAACTTAGAAAGAACACTCTTAAAATTTCTAAGTTTGAAAAAGGGACTCAATCACTTAATGAAATGTTAAGTAGTTTAAAAGTTGATAGTGATAAAACGGAATTAGGTTTTAATTTAAATGACGCGTCAACGAGTGGAACAAAACTGTAAGTACAAAAGTTACGACGTTTAATCTATACACTATCTTTATATTTTAATGATGACAAACATATAACTTGTAATACATAACGTAAAGTGCACAAGTTACTCGTTTACACAAATCATCAATGCCTGCACGCATCAACATATCTCGACGGCTCAAGTCTAAATCACTTAAGGTATGTACAAACAATACTTCAAACTTGTTAAGTGATCAAAGAAATATTTTTTCTTAAACCTTACATTTTTATGTGACAAATTATTTTTATACAGTATTTTTGTATTTATAAAGAAATGTTTTAATAAGAAAATTTAATTTGAATTTGAAAGTTTCAACAACTATTTTTCCCACCCAAATCAGTTAAATTTTCACCAGAAAATATTTCACCACTAAAGGACAAAAAGAGGAGTGTATTCTTGGTGACGGTCCCTTATATATATGGGATCGTCCAATATTTATAGGACCGTCCCCCGCTCCTCTTGGTGCCTATAAATACTGCACTATTTTTTCAGAAAAATTAACCCTCTTTAGCACAAAACTTTTTGTTCTTTCTCAATCCCTTCTTTGATCACATTAACTTGTTTGAATCTTGTTTATATGTGATTCTTTCTTCCTCTTCTCAAGTGCAAAGAGAAGAACTTACGTTATCATCTAGATACAATCTAGTTAGTCCACGTGTAATATTTGTTACATATAGATCGAGTCCAAATATTTTGTAACATGTAGATCTGAACGATGTGTAAGTCTATGAGGTTTTGTATGTAGATCTTGTAGATCGGGTAGATCGTGTAAATCGGATAGATCGTGTTGATCCTGTAGATCAAGTAGATTGTGTAGATCGTGAAGATCGGGTAGATCGTATGTGGATTGGTTATATCCAAGATTAGAACTCGACATTTTGCTTTGTGTCTTAAATTAGTGTAAGCGAAGGTGTATGATTTTCTCCGCCTAAAGGGAGCTTGTTGATTAGTGAAGTAAATCTCGAGTTGGTACTCGGGGAGTGGAGTAGGGCGAAGAGGAGCTTCGTGACCGAACAATTATAAATCTTCGTGTCCGGTTTGCATTTTCTTTACTTATTTCTTTATGCTTTATTCTTGCATTTATCGTTTTATATTTACACTTGCATTAAGTTTGTGTTTGTGTGGTTAGTTGCTTATATTGTGAATGTGCCTGAGATATAAACTAAGACAACTTGAAAAATGAAAATATAAATTTTATCACTTGTCTCAGAAACGCCACTGGTTACGATCCTGTAAATAGACAGGCGGTCCCACATATATATGGGACCGTCCATATATTTCAGGGACCGTCCCCAGTTCGATCAAAAGTAGCTCAATCCTTTTAACTTTGTGTTGTGCTTATGTTTGTATTGTATTGATGATATGTGAGTCTTGATTTGGTAAACATACTTGTAATTACATGACATATATATTTGTTATAAATGTTGTAATCACTATTCATATTTACTCACACTTGATCAGAAATTTGATACGAAAGATTTGATTTTAAATAGAACGCATTCACCCCCTCTACGTTTCTACAAAAACAAGTCAAAATTTTAAAATCAGCAGTAACTGAAGCATCAGGTCACGGTACCATTAAATAGTGGTACCATGGTACCATAAGTCGAGACAGACAACTCACCTTTAATTTGAAAAATAATTTGAGTCCCAAACCAAAACATTTGGGAGTTAGCAATGTTAAAGAACTATTGCTAGCAAAGAGGAAGTTAAACATTTTTACAAACCATCTTTAAAACCCGAACTTGGATTTGTAAAACCAGAACCTAGACCAAAAACTCCTCCACCTAGGAAAACAAATACTCCTAAACCTCGGTCTAGAACACCGCAACCTGGAAGTAATTTTAGAAGGCAATTTTATCCAAGTAACTATCTCGTAACTTGGAATAACTTCCAACAACGAAGTTATTTGCCTTGGAATATTTGTCCTTCATTTCAATATCTAAATCAAATGCAACAAATGCATAAGATGTTTAACACTAACAACTTTGGACTCATGAGATATTGGGGATCGAATGTTTGAGTTTTTGTATTATTCAATAGATATGCTTTGGAATTGACTCGGAGCCAGACGAATGGGTCAAAGATAGTGGATGCACTAATCACATGACAAGAAATCAAAGTCTATTATCATCGTACAAAGCATACAACAGAGGTAACGTTACATTTGGTAGAAAATTAAAATGGAATATCTTAAGCAAATGTACGATCACTCAAAACTCCCTTACTATTGAAAATGTGAGCATGTAGATAACTTAGGTTTTAACTTACTTAGTATTAGTCAAATATGTGATAATAAGTGTAAGGTCATCTTTCTGAAGAGAGTAGTGAAATTACTAAGGATGGCAAGACCATAGGTAGAGAATCTAGGAAAAACAGCTTGTAGGTGATGAAGATAGGAAATAAGCCGAAATATAAACTTTGCTTAACAACCATAGATGAAAACTCCACACATTGGCATAGGATACCAGGTCACGCAAATATGCGTTTGATACAATCTTTAGCATCTAAGGATTTAGTTAGAAACTTACCTAAGCTTAAGTTTGATCAATACTTTTGTGACGCTTGTAAAATTGGAAAACAAGCTCATGCTAGTCACAAAGCTAAGAATATAGTCTCGACCTCTAGATGCCTAGAACTCCTACACATGGACTTATTTGGTCCATCCGCCGTACAGAGTTACGGAGGAAATTTCTACACCTTAGTTATAGTAGACGACTATTCTAGGTATACTTGGATAAGATTTCTTAAGAATAAGACAGAAGCTTTCGATCAATTCTAAATATTCAATAAGAAAGTCCAAAGTCAATTAGGATGTACAATAGTTTCCATTAGGATGGATCATGATTAGGGATTTGATAATGAAGTGAAATTCTGAGTATATAGTGATGCTAATGGGATTACACACAATTTCTTGGCTCCGCGCACTCCAGAATCAAATGGTGTAGTTGAGAGGAAAAATCGTACTCTACAAGAAATGAGTAGAATGATGTTAAATGAACAATTCGTACCACAAAAGTTTTGGTGTAACGCGGCAGACACCTCAGCTTATATACTTAATAGGATTTTGATTAGACCAATCTTAGGAAAGACACCGTACGAAACCTTGAAAGGTAGAAAAGCTACTCTACATTATTTTAGAGTGTTTGCAAGCAAATGCTTCATTCTAAATACTAAAGACTACGTCACCAAGTTTGACCCAAAGTCTTACAAGGTGTTTTCCTAGGTTACTCCTAAAATGTGACATTTGATGAAAGTCCTTCCCCGGCTAAAACATCACCCTTGGTGGATGATGATTTAGTTGAAGAGAAGCCATAAAGGAAAATGGAAAGAAAAACCTAGAAAACGACATTGAGGATGAAATAGTAGGAGTTGACGAAGAAGTTAATATTAAAGAGTCTAGGAATCACCCGCTAGACAATGTCATAGGAAACCTAAACCAAAGAGCCCTTAGATCACAAGCCCAAAACAAAAGTAATTTCTTTTATTTTATATCAACCATAGAACCTAATAATGTCGGTGAAGCATTTAAGGATGAAAGTTAGGTAGTTACCATGCAAGAAAAATTAAATCAATTAACCGCAAATCAAGTTTGGGATTTT